>CM031086.1:20228979-20797492 GCA_018257905.1 Gillenia trifoliata
AGTAAAGGAAAGCACATATATTCCATTTAAGTTTCTTGATTTTTTTTTTTCATAGTTTTGTTCTTTTAGTTTCTTCTGTGGTATTTGTTTTTTGCCCGCAAAAACTAAATCGTCTTCACTCTCAGTTTCAGGTACGTTACTTTTTTCTTCTCCTATGTCCTCTTTGTTGTTTGATTTATTTTTAATTTTCTTTTTTATCATTAATTTCAGATTTTAGGGAATTAATCAATTAAATTTTCCCATTCTTTTTTTGTTTTTCTCTTATGAACAAAAGCACAATGTAATGGCAGGGAGCGAAGTGAAAGGTGTTGTGTTGTTTATAAGGTGAGTGATTGCAATATTTTGCTCCATTTTTAACACATCTTTAGTGGCGTGTAGCGCCCGTGAATAGAAAAAGCTCTCTCGCATGCGCGTCAGCGCGTGCAGAGAGGCTAGTATATAGAAAGAGAAAAGAATATGCAAAATTCCATGCAACATTAAGAGGTTCTGATAAACAATACACAAGGATACTTATAGAAAGGTTTTATGTCACATCCCGGACCGACTCCGTTGTAGCACGATATTGTCCGCTTTGGGCCATACCCTCACGGTGTTGTTTCTGAGAACTCACGAGCAACTTCCCAGTGGGTCACCCATCTTGAGATTGCTCGCTCTAGCCCAAACTAGTTTAACTTTGGAGTTCCGATGGAATTCGAAGTCAGTGAGCTCCCAAAATGCCTCGTGCTAATTGAAGGTGGGCATGTACATATAACGCACATCACCCTCTCTCTGTTGGTCGATGTGGGATGTCACATTTAAGACCTTAAACTACAACCATATCTTTTGATCGATAAATTCCAATTATACATAAAAATACATCTTAAGTAACGCTAATATGTAGACTGATAAAGACTCCAACAGCCATGCAGCAGCAGCTGCAGAACAAACAAAAGCATTGCAAATAAGGCTAGAACTACGGCCTGGTCGTAAAATTATTCCGTGGAGGACTTGATTAATGGCTTCAGTGAGATGTTTCCGGGAAATTGAAAGAAAGCTTTCAATTGCTGCCAGCTACCTCTTCCATGCCTAATTCAAAAGGCCTATTTTGCTATTCTCCTTTAGCTAATGCAGAATAGTCTTTTACACATCCATGGCACTACTTCGGTGTTTGTATCACTGCTTACTGCACTTCCGTAGCTTGTAGTCATTCAATATGAGTTTATGTGGTTTCTTCATAGGACTAATAATCATAGTTAACTATAACTTTATTGAAAAACTTGGCAGGAAAAAAGTCATTAGCTTCAGATTGGGAACTGAAACTCATTGCATGCAATATAGTTATTGTCATGCAAAACATCTCCCACTTTTGTGATCACTAGCGACTGCAGTGTTACAACCCGTCCCAAAATTTATGTGAAATTACCAAAATACCCCTAGGGGTCAATGTTGACTTTTGTTGACTTTTCGTGACGACTTGTAAAAATTTATTTCTTTACATATTCTTGATGTACTCGTCGATACGAACGCGTGGACGCAAGCGGAACTCAATTCGGAGTTAAAACGAACATTTTACGAAGCTTTAAAGTGTAGGGGCATTTTGGTAATTTACCACTCCGTGTATGGGAATTAGGGTTTTTGGCTGGTTGCACAGCAGCCAACCCTCCCCCATTTTCTGCACGTCACTTTTCCTCTCCCTCTCTTTCTCTCCCATTTTCTCTCTCGGCCAAAAACGAACCGACAAACCCTAACCTTGGACGAATCACAAAACCGTCAATCCGTCGCCCAAAATCCATACCATCACAATCGTCTCGTCATTCTGAACGAGGCTGTGATTTCAGAATCTTCAAACTCGAACCCGATCGTTCAAACCGACGTCGGAACGGAATAGGCAAACTGTTCATCAATTTTTTGTACAATACAGACCAAGGTAAGCCTCGAGACCATTACCATTGGTTTTATTGGATTGAGTAGGTTCAAATCGATATAAAGAACGTCGAATTTGGTGCAGTTTTGAAGGAGAACGGAATTAGGGTTTCCCGAAGCTTCTCGGCCAATTTCAGGCCATCTCCGGCCACTTTTCCGGCCTCAAATAGGTATAAAAATATTCTACTCCTCAATACCTTCGATTTGATATATGGCACGTTCAATTTGGCCAAGGAACGAAGGAGTTATGAATTTTTGAAGTTTTGGGACTTAATCGGCATTTTTCCAGAAATTCCGGCGAACCAGGCGCCGGCGGACGGCGGCTCCGGCGACCGGCGAGAGGAAGGGGACGACGGAATATTCCGTTAACGGCAACGGAATATTCCTGACGGCGTCAGCATATTCCGTCCAAAAAGGTATATTCCGTTAACTTTAACGGCGCTGATGTTAGCAGGCGCGTGGCTGACGTCATCCGCGCGTGGGACGGCGCGTGCAGGCGCGTGGGGCGCGTGGGTGACACGTGCCAGCGCGTGGAGACACGCGCCAGCGCGTGCCGGGGCGCCAGCGCGTGGTCAGCGCGTGAAGCCACCTCCCGGCGCGTGGCTGCGCGTCTGACCGTTTCCCGGCGCGTGCGGCGGCGCACGGCGGCGCCGGCGGCGGTGGACGGCGGCTGTAGGGTTTTCGGGCTCCGGAAATTGTTTTTCGAGCCCGTTTTCGCTAAAATAGTATTATTTTTGGGGTATTTTTCTATAGGGCCTATTTTTAAGTTATTTTAGGGAAGTTCTAATTTGTTCCCTAATATTAAATAGGTAATTCTTCGACTCCGCACACCGAGGAGGGCAACACCGAGGGAGATTTCACTCCCGATCACCTGTGAGTGGACATTTACTTTATAAAATGGTTTCTATGATTATAAATGATTATGTTTATGATTATATATGGTTTTAAAATGGCTTTTAAAGCATGTCTACTTATATATATTTATTTATAAATATATATATACTTATTGATTATTATTTGTGCAACCATAATTATTTAATTTATGGTATATATATTGGAAAATGGATTGATTTGGTGATTTGGGATTATTTATCAAGTATGATAATACTTTATGAAATGGTTTTATCCTATGATCTTATTTTTGCATAAGTATTAAATGGTATTTTGATATATGGTTTTGAGGGAAGATTTATTTATGCAATGTTAAATATTTGGAATTATGAAAGGGATATTGCTTATCATATCTATACACATGAGTACGTATGTATGTTTTCAAACACACTTGGTATGCTTTCACTACGTTGTAGTACCGTTCTCATGGCCATAGGACAAGTCTCACATGTTTGGGTCACACGCACTGTACTCCAGGGGTATTGTCCGGTAAATACCTTAGTGCAAGCTTGTCTTACGTTTATTGTTGTTTATGGGGAAAAGGCCCCACTACGTAAGGACTCGGGTGTGACGCGTTGCGGTGCCAGGACTTACATGTGTGTGGTACTAGGAGTACAAATGATTGGATAACGTATTGGACTTGTACGGTGATTGAGAGGCTGTTCCTCAACCCGTACATGGGTGATCGCGCATATACCCTGTGTTGGTTTTTCGATTATACATATTATTGGAATTATTAGTTGTGATTTACGAATATTATACTTTTATGCGTTTCAGTTATACTCATAAAGTATCTTTTGAACTATACTATGGTAGTATGTTTTCGACAATTATACTGGATTTCCAATAGGGGGTTAATATGTTGAAAAGAGAAAGGTTTTGCGAAAACTTTGATTTTTGTCCACTCACACTTTTGTTTTTGCGCCCCCTTCAGGACATAGTGATATTGCATCCGGCGCAGTCGAGGATATTACGTGGCAGCTCTGAACATCGATCCCGACCATGTAGGGATCTATCTTTTACTTTCAGTTTCTATAATAATATCCATCCCTGTTATGGATAGAGATTTTAGGAACTCTTTTCATTATTGTTTCCGCTGTTCAACATTAGTACGCTATGAACCATATGCATATTGACATTGGATTTTATAACTTTAATACAACTTAATTTCGTTTCCATCAAGTGTTGTCATGCATTTAATGGCTTCGTCACTTACGAGTGTCGGCCAGCACGCTCGCACTCGGTATCCACGTGGGTATCGAGGGTGGGGTGTGTCAGCAGTGTGTAGTCCTCTGGCTGAGATGGATAAAAGAATAATCCCAGATCTTCTTCTGATGGAGGACATACCTAGATTAAGAATCATGAACAAGTAAGGGGCTAAGTTTGAATATATTCATAACAAGAAGTTTATATAACAAAAAGTTCAAAGAGCATGCTCATTCTCACCTCCGAAATCCTTTTATTCGTAGCTTGATTTTCAAAATTAGAAACGGTGTTGCTAAATTGTTCATCGTCATCATTGGTTGAAATATTATTCTTATTTGTAAGATAAGAATCTTTATCACAAAATGTAGGTTGCCGAATGTTGTAGCCGTTGTTACAGAAATCGGCGGGCGTAACACTTCTCGGATATTTTTCTGGTTGAACATATGGCTGCTAGATTACGAATCACAAACAAGCAAGCATTGAGTTTTTGATACACTTTTGTGTTATTAAAGTTCATATTAGAAATATTCAAATAAGCATGTTTATTCTCACCTCTTGACACATGTTATCTGGAGCTTCATTTTCGAAATCAGACATGGTGAAGCTATGAGGTTCACCTTCATCATCATAAGTTGAAATATCATTCATATCGGTATAAGAATAATAATTATCTCCAAATAGTGATTGCATTGCATTACAATCATCATTAGTGCCATTGGCTTGCAGAACATCTCCCAGCTCTATGTATCCTGATGATAGGAATGTCGAGGAACTGTAATCCTGTGACTGCAGAGCATGAAAGAGTGATGCATTAAGTTTCGATAAATTTCTCGTGATCCATAAGATAAATGTTCAAAGACAAGAGACAATTTATCATTCTCACCTCTGGAGTCACAACAGCAGCTTCAGCATGATCTTCAACATTAGACACACTGCAGCTGCCAAGTTCAACTTCACCGATTGAGGTATCCTCGGATTTTTTCTTCATGCGACAGAGAACGAAATCCTTCTGCATAAGTTGGACAACAGTATTATGAATCATAGATCAAAATCAATTGATACACTTGAAAACTATTACTTCATGTATGTTCAACACGGAAACATCAATCCGACACACAAAAATTTTATGCTGCATAATCCAAAGATTCTAAACAAAGAACAAAATAGCAAACTCTGCAATTGAAAAAAAGAGTGACCTGAGGCAGCTTAGGATTAGAGATGGCTTCACAATCAATGAGATAGATCTCGTGCATGACCCAGTCGGTTTTTTTGGGTTTAGGCTTGCAACGTCGGTAGAATGTTAAGGTCCTCTTCTTCGCAATGACAGCTTTGGACCGCAGAGCCTTGATCGCACGCTCCTTGCCTGTGATTTTCCAGTGGCCTCCTGGTGTGGTTCGGTTGGACCGGGTGCTGTTGTTGTACTTGTAATCCTTTGGGCTGAAGAAGTACATCTCCATATCGTCGGATGGCATGCGAGCTGCAAAATGCAACAAATGGAACCAAGAAATTGAGACCAACCCAATTCAATTCTTTTAAAACCAAGTACTAAAAACAGAGCAAATTTTTTTCCCTTTGGGAACTTATACATAATTGTTAGTGAGAAATTCAACACAAAATAAAATCAAAACAAGGAATTGATGCCAACCCAATTCAGTTGTTCAAACACCAAGTACTAAATACAAACACTAATTTTTTTGGGAAATTTTTCATAACAATGGATTGATAATGAATAATGGGAAATAAAAAGTGCTGTGACAGATACCAGCCAAATCCCCAGGGTCGAATTTGCAGACATCGATTTCAGGGATGTCATCAGTTTTGAAATCCTTGTCCTCTTTCTTCAGCTTCAAGTAATGGTTCACCAGTTCCTCCTCAGTGGGGCGGAATCTGTACCCTACCCGCTCTGTAACCCCTCCTCCTCTTGTTTTTCTGTTACTCCCCAACGTTCCCATCTGTTTGTTTTCTTTGTGTGTGTGAGTGAGTGTGTGAGGAGAAGGTGCAATTGCAAGTATTTTATACTTACTTCAGAATTCTCAGTACTATTTTCATCCCAACCAATCAAGTCTTGGACTTCCCAAGCAAGTCTGCTGACTTGTCACGCGTTTTTTTTTTTAATTTTTATATATTTTGTCCTTTTGATCAACCCCTCTTGGAAGGTTTTATTTTCCTTTCCTTTTGTGGGAGACAACCGCTCTTGGAAGTTTGGCTTTTAGAATACTTCTACATTTTGGAATCTGCCCCAAGTCATAAAATCTGTCTGTGTAAGTTACAGGTCCTTTTCCTACATTGAATTACAAATCCAAAAGCAAACAATAATAATAGAAATAATTTCTACGCACTCATTTTTCATTTGCACATCTTATTTGTTTTGTCCGTTAATTTATTTTAATTTTTTAATGTAATGATCACAAATAAGTATGGGTTGTGCATGTGGTGAAAAATGATGTGTTAAAATCTCCTCTCCCATAATAATACTAGGCTTTTCAATAGGAAGTGATTTATACGCATCATTTTTCACCTTCTGAACTCCCACTTAACTTCGATATTTGATTTAATTCAATGATTTGGAAAGAAGAGGTTTATAGAAAGCGAAGCAATGTGTGTAAAACATTTTTCTTCGTCTATACAACAATGAATGTATACAATGTAAGTCAACCATGATCATCCAAGGAAGAAAGAGAACACGTAATATTCAAATGGTTAACCGAAACTTTGACGAATAAGTTTGAAGAGAGTACTAAGAAAAATTAAGTTCAAGTTGATCATCCATGGTTTTCATTTCTTTAAAACTGCATTCATGTGTACACTCCTAGTCCCCTAACCAAATTATTAACTCTAAGCTTCACTAAAACAAATAGTTCACTCAAAAAGGGCCAAAACCTTTATATTTCTCGACTCTTCTAAACACACAAAAAGGAGCCAAAAAATTCAACCTCGAGAAAATAGCCTTATTGCTCTTTAAAGTGTATCATATGCAAGTTACATGATTTAAATTGACAAAAAATAAAAATAAAATAACTTTGAATCTTATAATTGCTAGGGATGAAATTTGTAGTTTTTTAATAAATTTAAAGACATTTTACCAAAAAATAGTTTAAAAAATTAATTTTCACTCTAATAATAATTCAGTGACCAGATCAGTGTACTCTATATTAAAAGCTACACTTGAGAGTCTGACACAAGAAGTTTAAGAGCAACACATGTGAAAGTATAAAACCACGTACTTTGGCTATGGAATAGTCCTTTCCATTTCCTCACCTTTCCAGATTCCATTGCAATTTGGCATTGCCGGGGTTGGTTGATTTTCATCTTTGGTCCATCAGTCATTGGGATGAAAACTTTGATAGAACTGCTCTACTAAAACATCTCAATGTGAAATCGAAGTAGTACCTCCGGAATCCAATGAACAACAACGATTACTTAGGATCAGTTTGCTTCGGAAAAATAGTTGAAACAATTCTGGGAATTCCGTATTCAAGTCAATGAGATCACGATATCACATATTTTTGTAAGAGGCACATAACGTGATCGGAGTGTTTTTATCCAACTTTTTTTCTCATATCATCTATTTAAAGTTTCATACAATAATTACAAAAATAACATATTTTGTAGACTGTTCCATGATTCCATCCTACGAACAAAATAAAGAAAAGGAAAAAAGATTTGATAATGGTTTTGTTAATTGATGTGGGTGGAGGAATCCCTTTCTTTCCTCCCTCTTTATAAAGAATATTTCAGAATTTTGTGATTGGAGAATGGAGATATCCAATAGGGCTTGAAGACTTCCATCGTAAGTCTCAACTACTTCCTCAGCAGGTAGTCTCAAGTACTTGTACTAGTCCAAAATCATGACGTGTCTTTATCTCCAGTCTCAAAATAATTACATAGCTACCACTCAATCTTATCACGTTATTCGGAAAAACTTTTTGAGATGACCAACCGATTAAATTTTCCAGCTTCAATGACTTTCATAAAAGCATGTAAAGTGATGAATTTTCTTATAAGTTTGTTGAAGAATATAATCTCATATCGGGCATGCGACAAAATAATATACAAGTAATATATAAGAGTTTCAACTCCTAATATCACTAAAATCTTTTGTAATAAAACTCACCACCTAGCAATAGATGGTTAAGTTGAGACAATATTGGTGGTGGACCATGCTGGACCTAAAAATTTTGACAAAGTTCTCAAATATACATGTGATTAACACAATAAACCAACACAACAAACATATAATTGAAGATGAAAAAGTTGCATCTATTGCTATTTTTTTATGTCATTGTTCAATAATGACTTGAAAATTTTTTGGCGATCTGAAAATATATTACCCTACCAATGCCAATGCAGTGACGGGCAATAATTTCTGACATTGACACCAATTATTTATAGGTCATGTGTATAGGCAAAAATGTAAATGTCTATAGGCTCATAAATATCTTTCCCCACAAATGGTGGCGTAATCTTTTTTTAAGCATCAAATTTGAATGGTAATGCAGTTAAGACCATTTTTGACCAAGCAAAATTTTTGAGGTGGGTTGTGGGCTTTAAAATAGGTAGTAAATGGGTTTTAAACATACATTTTGCAAGCCACGCTTAAAATGAATATAACACAAACCCTGAACAACATCGGGGTGGTGGCGCAGTTGGCTAGCGCGTAGGTCTCATAGCTTCTGAGTGATCCTGAGGGCGAGAGTTCGAGCCTCTCTCACCCCATTCCTTTTTGTATCTTTTGCAATTATAGAAAAACAAAAAACGAAAAACATTTCAACTAACAACACGAACAACACCATGATCTAGTAGTATTTCTCTTTCACAATTTTAAGAAGATATCCCAAGAGTTCGTATCTCCGCTCCCCAAACGATTAAGCAAAAAACAATATACTATATTGTGTGACAGACAACAAAAACTAACTAGTTTCTGGTGCATGAACACCTCTAGCACCACTGCCCGTATAAAACTGCTTCCCAAGCAAAAACGGGGAACATTATCGCGCCTAGAACCGTGTTGAAAATGTATACTGATCGGGGCCTTGTTAATGGGGGGGTTGTCTCCCATGAAATGAAAGAACAACCCTTCCAATTGCCCGCGGTTGTTGCATTCTGCGTCTGCTTCATACCCTTTTCTGCATTATTGCCTTTAACCACCTCTGCTTCTTCGTTAGACTTTGTTATAGACTTCTTCTTCTGGGACAAATCAACAGCAGCTCGACGCTCTGTAGCTTCTTTTGCCTGCAAAAAGAAACCGAATTGAGTTGAGGAAATAGGATCTACAAAACTTCAATATTCATGTTCTCTGTGATACAGTTTTGGTTCTCTCACTCACCTTGCTTTGCTGCTGTTTTACTTCTGTCAGTTTGCCTAGCGTTACGGGGGCACTTGTTGGATATGTTCTTCTGCGTGTTCTTTCTTTGCTATAGTATTCGTCAGGGGCTAATTGAATACAATTAATCGAAAGCGATTCTGCATCTATATCCACAGAGGAACCATTCTTTAAGTTTAAGGCATTAATGGGTCTTGCTTCACCATGCTGCCTGATTATTCTTTGATGTGTACCAGAATGTTCAGCAGTGACTGATTGAACGGGGACCTTTTTAGGTAATACATTGATAGAGGAAGCAGCCTGTCCTAAGCTCTGGTTACGAAGCATAACACCTTCCTCTCTTCTGGTTACTAAACTCTGGAACTAAAAAATAATAAAAATTAAAAAATATGAACAAGTTTCCAAAACCTCCAGTACCAAAAAGTAAAGCGAAGTTTTAGCGTTTGACCTGCGAAAACTGATTAGTCGATATTATATTATATTTTATGACACTCAAAGTTAGTTTTTATGTTTATTTTTTTAGAGAATTTTGATACTTGTTTATATGTTTTTATCATAGGATGAATTGAATCGGCTTTGTGCATTAAATGGACAAATTGTGGAGTTTTGGAGCTGAGAGAATTATGTCAAAGTTTCAAGCCTTAATTCTTGATCGTGACGAATAATTGAAGATAGATTGCGTAATTTGGACAGATTCACGTTTTAGGCTTATTTGGCATACAAGTGATCCAAGATGATGTTTTTGGGCCGAGGTTTCTTCTACAAAGTTGTAGAGGACATTTTTAGCTTTCCAACTACATATTACGGGTCTAATTCGGAGCTAATTTGGTCAATCAAAAAGAGAATTTTCTGCAGCAGTCCAAATCCCTGTTGAAAAAGAAATCTGTAATTTAATTTGTTTTTGTTTTTGTTTCCTGATTTTTGGGAAAGCCTATTTTAAGTAGGATTTGGTTTTTCTAGTACTATATATAGCCGAGTCTCTAGGGTTTGGAGGAGAGAACGAATTTTGAAGATTAAAGTGTGGAGAACTCGGCTCAACTTTTCTACAACGGTGTTTTCTAACTTTTATTCATTTATTTTATGATTTCAATTATGATTATGCGTAACTAATATGTAGTTTCTTTTCAATCTCTTTCTAGGGTCCTTGAGCCTTTAGCATGAATATGTAGTTTCTTTTCAATTGCTTATGATATTATGCATGCTACTTTGAATTGTCAATCACCGGTTTAAACTATCTATTTATCTTAATGCTTAATCATCATTAGGATGTGTAGACAAGTAATTGGATTCAATTTATGTTAGAATCTCACCCTTAAATTGGCTAGGATTTCTTGTAATTGATAATTGTAAGTTCACTTAAGGCAATTATCACGCTCTTAAGGGTTGCATGGTTTTTCAAAAGGTTTTCACAAAACTTAATGAGTCTTGCATGTTCATATTTGATCTGAATATCACAGACGGGTTGCATGTTAGATATACGTTCTAGCTAGAATATCACTAGTAGAATATGCAAAAGGAAAACCTAACCTTCAAAGTGCATGTGTAACTCATAAGTAATTGGTAGAACTATATAGGATTGTTATTGGTGATGGCTGAACTCTAGAGTTTCTTTATCTTTGATTTTTTAGAATTGTTGACGAACTTTATTTTTTAGTGATTTTTATCCCTGCGAATTTCCATTATTTTTACTTGTTTTGTTATTTTCATTCATGATCACCAATCTCTTCTTTTTGTATTAAATAATTAATTAAGAATTGATTCTAAATACAAGTTATTTACATCAGTCCCTGTGGAAACGACCTTGCTTGAGTTATCTGTACTACAACAACCTTGTACTCTTGCAAGTATTTTTTGTAATTTTTGCCTAAAATTTGAGTGTGGTAAAATTGCTATAAAAAACTATTAACACATCGACAAAATTTGATTTTAAGCTTGTATGGGAGAAATTTTTTTACCTGTACATGCTGTACTTCTGTGTCTGTGTCACTGCTTACTCCACCATCCTCAAAATACACATTCCTAATTGACTGTGGCCGATGGGTATCATTAAAGACGTTAGCGTGAGTTCTTTCTCCATTGGAATCCTGATCATAGTCAACAATAACTGAATTTAAGAACTCTCCGAAATTGTCATCGGCTTCATTAGCAACAGGTGGAAATTGCAACCCAGGGTAATCATCATTGGCACGGGAATTTGCAAGCATACGACCCATTTCGCTCTGAAAATAATCCGGATTTTGTTGTGGCTGAGTATGTTCCTGCATTGTGAACCATAAATAAGTAAAGTTTTGGATCTGTTTCTTTTGGGCCGTTTAAATATGCGATAATCAGCATTCGTGCTCAACATTCTCACCTCTTCGATGTCCATAACCTGAGCTAGTTGTAGTTGATATTCAAAATCAGATGCACCTTCATCACAGGTTGCAACATCCGTATTCTCACCTGATTTCTTCTTTACGTGACACAGAACGAAATCCCTCTGCATAACAGAAAATTAAACAAGGTTCCAAACCAAAAGTCACTAAACTTTGCACATATACAGAACAAACCAATTTGGCTTGAAGGGGTTTCGATTTTGATCCATTCAATGATTTCAAAACCAAAACCCCTTCGAACCAAACCAAATAGACTTCGGTTTCACAACGAAGCCTCCGGTTTAGAACTTGCCTCATACAATGCTGCAAATTGTACATCATAACATCGATATCATTATTAACAAAAACCCGAAAAAGGAAAGAGAATGATGACCTGATCAGCATTAGGATTGGATTGAGGGATGTAATACTCATGCACTACCCAGTTGGTCTTTTGGGCCTTACGAACAACACCTAGGTAAAAAGTCAGAATCCTCTTTTTACCGATGATAGTTTTGGTTTTTCGAGCCTTGACCGGTTTTTCCTGGCCAGTGATCTTCCAGAAGCCTTTCTTCGTCGCCCTTTCAGCCTGGTTTCTCTTGTTCTTTTTGTAAATTAGTCGGCTGAAGAAGTACCATTCTTCATCATCCGACTGTATCAGTGAAAACGCTGCATAAAACACAACATTTGGTTTAAACCCAATTGCATATACAGATTTTCAGACTCATTCAAATGCAAATTGAAAAGTATCAGTAAAAGGGTAGCAATTTTCGCACTCCACTTTCAGCTGTTTACACTTCAAAGATGAACATTTTACAATTTTTTGAACTCACAGAGGAGTGCAGAGTGCTAAAATCACTGGCCTTCGTAAAATTGTCACCCAAAAAAAAATGTAACTTTTAATTAAGAACTGGGATTGGTAATAAGTTACATTTGGATTAAACCCAATTGCCAAACAGTAAGCAGAGATTCAAACTCATTGAACTGCAAATTGAAAAGTTTGTAGAGTTTTCACCAAAAACAAAATAAAAAGATTGAATTTTTTAAAGAACTGGGTTTGGTAATGAGAAAAATAAGAAAAATAATTTGGATTAAACTATCAGACTCATTGAAATGCAATTTAAAAGTTAACAAAGAAAAATAATGAAAATTTAAGACCTGGGTTTTGCAAATAATTACCAGGCAAGTCCCAAGGCTCGTAGTTGCAGATATTGATTTCACGGATGACGTCGCTGACAAGGTAATCCATCCCCAAGAGCTTCATCTGCAAGTAATGGCTGATCAGCTCTTCTTCTGTGGGGTGGAATCGGAATCCCACCGGCAGTGACAGGTCAGCTACTGCTGCTCTGGCCATCTATCTTTCGTGAAGGAGAATCGGAATGCTGGGTGGGTTTTTATAGGATTAGAAAAACAGGAGAAACAGTACGGAAATTGACTTGGGTTTGATCAAAGTCTTTGGCTTTCAGCGGACGCTTTTTGCTTATGGAAGAAGATAATAAACTTCTGCTTCTGCTTTTACATGGGCATTGGAATTTTTGTTGTCGTGGCCTGTGGTGGGACCCTAGGGAGTCCTACGTGTGGGACTGTTTGCTGTATGGCTCCTGGGAACTGGCTGAGAAGCTAGGGATCATGAGAAGATTTGGTACCCCTTTTTTTTGTTCATAGAATAAAATGAAAGTAGGTTGTGAGACCGAAATTTCTGATTCAATTGATTATTTTGTGGTATTGATTTAAAAGCGTGAATTAGGAAGTAACAAATCAGATCCTCGTGTAGGATGAGAAAGAGAGTTAATAAAGTAGAACGAAAAAGCTTGACTGACAAGATGGGTAGCATTTTCAATCAAAATGTGTCTTCATGTATTGTTATTTCTCAGATTTATTTATGAAGATGTGTGAGTGTACAATAATTGATTACATATCACTTTAGAGAATCTTTTTAAGGTTTAAATTGTTTTTGAAAAATTCTTAGGTGTAAGAGGAGATTCACCTCAATATATTTATCTCACTCATTACTTGGTTCACTTAAGCGTGATTAATGCAAGAATCTTTCTAACAATTTAGCTTGTTGGTTTTTGTATTGTTGTAAAGAGAGTGAACAAAGGTTTCGTGTTATCTTGTTTGAGTTTACAAATCTTAGTCTTTATAGTAAACATCAAACATGGAAGAGATTCACATAGCTAACAGGAGGAGGAGATTCAGATAGCACCACCCTCTCCATCCACTCCCTCAGCCGTCTTCAACCCTCTTCAGCCGTCTTGGATAGACCTAAAAAAGTAGTCGTGAGGCTGCACTTTGATGTGATTGTGTGGGTCCACCGTTTCCTCTCATGTTCCTTGTAATAAAGGTTTCTTCTTGATCAAGTACTTGTTTGAAGTTCGAGCAAATGTTTCCACCTCTTGGGTAATCAGCTCCTTCTTTGTGCAATGTTCCCTCAACTGGAAAATGTTGGGTCAGAACCAATCTATAAAAGCATAAACCTTACTTTGTGCGAAAAATTCTTAGTACTACGCATCATCAAGTATATTACGAAATAATAGACGGCTATAATTGATTCATGATTAATCTAACAGTTGACATTATTTAAAAAATAATAAAAAAATACAATTGTATTCAGTAGTACGAAGTACTAGGACAACACCCAATTTTGTGACTTCATCTCTCATTTCCAATGCTACAAGTAGGTAACTATTGTTTGCTAAGCCACATGATCAAAATTTTGTTCCAATATACTCTCTAAATGAGTAGGCAAATACGTACTCTTCGTAAGTAAGCAATGTCGACGACATCAAAATCCAAAGTAAATTAGTATATCAGGCTCCACATGAATCACATTCTATGTCTCAATTTGATATGATTGTGGGCCCACCTGATAAGGCTTGCAAAGCAACAAGAGAGAAATCCATACAAGTCAATAACGAATCATATATCATCAAGTAAGATCTTCAAAATCCAATTGCTTCTGGTAAAGAGCATTCCACATTACAGCTGCTTAGAGCTGCACACACATGATTCTCCCCCCCCCTCCTTCCCCAAAAAATTAAAAATAATTGGCCAAGGCTAGTGAGAAACAGTTGCAAGAATGAAGAATGTCAACCAGAAAAACACTCTCCAACCCTGAATTGCTCTTTTCTTTCTTTTTCTCAAACGCAAGTAGTAGCACAGAAGGGAGTTTTCCTCTGTTAGCTACACACATTTCCTACAGATTTTGCATTTTCCTTTCTGCTACACTTATGTTCATCTGTGTGCGACGTTAAGTACGGTTTATGACTGACAACACCACATCCTTTCTGGTGAAAGTACAACCGATAGTCGAGCATGGTCAGAGAGAGTATAATCTTCAGGCCATATTCCCTTCTCCGCCTCACGGGGGTACAGAACTGCATTCTTCACGTTGAATCCGAGGGTGTCCTGCGTGCCTCGTTTGGACTCCTCTCTACTACCGTTGAGGCTTTCCTTCTCCTCTGACGCTATCAAACTCCAGATTCTATTCTGCAATGTCAACGGTTTTAGACACAAGATGTCAATGTTATAGTTTGTTTGGGTGACTACTACCTGAGCAGGATGCCAATGCAAATTCAAACTGAAAATAGACGAAATTTTATGGATGTAAGGTACCTTGAATTCTTCATAATCAAGAACACCATTTGCATCAGCGTCTGCTTGGATCCAGAGATCCCTTGTCTCCTGGAAACCTAGTCCCGTAGGATGACCAATTAAATTAACCTGCAAAATTCCTATATGAGCAAGTCTGATCTTTCCAATTGAACTTTATATAACTTAATAGCTAATAGAACCAACCTGATGGAGTGCTTCACAGAAAGCTGAGGACGTGATAAAATCACCATGACTATCACCCTTCAGAAAGGCAAATGCATCATTTTCAGCCATCGAAGCTTTTCGAAGCTGGCGCTGAAAACCCCAAAAGGACAAAAGGAAATTATTAGGATCGCATGTGGAAACTGTCTAGGGCATGCATGCACTATAATGTAAATGATCAAATGCATCCTTTCGGAGGTTTTGAACAGAGCTTTTGTGCACAATATATCTGATGAACTACGACTCTCGCCTTCTGTGGCAAGATATTAGATTAGTAGGTAGAGAAAAGGTGAATGGATCAGTATTTTAATGACAATAATACAGAATATGGAAAATGAATGCTTACCCGTAATATTCCAAAAACAGCTTCGCACCAACTAGTCTTCAGTGGTTTTCGTGACTTATTGGGATTACAAAGCCAAATGAAGTCAACACCGCAGATGTTTCCCCTATGATTGCGATGGCTAACCCACTGTAGGATATAAAATACAAATATTCCGTTAATACAGATGATGAGCATTGTATAGATGGACCCTGTGGCAGCCGTGTAAATCACTGATTTCAGAATTTAAAGCCAGAAAACACTAACCTTGTGAGCATCCGCATCGGTATACTGATGAGCAGTATCATATGTTGATTCAAAACCCTGTGATCTAAGGAATTTGTACACATGGCCACGCTTACTTCCATTCCAGTCACTGCATCGAGTATAACATAAAAGAATACAAATATAAGAACGACTGTTCTACACAAAAGAATACAACCAGAGATAGCCTACCATTTCTTAAAATTCCATTGTTTGTGAAGGCGGCCTTCAAAAGTATTTACCAGTTAGGATAGCTGGCACCTTCAAAAGGATGTACATTTTAAAGGTTTTCTTCAGAGTATTACAAATGAGATTTTGTCGTAAAACAGTAACTAAGAAAGACAAGACAGAAGACTCACCCACAGAGCACGATGGGCATCGGGTTTAGCTTGTTTTCATTCTGATATGACTCCACAAATTGCAAAATTTTGTAAACCTATTAAAACATTACAAGATATAAAGGTTAGAGTGATTGGTAGTGCAGCTTGTTAAAAATAAGTTGACCATGATATGCCATAAGTTGATAACTTGAAGGAAACTTTGAATACCTGATGCAATCGTACTATAGAGAGACTGGAATCATGAGGAAATAACAAGTGGGTATTCACAATTAGCATTTCTTGTTGAACATTTCCTCTCTGGTTTTGTGAAAAAGGGGAAGCTGACTGAACATGTAACAGCTGAGCAACACGGTCTCCAAAATCATTAAAATGCAACTCTCGGTAGTTTAGAACACTAAAGTAGTCCCTCTGCACAGCAGTCAGCAAACCTGTATAGAGCAAATACAATAAGTCAAGCCATAGAGCATGGAATAGTACTTAAAAAGCTCATTTCAATCATGACAACACTCTCAAAGCAAGAAATGAGTTGATATCAAACTTGAAGACCATTCTACAAGTAAAACACAACTCCTTCGGAACGCTAGCTGATATATGAAGAACCAGTGGAAGAACTCTCCTATATCTTAAACTGCTGACAAAATATAAGGGATGATGGAAAATTGTACTGGGAAAAGATAACAAAGAGAAGGCCAATTCAACTGTGAAGTGTTGTGACAAAGCACTCCGATGCATGAAACATGAACCCATGTGTGCAGAATAATGTACATTTTTCTCAGAACTTTCAAGTTATTCAGCATCCGACTTATATTGCAGTTGTGAGCTTGGAATTAACATATGAATGTGAGTTAAAAACCCACAAATTTAACCCATGGAGCAAAGCAATAATGAGATTTAACTAAATTTGAATGATGCCAGATAAGTTTAATGTATTAAAATTGACATTAAGGAATAGATGAAAGATAGCAATATACCGTCTCCCCGGTTGTTAGTTCGGGCAAGCTTAAAGGTAGTATAGCCTGCATTACCAAGCCTGTCCAGGTACATATTCACAAATTCTTCATTTCCAACCCAGAACTCCTAATATTGCGAAAAAGGGGTCAGTGTCAGCACATATTGTTGGAAAGGGCCATGACCCTTAAAACCTCAAACAGGTTCACTTTGTTCTCATATGTAACAACGGGTATTTCGATTGGGGTCCAAAAATATTTTCGATATTAGGATTAAGTCCAGACAGAAATTACACAACAGAGCAAAAGGGTACACGAATATCACCTGCAGACAAATAATGGCAGATGATTCATAGAGCAACCAATCCAAAATCCTCTGGTTCCTGGCCACCCAAAACGCCCTGTAGTCGCTCTCTCTAAGGCTTTGATTCTGTTTCACACACACCACAAAGAAATTCAGAATACAAAAACAAATAAACTAAGCGCCGTTTTATAACCATCTCGTTCTGAGAACCTCTACAAACAAAGTGGTTATCCAACGGCTCTAAAAACCAGATAAACGAAGTGCTCTAAAAACGAAATAGTTATCAAACCACGTACAAACACAAATGGGATAGGATAGAATAGGACCTGTTGATCGAGTCTTTTGTAGATTGGAGCCAAAATATTGAAAGTCGTGCACGAAACTAAGCAAGGCCCTGCCAAAGTCTCTGGCTTTGGCTCTGCTATCGACGGCAACAATATGCAGCTGCCGCTATAGCTCCTTGAAAGGCTCTTACTTTCTCTGCGATTGATCTTTGCCACATTCGAACCCGCACCTAAACCCTGCAAAGTCCCAAAATCTTCAGTACCCAATATCCAATAAACGATTTTCTCACTGCCCATTTTCTCAGAAACCAAATCCATGAAAGAAAAACAGAAGGAATCTAGAGAGAGAGGAGAGAGAGAGAGAGAGAAAGAGAGAGAGATACCATGTTAAAAATCCTTGCCACTGTAACTGTTTCTGATACAAAAGTCGCTAAATTTGGAGTAGTTTTGATTAGGAAGATGAAACGAGTGATGGGTTTGTTTCCAATTTTCCAATAATTTCCAAAGTTTTTGAAGTTGTGGAGATTGAAAAGCAATATGCTTGGATTTTTTTATGAACTATGTTACTTATACCAAATGTGTGGGGATGAAAAATAAAGTTTGGAACTTTAATTTTGTCGTCCGTGTTGAGGATAGAAGTGAATGAAATTGGAACCTTTTGTGGTGGGGACCAAACCGAAGGTTCTGCTTCTATCTTAACCAAGAATATTGAGGCTGTCCAGCTAGGCTTTGTGCTGTAACTGCAATCTTATAATATACAACAATCCCTTCCTCAATTTTCACTTTGAATAATCAATCTACCATTTGCCAATTGCAAGACTGTGTCCTACTCCTTCTCCAACTAGCACTAAAAGGCACAGGCCCTGAGAATTTTAGATGCAAGTGTGACTGTGTAAGCTAAATTCAATAGCAATCCGACTTTGGAAAATGATCTCCACACATTCATTTTGTGCAAAGCTGCTTGTTTGTTTTGTGCAAAACTGTTTGTTTTTGTCTATCGATTTTTTAACGTGTGCTGAAATCACTTCTCTCTAACTTATATCATTTTAAAATAATAATAAAAGTTACATTCAGTCGTCTTCGTGCGTTCTGAATTAAATTTAATCATTGGGATTGCATTAACCAACAAAAAGTAACTCATAATCTGATATGCACTCGCTGAGGCGTCTTGGGTTAAAGGGATGCGCGTAATAACCTTCAAATTTGGAGAGGTAACTCCAATTAGATGGGCGAAGAGCTGAAAGGGGCGTTTAGCCTCCCGAGCGTACATGAGAAGATCATCATCATGACTGAGCTGCAAGAAGTTGTTATTAGAAAAGTATAATGCCTCGTCGACAGAGACGAAAGACTTGTAATGGAAGGCTGCTGCGGCGAGATATGCATTCATGTCAATATTGCCACTAGATTTGATATCCGCAAAGACGATCATGCTTCTTGCTAGATCACGCTCGTGGAAATGCAAGACACCACTGCGGTAGATTCGACCTCGGAAGTCGAGAAAGGCTGGCAAATAAAAATGATACCTACGAATGTTGCGGCTTGAAACCCTAGCACTGCTCTTTGACACACCAGCGAATCCACGTTAGGCCCAGTGTATCAATTAGGCTCAAATGTTCTGTTGATGTTAATACCTTAAAAAGCTCAAAGCAAGGTAAGGAATTAAGTAAAGTGGTGTCTGATTTTCATCTTATCTTCAAATTGAAAAATTCTTAAATCCACCACTAATTGCACAATAAGATTTTCAGCTTCATTGAACCGTGGTGGGTATGAATTTGTCCTTGCATGAGATTGTGTTGTTTTTATATTTCTCTACAATAATATTGTCACATGAGATGAACCCAATTGTATCACAAAAATCTTGTACCGAAAGCTGAAAGATGTGTACTACTTGCACCTAAAACGTAGAACGCGCAAAAAGATGACAAGATACCTTGTCGGTGACGCCTGTCCATTTGTCGGTCCTTCACTTTCTCTTTTCTTATATACTTTTTTTTTTCTATTTTTCTTGGGAGGGGACTTTTTATAAATTAGGGTTTAGTTAAAAAAGAACAAGCCACTTGTATACTATACTCCTATACATCCCTAAGCCAGATGTCCCAATGCGCATTATATACTATATAATACCACAAATCATTTCATGCAAGCGAGTCAATCTTTTTACAAGGGGTTCTTCCCTTTACTGTAGAGACTATCGGTGCGTTTGGATTAAGAAAATAAATATAAATATGTACAAAACTTAAAATATTTAAAGTTATGTATACTATTTCTCTTGTTTTAATTTGCAAAAAATAATTATATAATTTTTTACATGAAAAATAAAAACTTGAAACTTAAGATGTTATGACCCGTCCCTAATTTTATTGCATTTTATTTCCTGAACATGTAAATTTACCAAAATGTCCTTGAATGAGTTAAGTGGAAGTCCTACGTGGACGTTTGAGCTCTTTATGAATTTTGAATTCTTACTTGTTGTATTCAGGTAGTACTCTTTCCTACGTGTGCGTGAGCGCAAACAGGACGAAAATCCGACGTGTAACAAAAACGTTACGTACATTTAAATATTATTTCCTGTTATGAAAATATGGTGGTGCATGTACCTGGTGGGATCCAGTTGCCCCGCATAATTTAGGAAAAATCTCCTTCATCCCTTTTTCCACTGATCTATTTTCCCCTCACTCTTCTTTTTCTGCTCTTCTTTCTTCTCCCCGTGAAAACGTGCACAGTGCACACAGTGACCACACCATTTCTTTCGAACTGAGCCAAACCATCACCACCAACTTGTTTGTTGTAACTCACTGAGTTCAACGGTGCAAGCCGATTGCCCAAACTCCTTACCGTTTGACGAAAATTGCACACAGAAGAACCAAACTTTTCCGAAAAAGTTTCTTGAAAATACCGACCAAGGTGAGACTTCTAACCACCACCATTAGCATCCTCATGTTGAGTAGATGGATTTTCATCCTAAAATCGTGTGTTTTGGAGTAGATCGGACCTTGGGTGTAAACCGAGACTTTCAAGCCAATTTTCAGCCATTTCCAACCACTTTTTGAACTCCAAAATAGTATAATCTTGTTTCTCTTCTCTCTAGCTTCATTTTGACTTGTGGATCGTGTAAAATGATTGAGAAATGAAGAAGTTACGAATTTTTGAATTTTTTCCAGAAACCGGCGAGTTTTGGCCGGCAGCGGCGGCAACCGGTTCAAACTGCCCTGAACATGGTCCAGGCCGGACCGTGACGTCAGCAAACCGGTTCAAACCTGGTCCAGGCCTAGAATATTCCCATGTATATTCTTTTAACGCCGGTCAAACTAACGGCGTCAACTGGCGCCGTTAGATCTAACGAAATATTCCAGCATCTCTGTCAGATCTAACGAAATATTCCTAATGCAGTTAAAAGGAATATTCCAGGGAATATTCTCCGGTCTGCCGTTCGGTACGGATGTGCCGGTGAGGACACCGGGTTCCCCTTAAGTGGGGTGGATTGTAATATCCCACATCGACCAACGAAGAGGGGGTGATGTGCCTTACATGTACATGCCCACCTCCAATTAGCACGAGCCCTTTTGAGAGCTCACTGGTTTCGGATTCCATTGGAACTCTGAAGTTAAGTGAGTTTGGGCTAGAGCAATCTCATGATGGGTGACCCACTGGGATGTTGCTTGTGAGTTCCCAGAAACAAAACCGTGATGGCGTGGCCCAAAGCGGACAATATCGTGCTACAACGGAGTCGGTCCGGGATGTGACATAATGGTATCAGAGCCACTCTGCCGTTTGATACGGATGTGCCGGCGAGGACGCCGGGTTCCCCTTAAGTGAGGTGGATTGTAATATCGCACATCGACCAACAGAGAGGGGGGTGATGTGTCTTATATGTACATGCCCACCTCCAATTAGCACGAGGCCTTTTGGGAGCTCACTGGCTTCGGATTCCATTGGAACTCCGAAGTTAAGCGAGTTTGGGCTAGAGCAATCCCATGATGGGTGACCCACTGGGATGTTGCTCATGAGTTCCCAGAAACAAAACCGTGAGGGCGTGGCCCAAAACGGACAATATCGTGCTACGGCGGAGTCGGTCCGGGATGTGACAGTTTGGATTTTTAAAACCCTCCAAACCTCGTGAATAGTGTTTTTTTTAAAGTTCAAAATTTTGAAAATTCATAATAATTAATGTACAAGTGTGAAAAATATAAAGAAAATATAAAAACACTCATAATGAGAAGCTCTACAACTTTTGTGAATGGATCAACTCCAAAATTCGATACCATAATCCATGAACCTTAGATTTATATTTTAACCGTCGATTGTGGTTTAGGCTTACGCTCTATTATTCTTACTGGATTTCATTTTTTTCAATTTTTTTAAAACATGATCTTTTAGTGGATGCAGAAAGATGAACGGTTTGGTTTGTTGATATCATGTTCCGATATATTACGGTTAACTGAAATATGAGTTGATGTTATATAGTTTCTAAAAAGTTTATAAACTCTGAGCTATATTTTCACTAACCGTAAAAAAATTGAACATGATATCAACAATCTAAACTGTTCATCTTTTTGCATCCACTAAAATGTCATGTTTTCAAAAAAGAAAATTTGAAAAAAAAGAAAAGAAATCCGGTGAGAATAATAGAGCGTAAACGTAAACCACAATCGACGGTTAAAATATAAAGCAAAGTTTTATGGATTATGGTGTCGAATTTTGAAGTTAGCCCTTTCACGAAAGTTGTAGATCTTCTCATTGCGAGCGTTTGTATTTTTTTTTTTACATTTTTCACACTTGTACATTAATTATTATGAATTTTCAAAAAATTTCAACTCTTTTAAAAACGCTATTCAAGAGGGTTTGAAGGGTTTTAAAAATCTAAACGATGACGTAACCATCGTAAAAGCATCAAGAATGCGATCACAAGCATTTGCATACCTTTTTCACCTTTTTCACAATTGCTATAAATTTTTAAAATTTTGAACTACAAAAAAATACTATTCACAAGGGTTTGTAGGGTTTTAAAAATTCAAACGATAATGTAACCATCGTCAAAGCGTAGAGGATGAGTTTCACGAGCGTTTGCATATTGTTTTTGCATTTTTTACATGTGTAAATTAATTATTATGAATTTTGTAATGTGCTTTGGTATTTTTTAATTATTAAAAAAAATTAATTCACATTAATACCCTCCAAGCCGTCTAAACAGACTTTTACTGACATAATAATTACCCAGAAACAATCGCTAAAATATATGAACAAACCTTTAGCGATTGAACTTTCTTTGAAGCTCGTCGCAAAAGACTAATTTTATGACCAAAATCTGAAAAAATTATGCAGCAATTTTCATGAGTTTTTTTTTTCACTTTTTGAGTTTCTAAACCGCTCAAATCACAATGTAGCTCGATTACCTTCCCCAAACCTATTCCAAAACATCATATTCAACATTCTAAACATGTTTTCAACATCGAATTGGCTTGAAACATCCAAAATTAAATTAGGCAATCATTTTAAATTCCTTGCCTTCTAGATCCCATTGTTGCCGTCCAACCCTCACATCATCCAGGAACGACCTATCACATGTCGAAACCCCTTCAAACAGCTGCGCCGTCCTTCAAAACCTCACCCGTTATACAACCTTGAAAACGGCGCCGCCATTGTCCAGATCTTCGCTCACCTTTGCAACATTTTCTAATTTTCTCAGTCGCGAATATTGGAATGGGAACCTAATCCAATCTCAGATCCCTTTTACCCCAACTTCGCCATGTCTGTTCCTCTCTCCGTGATCGTCAAATATGTGTACTTCAGCTGGAGTTTCCACTTATTGCTTTAGGTTTACCCGGTAAACGACCTTCACAAATGCATCTTTCTCCTGGCCGTTGGATTAGATGTGCAGCATCCCAGCCGTTGGTTCAACGTATCATGAAGTGATGCGTACTATGGCAGAAATTTCGTATACTTTAGCCATGATTATTTTCATGACGTCAACATTGCACCTCGTGGACCTCATGATTATGGTGTGTACAACGTGAGCGATAAGAGTGTTTTAAGAGGTTGCTACCCAAATGCTAAGGCCCTAATGAAGAAGACCAGAAGGCCCAATATGGATTGTACCAACTTATCATCAGTAAAATACTTGTTATACCTCTTGGTTGTCTTTGTTATCTTGTTGCCTTTAGATTATGTTTTGCTTTTGATTTGTAAACTGTTTTTGGGGTCAGTTTTTAATAATGTAACTCTGCTATCTCATTAATAATATTTGTTTCTTTTGGTACACCTGAACAATAAACGTAGAAAAGTTGTTTAAGTTTTTATGTAGCAATATTGAAAATGTTGCATATCATATTAATTGGTGTTTGTTTGAACAGGTCGTAAATGCAAACCTGCTGTTCCCAATTACTAGTTAGACCTCGTCCCCAAGATGAAAGCATTTGGTTATTTGTTTTCATGTGGGGAAAAACTTCATGGAGAGGCATGTAAACCCGCTTGATTTTTCTTCAGCTTTCTCCGGGCTCGTTTGGTAAGTACTATCTGAACCTTGCAAAGATATGGCTGCGTGGATCTGTTCTTGAAGGTGACCAGATAGAGAAGCTGCCAAACTTAAAACAGAAGGGAGCCATGCCTAGCCTCTGCACATTGCACATTCAAGACTGCCCGGCGTTGATAGCAGTTCCAGACGGGCTTCGGTAAGTTGCTTCACTCAAGGAATTAACCATCACTCAAGGAGGAGAGGATTTCTTCAAAATCCAACATGTGCCTACTTCTTTTTCGGTGTTTTCATGTGAGAAAAATAACTAAGGATTGTTTCTTCCAGTTTCTCCACTTGAAACAAATGCGGTTGACGGCTCCATAACCTGAAATTTAGAGTGAACATCTATGCTGAATGTATCTTAAGATCTAAACTCCTGATAATTCAATTCCGCGTTTTGATTTCGATTACAGTTACATAAACGAGCCAAAGTTTAGAAAGGAAAAAAGAAACTATTGAAAAGAGAGGAGAATAATTTAGCAAATAATTTCATGTCATGCATGATGGAAGAAAACAGAAGAATGTCATTCTCTCACATGCTCTTTGACAGTAAGGGGCTCATACCACTGAGGCCCAAACCCAGCGACTTCCCTCGCCTTTTCATTGAAAGGAGGCTTCAAAACCCCCCTAAAATACCTTCTCACAGTTTCATGGAACTTTTTAATTTCATTTTCTTCATCAGTCTCCAAGCTCATCAAGCTCATCAAGCTCTGTTGATCCGAACCGCCTTCCCCTGACCTCAAGCAGAGATACTTGAACCACTTTACTCCGGCAGCACAATGAGTTATTTCTTCCGGGTACACAACGCTCTCCAGCAATTCAGCCGTTTTGTCATCGCCTCCATTGCGGAATCGAGAGATGGTTGTTGGGAGCACGTCGAGTCCTCTTGCCTCGTGGACACAATGCTCGATGGCAAGGCGGGCCATTAGGTCTTTGGAAGTGGCAGTTGCCGAGTCCCAGAGTCCGTCGTGGGCGGGGAAAGCTCCATAAAACGAACCCATCTCCTCGAGGCGAGATGCCAGGAGAGTGAAGTGACGGCCTTCGTCCTGCGCCACCTTCACGAAATCCGTGAAGAACTCTCTCGGCATTGCCTCTTGCTTCCCGAACCTAGCAATTATGTCCTACAACATTCAATATTTAACACAAAAAAGCTATTAGAATTATAGTATACTAATTTAAACATTCAAACTCAACCACAAAAAATGAACAAAAGAAGTTAGTATAACTAACAGAACCAAAACACCAAATCAAAAAAAAGAGAGACAAGCCGAATTTTGCAGCATTTGTTCTCCAATGCCGGATGAACGATGTGATATTGTTCACACAACTATTTTGCAGCGTTCATCCCGCATTAGAGGAGAATCACTCTCCTACACATGGAATGTCACTGTGACGGTATCAGAATCCGCCATTTTACTAATCCGGATCGCTAAAAACCATAATTTTCTATCCACAAAAATAAAGTGCCTTAGTAGTGAGTGAGTACCCAAGACAAGTCAATAGCCCAACTCTCAGTGTGCGTGAGGCTATGAACTATGGCCTGCCTGCTCTGTAAGCTCCCGCCTTTCCCAAGCTTCGGCATCAGACCTGGCGCCACCAACTTAACCTGCACACACACACAACACACAAAGGCATTTCATCAAACACGGCGCGCAAACGTAACAGTTATCCCGCCACTACAACTGAAAAGCATACGTAACATTGCTGAGCCTGGCGGGGTGATCCGGCACGGAGAGTTCCATGGACGGATCGTAGGCGCGAGTAATAGTCCCATTGAGCCACTGAGCCGCCACTGAGTCACCGACTCGGGCCTTCTCGAACGGGTCCGCCGTGTTCAAAACCCCAATCGCCGCTTCCACTAAGCTCTCGTTTCCGCTCATATTTTGTTATTGAAATTTTATTTTTATCTTATCTCTCTGCACCTAACTAAAAAACTTTCTCCACTTTTCAAGTTTGCCATTAAATAAAAGATTGTGCTATTCACACATTTTTTTTATTTCTCTCACACCTTATTAATTTTTGGCCTTAAATCTTATTTAATTCATTCGATCCAACGATCATAATTGAAAAAGAGTGTTAAAAGTAAAAAAATAGTGTGTGAATATCACAACCCAAAATAAATAAGAATAAGAAAATAAAAGAAGATAAACATTGGTGTTTTTATCTCTACACCCAATAACCCAAAACCTAGCACACTACTGCACCCCTTCATTATTTCTGGCGAAACCCACCCAAGTGCTCACAAAATATTCTATGGAGGTCATCAACAACTGTTATGTCCTTTCATTATTTTTAAAATTTTAGTATCTATTATCACAACATAAAAGGTGGGTTATCTAATATCTATGCGTATTGTGACACACTCAAATATGGAAATCAAGGTGATGATGTTTCTCCAAATCCTCCAATTGGGGATTATTATTGGAATTGTTAGGAGTAAATTAACAAGACTATACCCTCGAAGAGCAAATCTATTTCATCTACCTCTACTAGTAATATTTTCTAAATCAATAAATCTAATAATTTAAAACTTTGATGATATGATTTTGGATGGATATCAAAAACTGACAATTATGAAAAAAATAAATTGGTTTTACGGTTACCTTCTTCAAGCTTGCTTTGGTTACTATTGAGGAAGGAAGAAGAGATTTTGATATAATAGGGTTTTTAAACTATTGAGATTTATATTTTTCTATTGTGTTGATATATTATGAAAATTTAAAAGAATGAAAAGAGATAATGGTCATCGACAACCTTGGCGAAATATTTTATAGGCACTTGGGTTGGTTTCACCGTCGAAAATAATGAAGGATGCAATGGTGCGGATCATTAGGTGTAGAGATAGAAACACTAATGTTTATTTTCTTATTTTTATTTATTTAAGGGCAAACTTAGAAGTTTAGTGGAGAAAATAATTTAGTTGGGTGTAGAGATAAGATAACTGAGTCCAAATAAAATTTCTCATTTCTTATTTGCCCTCAACCTAAACCGAATTTTTTGAAATTTGAACGAATTCGAACCGAATACTATCGGGTCGGGTTCGCGGAAAATTTTAATTTGCCGAGAAGGGTCTGAGCTTGGAGGTAATTTCATTTTTTGCACAATCGTCTGTGTTCGCCTGCTTCTTCTGGGACTCGAGCTTCGCAGGGATGACGAGTCTGCACGCGGGCACGAAGGCCGAGTCGACTCACCACCGACTCTACGAGTTCGCAAAAGCTGCACTCACCAGAATCTTCGTCCACCCTTACGCCACGGTCCGTCTCAGCTTTAGAAATCTCAATCTCTCTGCACACAAATTCGCAGATATTCGTGTCTATATGTAATTCTATGATTTTTCGTGGTGAATTTTGAAGGTGTGCGAATTGTACTGCGGTGGAGGAGTCGACGCCGAGAAGTGGGACGATGCTCAAATCGGCCATTACATCGGAATTGGTACCAGTT
The DNA here is from genome assembly GCA_018257905.1 of Gillenia trifoliata. Lineage (NCBI taxonomy): Eukaryota > Viridiplantae > Streptophyta > Magnoliopsida > Rosales > Rosaceae > Gillenia > Gillenia trifoliata. The sequence goes on from CM031086.1 coordinate 20,256,886, forward strand.
TCCGGTTTTTTGAATTTAATTTTGTTTCTGTGTATGTTTGTTCTGTATAATTTCTGAGTTATAGTGACGGTGTTTGTCGTTGCAATTGGTAGATGTTTCGTCGTCGGGAATAAGCCAGAGAAGAGAAGCATGGGAGAGCCAGAGGAAGGCTTATACTGCTGACTTCTTTGAGCTTGACCCTTGCATGGTAAGTCAGCCTAGCCTCTCCTTCTTTGTTCATGATTTGTCCTCTCTCTTTGTTGGTTTCGCTTCGTCGACTCGAAAATTTCGAACCAGGGTTCTTTTGGGTTTGTTTTAGGATGAATTGGGTGTTCTTCCTTTTTATGATTCTTGCAGTGTAGATTGTTGGTCTTCAATTTTGCTGTCTGCCATTTTTAAGACTTGAAGAAATATGTGTGTGTCTAGAAATGGAATGTGTGTTGTAACTTGTAAGAGGAGTTGGGTTTGAATGAACGGATAACGATTTTCGGAACTGGTGACCTGAAGTATCATTTCTATAGTTTGAAAGGAATTGATCTCTTAATCCATATGGTCGAGCAACTCATGCATCTTATAACTCGCTTTGGCGGAAAATCTGATCAATTCAATTCCAAACCTTTGGGCAGTGCCTTTAAGAGGTTTCTATGAAATATGAAAGTGCAGAATTTATTAGTTGTTTGGAACCCAAAATTGTCACTAGCCATATATTAAGTGTTTTGATTGAAAATATTGTTTTCTTTCCTCTGCTTCTGCACTTTTGATTTCGGAATTGGACTATCTCCATAAACTAATAATGGTTGTTAATTCACATTTATCTTAGTTTGGAATTTTGTCTTAGTTGTTACTGCGCAATTTTAGTCATAAGTTTCAGGCTTCAGCTGTATCTAATAATGGTTGCTAATTGACATTTATCCAGGATTCATCTAATATGTAATATCTGGATCTGAAATTTATATCTGTGGGTTGAAACTTTAGATTTGACATTGGATTGGATTACTTTGGATAATTTTTGGTCTCTTCAATCCTGCATTCTTTGACATTGGATTGCTTCGGCAGGAAGACGTAGAGATGCATCTGAAAGATAAGGCAAACACGGCTGATTTGGTTTGCTGCTTGCAGAATTTGCAGGTTTCTAATATATTTTCTAAATATTGGTATCGTCTTCCCATTTTAACGGTCACATGTTTCTTCCTTTTTGATTTTTTCAATAATATTTTAAGAATTGCATGCTCCAAATCTTAAAAGCATTTTTACTTGCAGCTGTGTTTCCAAACTGAGGAGAGAGCAAGGAAACTATTGCTTAATGTGTCATCCTTATTGAAACCGGGGGGTTATTTTTTCGGTATTACTCCTGACTCATCTACAATATGGTATGGAAGATGCTTGACAAAGATCTGTTGTTTAATTATATTTTCTATATGTAGCATTGAATTGGTACATTTAGTAAACTTTTTTTACATGGCACATCTTTTCCCTAGGGCAGGGAAATAGTTATTGCTAATTTGACATTATGGTGATACAGGGCAAAGTACCAGAAGAATGTTGAAGCATACCACAATAGAAGTGGTGGCATGAAACCGAACATTGTCCCCAATTGCATTAGATCAGAGAACTACATGATCACCTTTGAAGTCGAGGAAGAGAAGTAAGTATAAGTTTAAAATGTTAAGCATGTTGCTCTGAGCTTTTGTTTTCTTGGGTGATTTTGGTAACAAGTGTTCAACCTTTTTTCCTGAGTGAATGTACTTCCACTTTCAGGTTCCCATTATTTGGAAAGAAATACCAGCTGAAATTTGCTAATGATATCTCTCCCGAAATTCATTGCTTGGTTCATTTCCCAAGCTTTATCAGGTTTAGTGCTGCTTCCAAAGTTTGATTTAGAATGCTGGCTGTTGTATTTCTTTTTGTGGCATACATATTACTTTCTCACGTTACCAAAGTTCCTCTTGTTTAAAAGCGTTCATATATTGTGGAACCTTCTTTTAAGATGGTTTTCTAGCCGATTCCTCACTTGATCAACAGAAATAGTGTCGTCTACTGAGTGAATGGATATGTGAAAAATATGATGTATTTGACTATCAAGTGAATCTGGGTTTCAGCCCTAGCACCATTGAATAAACTCTATTGCTTCGTCACTCACACACGCTATCTTCGATTGGTTGTCTTTTACTTGTTTAATGCCTTAGATGTTGTTTTTCAATTTGATCTTTGATTATCACCTTTTTGTTGTATGTTATTAGGTTAGCCAGAGAAGCTGGTCTCGAGTATGTGGAGATTCAAAACTTAACTGAATTTTATGATGACAACAGGTTTGAATTCTTGTTCTCTTCTTAAATTTTCCACAAGCATTCCAGCGTATTTTTCTAAGAAAAAAATCTGCGAATAAAATTTTCAAACCATATTTATTACTTGTAATCATTTTGCATAACTTTTGCTTGAACTTATCATGGCTGAATTTATCTTTCTTCCTATATGATTTTTGCTGTAAGAGCACAATTTGCAGGCATGATAATGAATTCCTGTTCAAACCTTGTGGATCCTAGGGGGAGACTTCTTCCTCGATCATACGATGTCTTAGGTGATGCTTTCGTTTCTACGATGTTGTCTATTGCAATTTGCCCCTGTTGCTCGTTATTGTAATTTCTCATTCGGTTGATATTTTCCTTTTCAGGTTTGTATACCACGTTTATATTCCAAAAGCCAGACCCTGATTTTACTCCCCCGCTCACGACACCAGTGCTGCACGATGTAACTTACATTCAAGATGAGGTAAGTTGTTTAAAGTGTGCAAAAATTACGTAGAAATTGGGCTTACGAATCACGACTAATCTACTAGTTAGTCATATGTAACAGCCAATTTGTTTAAGGTAGATATAAGATCGATAGTTGTGATGGAAGCCTTTTGATTTTGCAGAGAGAGTGGCAAGTGCCAGTGACAACTATCTGGAGAGATGACGAAAAGAGCGTACCTGTAGAGCCGCCTCCTGGGCTGGGCAAGATTAGCGAACAAAAAGGGATTTTGGGTCCTGGCCCTGCTGAGTTGCGTTTTTCCGAGGCACTTTGACATGGTGGTTGATCGGTGTTGTTGGCGTAAACACAAAGTTGTAACAGTAGCAGAAGTCCATGATTTAGTCAAAGCAAACCAAACTCCCTAATCCCAAGTGTTGTGTTGTGTGGGTTGTTTAGCTTCATAATTTGATTAATTATTATGCGTTAAGATAGTAGTTTCCTATGAGTAATAAAAGTTGCGAGGATAGCTGAAGGTCAGGTGTTCAATCCACTTTCATCGCACATGCTTGTGTGTGTGTTTTTTTTTTGGTAGAATTTTAAAAGAATTAAGAAAATATGAAAAAAAAAAAACGAAATTGGAGAATGCACGCCCAGTGGGACTCGAACCCACAATCGCCTGATTAGAAGTCAGACGCCTTATCCATTAGGCCATGGGCGCTTCTTGTTGCTAACGATCTCACATTATAATATTTTATTCTAATGTAGGTTCACTTGAAAGTAATTCGCCGCTGTATTGAATGCTACATACTATTGAAGTTTGATCCATTGATTAATGTAGGTTTTGGTTGAAAGTTGATGCTGCTTACTTCTGCATTGAATCATTGATTAATAAATTATTCGTGTTACGTGTATGATGTTAATTACTTCTTTTTATAGTGGGATAATACTTGGGTACTCACTAGTGAGTACCCTATATACTCACTTTCTGATTTGGCCCAATCAAAAGATGACATGTGTTCCTTATTTTTAAAAGCCCAAGAAAAATTAAATAGCATATGTTTTATTTTTTAAAACAATAAAATATGTTAACACATATTTTATTGTTTTAAAAAATAAAACATATGCTATTTAATTTTTCTTGGGCTTTTAAAAATAAGGAACACATGTCATCTTTTGATTGGGCCAAATCAGAAAGTGAGTATATAGGGTACTCACTAGTGAGTACCCAAGTATTATCCTTTATAGTGCTTATAAGATATTACTCTAATGTGAGGTTCTTTGTTTAACATTTCTTCATCCCACGTACTCTCAAAATAAAATCGATTGTAAGTACACTGTATCAAATCAAAGAAAATAAAAGTTTGAAGTATTCATTCCTATGTCACACGTTTGAATTGAAAATTCCAGCTACTATATTATTTCGGTATATGCTATACGCTGAAATTTTGGTTGTAAATCTAGTAATTTAATATTCGACCAATAGTCTAACTATCAAAAGATACGCCAAAACATAATTGATAAAAAGAAAGTAGATAAAGGCTTGGCTCTTCAATGATTAAGGAGGAACTCCTTAAAATAATCTAACTATCAAAAGATACACCAAACACATAATTGATAAAAAGAAAGTAGAGAAAGACTTGGCTCCTCAATGATTCAATAAAAATATTACGAACCATCTATCTATTTGATAAAATTGATTGACTATAAATGATTCTAGTTTTAATTGATTTTCGCAGAAATAATATTTATATAGTGATTTATAATACGAACATTTTCGATCATAAATACAAAATTTTATAGATTATGAAATATTTTGAGGAGGAACTTCTTCTTGACCTTACGGAGTCTAAACTCTAATTAATATTATTGAATTGAGAAATAATTGAGGTGGTCATAGAGATGGACTGTGACAAGATAAGCGCAGGGCGATGGTCTGGGTACGTAGCTAGGCAGGCTAGGTGTGATTGTGTGCTGGTTGCATGCTGCTTTGCATGCTCAACACGTGTCCTCCCGTGGCATGACCCCTGCCAATTGTATTGTATTCTGGACTATGGAATTTCTTGCCAAAATATATAAGGAATATCGCAGCTTTAAGTTTAATACCTCACTCCATTCCTTTTTGTTTTTCTTTTAATCTTGTTTTTTTGTTCTTTCCCATTAATTGCAGAGCAATATTGAGTTTAAAAAATAAAAATAAATTTTGGGTTACATACATTTTACACTTTTAAATTTAGGGTGATTTTAAAATGGTTTTAATTTTATATGTTGCACCTTAAAGTTTTGAATTTATATTTTGTCTATTTGAGCATCTGATTCTCTATTATATTGGTGAGTTCTTTTGTTAATATATTGCAACTGTGACTATACTTTGTCCATATACATGAGTCTCGTACTCACCATGTCATCAATTTAATAAAAAATCAAACAATTAATTTGACCAAAAGCATAATTTGACCAAAATCATAAATTGATGCACAATTTAAAAAAACTTATGGTGCAAAATAAAAAAAATTGAAACTTTATGACCAGTTCTAAAAATCACGTGTGAAATTTGTTACCTCAAAAATATTTTAAAATTTAAACTCGAGAGATTTTGTATTAAATTTTTACGACAAATATTTAACGCGATAAAAAGATAGAATTCGAGCATATCCATCAGAAAATTCATTGAAGGGGAAGATCGATCTGCGAATTTTAATATTCAAGACAAACTAGACGAATAAGTACTAACATATAAAACTCGAACATCTAACACAAAATTCATTAAAATGATTAGAGAACTAATCGAGCATCCAATACAAAATCAACCGAAATGAGTAAATATAGTTTTTACTATCTTTACTTTTATCCTTTTTACATGGTGGATGAGATTCTCAACAGTCACTAACGTAACATCATTATATAAAATCGAGTGATTAGTTGAAATTTTAAGACTGGCGTGAGTCGCGTGACGTTGCAATGCGACAGTGTAAGGGCATTTGATTAACAATGAGACAAGTTATTAAATAACTAAACTCCGGCTGAGAAGGCGCGTGGGGGGCTGGTGACTCTTAACAAAACTCCAAATGCCGTTCCAAGGAAAGAAGAATTTTGTCCTGCCACATAAACGTGTAATCCATTTACACTAATCACACTGTTTTAGGACTGCAAATCATTCTTACCAAATCCCTTCTAATTTGATGTTTAAATAACGGTGGTACTATAGTTTAATAATATTTCTTTCACTACACTATAAATGAAGGGTCTCAAGCTTAATCCATATAAATGATGATGATATATAATATTTGCATTTAATTCGATACCTAGCTCAATTCTTCATTTATTTAAAATAGAATATCGTTGGATCGAAAAAAATTGTTGTTTAAATTGTTGTGTTATGATTAATATATTATTACACACTTTTATATACGATTCAGCCATTCGTACAGCATAACCAGATATATCTCTTTGTATACAGTGTACACGTATGCTACACAGCTACCCGCCAACCCCACCTGTCTCCTCCTACCTCAGGAAGTTTCCCATTTGGTTTTCCATCTCTCTCTCTATGGTTCTTGTGTTTATGATAAACAGAACCACCTTCACATAGCTTAACAAGAAAAAAGTTGAGAAATAGTGAAAGCTTTTGTTATTATTTTGTTTTTATGAGTGTCAATTGAGTTAAAACTGGCATCAAAGAATGAAGGGTTCTTCACCAAAAGGAGGGAACAACAATTATGATTACTCATTCAAGATTTTGCTGACCGGTGATTCTGGCGTCGGAAAGAGCAGCCTTCTCCTCAGCTTCATCTCCAATTTTGTTCAAGACTTGCCTCCCACCATTGGTAATTTCTTTTAATTTATCCCCCAAGATTTTCAATTGATATTGGTTCATTATCGCATGTTCTCTTTGAAGTTCATGTTCAAGTGCTTATTTTGGCTCTAATTAACTCGTTTTAAACACCAAATTTTTGTTTCTTTATGTTGCAAATACCATCTAGACCTGGGGAAGTTGGCTAGAGAAGTGTGCTCCTCTAAAGTTTGAATCCCCTCCTCGGGGTTTAGATGAATTTTGTGTAAATTATTTTAGAAAAATGTTGCACAAAGGTGACATGCACTATAACTCGTGGAATTTCCGAGGCGAATTGTGAAATTTTTATTTGACTGTAATTTTCTGATTGTAATTATATTTGGTGCTGATGTGCTTTACCAACCATTTGAAGGTGTGGATTTTAAGATCAAACAAGTTTTAGTTGGTGGAAAGAGATTGAAGCTTACAATCTGGGACACAGGTATTCAATGGACTATTTTCTGTCAACTTCCTTGTGACTTCAAGAAGGGAATATATTCTCGCATTATATTTTTTGAATACTAAAATCGCTGATTTTACTTGGCTTTTAAGCAAATTGTTGATTTTATACTTGACTTATCCTCGTTTATTCGTCAATGTTTTTCTTTTGGTTTTTCAGCTGGACAGGAGAGGTTTGGAACAGTAATAAGTTCTTATTACAGAGGTGCACATGGTATCATTCTTGGTACGTATGTCACTGCGTTTATGGAAACATTACATTGCGCATTTTTTTAGTGATTTTCAATTTTCAGAAGAAAAAAAAAGTGTTTGGCCATTGAAAACATAATATATCGTCGCACTTTGATATATATTTTTCTCACAATAAAGGTGACTTAATCTGACTGATTTGCCATTTGATTTCAATCTTAGTGTACGACGTGACACGGCGAGAGACCTTTACAAACTTATCGAATATCTGGGCGAAGGAAGTAGAGACGTACTCCACTAATCCTGAGTGTATCAAAATTCTAGTAGGGAATAAAGTTGACAGGGTAAGTTTGTTTGTGCTGTGGTTTCTTTTAGTATATGCTATGAGTTTTTCATGCTTTTCGAAGCTGCTGTCGATATCTGATTCCTATGTTGTTTAACACTTTCCAGGAAAATGAAAGGGTTGTAACTCGAGAAGAGGGGATGGCTCTTGCACAGGAGCATAAATTTTTGTTTCTTGAATGCAGTGCGAAAACTAGAGAAAATGTTCAACAATGCTTTAAAGATCTCACACTGAAGGTATATTCTTTTGGACAGGCTTGCATTTTTTCGACTTCAGACATACGAGCCAACTGATTTTCTGTCGAGTTTGAAGCAATAATTTCCTAACACCCACGGCATGCTTCAAGGCTTTCATTTAACTTCGTTGCAATCCTAATGTTTTGACAGATGCTGGAGGTGCCAAGTTTACTAGAAAGTGGATCTGTAGAAGTGAAGAGACACATTTTGAAGCAGAAACAAGAAGATCGATTTCCTTGCAATGGTGATTGCTGTTCTCAATGACAACGCTCGGAAACGTTGCTACAAGAATCGGTGTAATGTTACACAATTGACGGTCGGGTACTCTTCAAAGAGCTTTTGTCAAGCCATTGCCATCACTCCCGTTACAATTTTGGGAACTAAAGGTATAGTAAAAAGGTTCTGGTTTAGCTATATTTGTTTGTATGTCGAACTTAGTATTACGCAGAAGGCATTAGGAGTTTGCTTGAGTTTAATTTAGTCAATTTGCTTAGGGCATTTCAGAGACATACAGATTACAGAGTAGTGGTTGGAAAAACAATACAATAAATCGCTCTGTATCGATAAATGTCTGTAAACATGAGATGTACAGAAACTGAACAGTACAGAACACAGCTTCGATGCACAAATGGAAACTGGGATTTTGCATCCTTATTTGAGTTTTTAGCATTTTTCTTCAACCATGTTTTCATTCATTGTTGTTCATGAGAAACGAAATCATTCATTGTTTTCATCCATGTCAAACATGTGATGAATGAATTCAGGAAGATCCATTCTATCTCGGAATCATTCTTGTTCTCCTCCCATCGTCGTTCGTCCTCTTGACATAACATTCTCAGCCGGCTCTGGTCCGGTAGGAAAGAACGAGTAGCCAATGACTAGCTCCGCTATGTATGCCTCCACGTTAAACTATCATTAACAAAAGGGTATTTAGTGCCAAAACTTATACACAATCCCCATCCTACAGCTTCCACTCCCATCTCCAGAATAAGCCTCAAAGTCCAACGTCTTTCTACCCAAATCACCTAGAAGGCAGCTAAAAGCGCCTTAGCCGTCTTTCCCCTCCGAAGCCTTATGCTTGTTGGGATTCATGGGAGGAAGGACCTTGCGTAGGCTTATAAGTAAGTAAGTTGGGCTACTCCCATTATGGTGGATGCTCTGCTTCTTCAATGCTGTCTGTCACCAGACAAGGCCGGACATTGTCTCTGTAGAATATAACTCAACCTAACCGGATAACATCATCTAAGTTTGAAATAAGCGCTTCCGATCTGCCACCAAACCATGGTTTTGGTGAGGTTCTAAGAGGGTTGTCAATGTATTCTGCTTACGAAGCAAGAATGGTCAACTTGTAGCTGCCATTTTCAACTTTTCGTAGCTTTCAGAACGTGTTCTGTTTTAGTTCTCGCCTTAGCAGAACGTGTTCTGCCTTTTTCAACGAAAAATTGCAACTTGCTCAAGTACAATTTTTACACTTTACTAATTTTCTACACATGAAGACGAGGAAAAAAAGAGAAACCAAAGTTGATGTGGTGGTGGTGTGGTATACGCTGCTAACCAAGTGATCTCGGCCAAAAAATGAACGCTCTCGACCGGGTTCTAAAACTTGAAGGCAAGGTTATGCAAATTGCTGTGAAGTTTTGGATTGTCTACTCCGGGTTCGGCAGCCTCAACTATATTAGTGAAAATATAGGTGCGCCGAACTGGTATCAAACTATAAGGGCAAAGATATTCAAAGGAAATTAGTGTCTTCACTGTAATGTGGTTCAACCGTTTTCATGCTAAACCCTGAATGTGACTTGTGAGTAACCAATTATAGAACACTTTAACTCGCCGAGAAGGCTAATGAAGTGACCTCGTTAGGCAAGAAAGTCAAAGACTCCTCGCCGATAGATACTTAGGATAATTAATGAGTCACAGGAAGGGAAGATTTGATAGAGACTTAGGATAATTAGTGAGTCACGGGAGAAGATTCCCGGGTCTATCTATCCAATCGAATTTGTGTCAACGGTTAGCAAGTTAGTTCTTTTTACAATGGGTGTGATAGAGGTTTCGCATAGAGCTTTGATTTGTGTATTGAGTTGAAGGTCATTTTCTTGTTGCTAATGCATCACCATTTATATAGTGTTCATGTTACATCCGTCCCTAAAAAGTATTGTATTTATTCCCAGGCTTTGTAATTTGATGAAAATGCCCTTAGTGGCCACGTATGTCGTACGTGGACAATTATTTCTTATTGACTTAATTTCGTACTTTTTGAGTGGTACACTTTACCACGGAGCATTAGGTGCGAACGGGATAATTTTCGGACTTGCTTAACGGACAAGTTTCGATTATTTGGAGCAGAGGCCCACTGCTGTGCGGTATTTCTTTTTGTGGGTTTGTACACCCATGGTTTCCGGCCAAACCAAGGTGCTGCACTTTTCCCTACTATTTTCGACTACGTAATTGCACGCCTTGAGGCGCATGTGTTGCGGTGTTGAATTTCTATCACTTTAATGTGAGCAATTCCGTGTGGGTTCACCACACAACGGCTATCGAGATCTATACGTCTTTGTCTCCCAAGCTCACGGCTTTCACGATTTTGGCCCGTAATTTACGCTTTGCCAGAGAAATCCTACAAAGCACACCCCAGCTTCTGCAAACTCCCCACACTCACCCACAAACTCCTCAAGCCAAGCGAGTGGCTTCATCCATCCACTCTTGGTTCTCCCCTCACCAAACAATTCAAACCTTGTTTCATCCTCACCAAGCCGTGGCAGCAACCCGGCTTGGTTGCCCCGGGCGAGCAAGCAAAAACCGGGTAAATTACTCAAGCCACCCCGTGGCCATACTTCTCTCTTTCTCTCGGTTTTGTTCTTACAAACAACTCTCACTCGCCATTTCTTTAATCCCATGTCCCTTTGGGAGCAAGGCCTGCAACCCGGGACACCCGGAGACTCTACCCCGAGAAAATGGAAATTTTCCGTCGGTGTTGAATTTTCGTCGGCGTTGAACACGTTGATTTAGACCTCGATTCAGCTTCCAGACTCATCACCAAACATCTTAAGGAGACAGGAACCCGACCCAAGGCACAAGTGGAGGAAACGGCGAGATCGACAACGTCGACTTTTGGCCGATTCTTTCGAGCCATTTTCCGGCCCTTTCCGACCACCTTTTGAGGTGTTGGTAAGCATTTTGAGACTCTACTCGTCTCTAGCTTCATTTTGATATATAGATCGTAAAAAATTTGGCTTGCGAAGTAGTTAGGAAGCTTTGAAAAATACCAGAAAATCAGGCCCAAACCCGGATTCGGCGACCCCGAAAAAAGGTCGGGGATGACTGGCCCGGCGTCGGCAAGCCGGTTGGGCCGGCTGGCGACGTCATCGGCGTCGGCAGGATTCCGGCGGCCAGGGCGACGTCGGCCAACCCAGGACCCCGGACCGACCTTGCGGCTTTGTCGGCGTTGACTGACCGTTGACTTTGACCGCGCGTGGGCCGCGGCTCGGCCACCTTCAAGCCGCTCGTGGGAGGGCGTGAGCCATCTTTTTCCAATTAGGTCTTCGCGGCGACTCGTGACGACGCGTACTATAGGGTGATACGTATGGTAATTTTGAGGTGTTTTAGACCTCGGAAGGTCGAGCAAACGAGAGGAGATTTCGAGTCGTTTCCTTATTTATATTTGGATAGACTTGTATAATGATTGAGTATAATGACTTCCCATATAGGTGTGACCTATCCCAGGAACTCAGGTGGTCGGGCTAGGTACCGGCGGCTACGACCGATGACATACCGGTGAGTGGGCCGCTTTTTCTTATTAAAATATTATTATTTCTAGTATGTGTTTCAAATGTGATTTTTATGAACTAGTATAGCATGCCATATCTTATTAAACTCGTTAAATGTTTTACTTATCATATTATGATGTGTTCATCATGCTTTTAGCGTATTTGATTAAATGTTGGCATGCATACGTTTTAGGAATTTATTACTTATCACGCATATTGCACGGTGTTAGAGCGTACGAGGGGTAGACCGGCTTCACGTGTATGTTCACACGCACCACGACACGCTCACTTTGGATCCATCGTAGGTGCCGGCTTGTTCCTAAGTGCCTTAGCGAGCTCGGACTCGTTGTGAAACGCTTAGCGTCGGCTTCACGTGCATGTAGTGCTAGAGGCGTAGAATTTGTAAACTTACTCATTTGTCATGTAGCTACTTTACGCATGACTTGTGTGCTATGATTATGCGATAAGTAATGTGTTGTTTTTGCTGGCTGTTGATTTATATCTCACCGTATCCTTGTGGGCGCTGTCCCAGTATTGATAATTGTTGTTTATTTTATTAAGCTTATATTTTGGCAAACTACGGGTTTTACGGCGAGGGGTTACATCCGCACACTTTTGGAAAGGTTTTATAAAGCGTACTTGGCCCACTCACCTTTGTTTTTCGCCCATCCGGGTCCTAGATATTAGTTAGCGGAGACGAGTTCGGTGGGCACATTCTTGATATTACCATTTTACCCTCCGTGGAAGTATGTATTTGCACTTCGGTTGTGTTTATATCCAAGACTCCTCGCCGATAGATACTTAGGATAATTAATGAGTCACAGGAGGAAGATTTGCCGATAGAGACTTAGGATAATTAGTGAGTCACAGGAGGAAGATTCCCCATCTATCTATCCAGTCGGAATTTGTGTCAACAGTTAGCAAGTTAGTTCTTTTACAATGGGTGTGATAGAGGTTTCGCGTAGAGCTTTGATTTGTGTGTTGAGTTGAAGGTCATTTTCTTGTTGCTAATGCATCTGTTTATATAGTGTTCACCTCACAAGTCATAATCTAGTCAAAACACTCTCACCGCCAAATCTTGACTGACTTAAGCTTGAACTAGGATTTTGAACCTAGGCTGATTTTGCATTCTATTCAAATCTCATCTCAAAACAACTCTGATCTTCCCAGAGTCTTGGACGTCCATAGCAAGTCTCACCATTCTTATCCCAATCCTAATAGATCAAACAATCCTAATCCAACCAGAACTCGAATATTCTAGCATCACTCAAGTAACTCTTATTCGACTAGGACTCAGCCACTCTATTTGTTAACCCATTATTGGGCTGAGATCCACGATGCTCTCCTCTCTGGGCCGATTCTTGCCACTGCTCGATGCACATAAGGATTTCAATTACCATTGGGCCGAGATTCATAACAACCTATCCGATCCAGGCCGTCCCCTAACCATTCGGTCCAGACCAGGATTTCAAACCCAAACACCTCAGTACATATAATTTATGGTTTGGATAAGACACCATTCCGTTTTAGATTTTAATACAATTTTTCATTAATTTGCATATGTACTATTGAGCAATGATTCAAGTGTAAAAATTAGAATTGTCATGGAATATGAGGAGTATTTTCAAACTCAAAGATTTTAAATGCCTTGTGCTTTGCACCTCCGAAAGCCGTATGCTTTGCACAAACAAAGCTGGAATATAACTCAGTTAAATCGCCTACTCAAAGTCTCCGACCAACTTGAACCTCCAGCGTAAGAAGAAACAAAACGGTCCCAGACTCGGCCTGTCCTCTGCACATAGGTAGTACTCAATTAAGCTCAGCTACTCCTCTGAGGATTTTTGAGACATGAGCACCATCTCAGTTGCAAAACAAGCATTATCATTATGAAGGAGCTTTCAGATCTTCCAAGAGGTTCGCGAATTTGTTTTCGCTTCTACGCAATAATTCTCAACTTGTGGCACTCATTTGAAATATTTGGGTGGCTTTAGAGGGCTTTTAGCTCTCTCTTTAGCGACATGGTTGAAGCAGGAAGCTTGCGTGAGGATTTGATGATCTAGATATGGTTGGTGGCAATAGCGCCCTTGCATCTTTCGAACATGTCAAACCTTTGATTAATGAGAAACTAAACTCCTCCTTCATCACCAATAATCGCCACAGGAACAGTTTCCATCTTGAAAATGATGGAACCGATTCAAGTCTCTTACAATTATCTCCCGTTCATAGATTCTCGATATTAGCTTGGTGGCCGTGTGGCAATCTCCACAGATTCGAAGGTTCTTGGTCACACGAAGAACTACTCCAGGACTAGTATTAAGAAGTCCAAAGGCAATGGCAAGCTTTTCACTGTGGGTTGTCAGGCTATGTTCTTTCTCCTCTTCACTAACATCATGCAAAACAAAGCTAGTGTCAGGTACATAACCAGCTGCCTTAATCTTCTTCGGTAACTCGTCCAGCAATAACTCGTAAATTTCTTTTGCTTGAGGATGAGATGTATCTCCACCAAGAAACAAATGGGCTTTCCCATTGACCTCTGTCCAACTGCATCCAGGATTCTTCTTCATGCCTTGAGCTTTCAAAAGAACTCTCAAATTGTCCACTTCCTTCCACATGCCAGCTTCAGCATATATGTTCGACAGCATGACATAGTTGCCACTATTTTCTGGTTCTAAGATGAACAGATTTCTTGCTGCAATTTCAGCAATTTCCAAATTGTGGTGTTTTCGACAAGCTGATAACATTGCACCCCAAATGCTTGGCCCTGCTTGCATTGGCATTTTACTTATAAGATCTTTAGCTTCTGCCAAGCGCCCTGCACGACCCAATAAATCAACAACACAAGCATAGTGTTCAACCCTAGGTTCGACAGAGTATACTGTCTTCATGCAATTGAAGTATTTTTGGCCAACATCAACGAGCCCTGAATGGCTGCATCCTGATAGCAACCCCGTGAATGTTATGTTATCAGGTTGAACCCCAGCCACAATCATGTCCTCAAAGGTGGATACAGCTTCTGATCCGCATCCATGAGAGGTGTAAGCTGTTATTATAGTATTCCATGCAACTAAATTATTTTGGGTTCGCCGTACTCTTTCAAAACACCGACGAGCATCTGAGAGGCTTCCACATTTAGCATACATTGCGAGAAGCGCCGTCTGTATGGAAGCATTAGACTCTAAACCCATCCTGCTAGCAAAGTTGTGAATTTTTCTCCCTCGCTCGAGGGCAGCTGAATGTGCACATGCAGGAAGAACACTCATTATCGTCACCCAGTTCGGCTTAACCTCTGAATCTTTCTTCAACATCTCATCAAACAAAATCAATGCTTGCTCTGCAAGCCCATTTTGAGTATACCCTGATATCATAGCCGTCCAAGAAACAATATTTCTGCCCGGCATTTGCCCAAACAAATCCTCAGCAAAACAAATCTCCCCATCTTTCATGTACCCCGCAATCAACGCATTCCAAGAGGAAACATCTCTCACAGTCATTTTATCGAACAGCCTACGTGCATCCCTCATTTCACAGCATTTCACATACATATCGATCAAAGAAGTCCCAACATACATATCAGATTCCAACCCAACTCTCAAACTCAACCCATGAACACATTTCCCAATCCAAATCCTCGACAGTTCCGCACAACACTTGAGAACAAAAGGGTACGTAAAGTTATCGCCTTTAAGCCCTAAACAATGCATTCGGCCATAGATATTCATGGTTTTCTCACAGAACCCATGTAGCGTATACGCCCGAATGATCGAATTATACAGAAGCTTTGATGGGTTATTTACTCTGTGGAAGATAGTGACGGCTGAGTCGAGATCATCTGAGCTTGCATACATTGCCACCATCTTGGCGCCGAGGAATGCATCGGGTTCGAACCCGCGGAGGGCCATCTGGGCGTGGACTTGTTGGCCTAGCTTCAGCAAGTTCTTGCCAGTCAAGGACTGAAAAATTGGTGCATAGAATGAGATGAAACGTGGGTCTTGTGCTAGCAGTGGTGTTAAGAGGGTGCGCATGGTTGCGTGCGGTGAAAGCAATGCAGCGCGGCATTGGGGCAGTAAAGGAGAGGGACGTCAAATTTGAGGTAAAGAGAACGGACTATTTTTTTTCATACCATATTAAACAATTTGTGGGATGAAAAGGGATTGCTCCAATTTTACATGTTGATAAGTTGAATTCGCATAATTTCGTTCTTATAATTGGAATCTGTCTCATTATAAATAACTCTGTAAAGAGATTTCTGCAAAAGAAAAAATCAATTATAACTAAGGTCGTTTACTACAATTGATTGACTAAAAAAGCCATTTTAAAAAAAAATTTTGGTGCCTCCTAGTACTACTCGTTGAGTATCAAATCCCTAATTACAAAGTCCTCTCTAAAAAAAGAAGAAGAAGAAGAAAACGATAATCTCAAAATTAATATACATGGTAGAGGACAAATAGGTCTTCGAAATGAAGATTCGCTAAGAGTTGATCAAAACAAGGCCATGACTAATTCGTATTACCAGCCGGCTTGCTTTATCTTGGTCACTAATGTTTGTTGTGCTTTTGACAAAAACAAATAAATAAAATTGCATGGTGTGCTACTACTCCTATAACTATAAGTGCTTGATATCACCGATTGATCCTAATTCCCAGCTGTTTCCTTTCCTAATTCCCTGTTTGTTTTTTCCCTCCCTTTGTTATTTACGTATATAAGTTACGTAGCCTATTTGCATACACAACAGAACCAGAAACCAGAAAAAATCAGAACCTGTATTGCAGTTTTAGGCCTTCCAACATGGCCTCTACCGGCTTTAGCCGCCATTCGATTGCATGGGCAGTTCTGATAGTAGTAGTTCTTGTTGCTAGAGCCAATGCCATTGACATTTTTCTAGAATGGCATGTTACACTTGACACCACACTCAAGCCTGTGACCCAAGATCAACCTGTAAGAAGAAAAAACCCTACTTTTTAGTAGTTATAACTACTAGAAAATGGCTCTAAAGAGACCATTTTATTAAAGGAGTTTCACTTTGCTAATAATTCTTGTTCTTAATTTCATTGATTTCGAGCAGGTTATCGCGATCAATGGATTGTTTCCGGGGCCACTTATCAACGCCACTACGAATGATTTTGTTCATGTGAACATCTTTAACGACATGGATGAACCTCTTCTCTTTACATGGTATGTAACAAATAATTAATGATTTTGCATAGACCAAATGTTGATCTAAGAATTTGAGAAAATGGTGTTGCTGGTGCAGGAATGGCATACAACAAAGGTTAAACTCATGGCAAGATGGAGTTTCTGGAACAAACTGCCCGATTCAACCCGGTACAAACTGGACTTATGTGTTCCAGACCAAGGATCAGATCGGCAGTTTCTTCTACTTCCCTTCCATCAACTTCCACAAGGCTGCTGGAGGATTCGGACCTATTCGTGTCATCAACCGCAATGTCATTGCCGTCCCCTTCCCCAGACCAGAAGCCGAATTTGATCTCCTTATTGGAGATTGGTTTTACGACAGTTACCAGGTCTCTCACTTGCCATTTTATTCATGAAAAAACATCAATTTGCTTCATTTGTTTTTGGCTGACACATTTTTTGGGGCTTGGAATTCGAATAGAGTACTAGGGCATTGATGGGCACTCCTCTAGTGGCTTACCACGCAATCCCAGATATAGTTTTGATGAATGGCAAAGGCCCTCTTGGTAACCCCATGTCAAAATCCTATGAATCATTCAATGTCACACAAGGTACTTTAAGTCGGATTCCAATTACTGAATTCAAATCTCAATAATTGTTACCGCTATTTAATTTACGGTAGCGTGACCAATATTTCATGATGACATATTTGTTATGCAGGGTTGACTTACAGGTTGAGAATATCAAACGTGGGGAATGCTTTGAGTTTCAATTTCAGGATTCAAAACCATCAAATGGTGTTGGTTGAAACAGAAGGATCCTACACTGATCAGATCGCTTTGGATTCTCTGGATGTGCATGTCGGCCAATCATACTCGGTTCTTGTCACAGCTAACCAAAACGCAGCTGATTATTACATGGTGGCATCTGCCAAGTTGGTCAACACCTCTGACTTTACTAGCCTTGTGGGCATTGGGGTCTTGCACTACTCCAATTCAGTCTCACAAGTTAGTGGGCCCCTCCCTGATGGCCCTGACCCTTTTGATCTAGATTTCTCAGTCGATCAAGCCAAGTCTATTAGGTAAGAAATACTGCGTGGTACTAGAACATTTTTGTACAAATTGTACAATGTTACCTATTTAAGCGTTATTGCATATGTGGGCGAGGGGTTTATACTTTAGAGTATTGTGTTTATCATCATGTTTATCATAGTGTCGATTGGTAACATTATGCTTACGCATTAATGTGGCACTTTACGATTTTGGTGGAAAATTACTTGTATATGCTATATAATCAGTTTGGAATAATTCTCATCATACACATTCTAATGTTTCCATTTAATTTGTTCTTTCATCATGATCAGGTGGAACTTGACTGCAGGAGCTGCTAGGCCTAACCCACAAGGAACCTTCAATGTGTCAAATGTGACCCTATCCCAAACCTTCATCCTCCAAAGTTCAGTAGCTAACCTTAATGGTGGCAAGCCGCGTTACGTTGTCAACAATGTGTCATATAGAACTCCGGAAACCCCATTGAAACTTGCCGATTACTATGTCAATGGCACCGGTGTGTACCAACTTGATGCTTTTCCGATTCATTCTATCAATGACGATGCTGCTTATGGAGTGTTCGTCGTGACTGGAATCCACAAAGGGTGGATAGAAATTGTGTTCATGAACACTTTGGATGCCATGGATTCTTGGCATTTAGATGGTTTTGGATTTTACGTCGTTGGGTAAGCATCAACCTATATATGTGACATATTATGTTTTTAGGCTATTAATATGTCAATCAAATTAATAATCTGACAACATTATGTATGTTAATGATCTACAGGTTTGGGAACGGAGATTGGTCAACGGATTCACGTGACACATACAACCTCTATGATCCTGTTGTGAGATCAACAGTCCAAGTGTACCCTGGAGGATGGACTTCAGTTTATGCATTCCTTGACAACCCTGGGATGTGGAACTTGAGGTCACAACTGTTGAAGCACTGGTACTTAGGGCAAGAACTCTATGTGAGAGTTTATGATGCTGACCCTAACCCAGCTAAGGAGCGCCCACCACCTGAAAACCTCCTTCGATGTGGTTAGTGCAGTCCGTTAATTCCATGATTAAGCTCTTTAATTTGTTTATTAATTGGCATAATTTAGTCTTTAATCGAAACCCTACTCTTTGACTTTGTTTCTTCTATATTTGAAATTACAGGAATTTTCTCCTCTACTCCAGCTCCAGCTCCAGCTCCATGGACTTGATGCTGATTGTGACACATCCCGACCCGGATGTACACGTGGACACCCAAAAGTCGGATGTGCTGGCCGACACCGCGTAGGGTGATGAAAGCCAATTTGAAGAAATAAAGGATATTTGAATGAGTTAATGAGTAGTAAATACAAAATTTGCACAGAGTAAAGAATTAATAAATAAATAACAATTACCGTACGAGTACGGAGAACTGAAAATTTACAATTACGAGGAAATTCTAAACATCATCATACCACCGAGTCTCGACGTCGACAACTCCAGCCACTAAACCTGGAGGGGCGCAAAAACAAAAGGGTGAGTGGGCCATAGATAGTTGTGTAAAAACCTTTCCTTTAGAAAATAGTAACCCCTCGCCGTAAAACAGGTACTAAGTTTCGTAAAACTGTTCTTGAAAACGTAATATACTAGTAGGTAAAAATCAAGGTAAGTACGGAAATGTACTTACCGTCCGAAACGGGCAGAAAGCCACCGTTCGGCATAAAATACTTTGTCAAAAAGGTCATAAAATAAAGTTATACGAAAAACCCGTAAATCAAATAGAAGTATCCGTGGCATCAGTGAAAATCAGAGATAAGTCACAATTCAACTATAAGATAAACACTCGTTTAGGCAGGGCAGACACACGAGTTCATACAGATATATTCTGTCATGAACAGGCTGGGTGTATAAATAATGGTACGCTCATGTACTACGATCACGTGAAGCTGGCGCATAAGCGCATCATAACGAGTTCGAGTCGCCCATGCGACCTAGAACAGGCTGGCACCTACTATGGATCCATAGTGAGCGTATCGGTGCGTGTGAACAATCACGTGAAGGCTGGTCCTGGCCTGGGACAGTACAATCAACACTGTGTAAGCCTCCCAAGTTGAGCGTGCAAAAACATGCCACGGAGTATTTTTAATTAAAACAAAGTGAGGTAATTTCCCTTTTTGGGATAACCTTTAAACAATTAATATATAAAGTATTCTCGAGTGCCGTACCCAGAATACCAATCGTATAACTACAATACGTGACATACCAAGAATACGCCACATGGGTACCAAGGTATAGAAATACCAACTTAATGGTAAACTAGGTGAACCCAAAATACGGTAGAAAATTACCATTTTCAAGGTTCGCCCGAATACGGCCCAAGGCCGTCAGATAGGTATAAAACCCATAATCACAAATAGGCACAAAATCAATTAATTCCCTAAAACCCCCTAAAATAGGGTTGGTTCGATACAAGCAATACGCGTACAAAGATAATACGGAAATCACCAATTTAATGGTGTAATTCCCAAATGGAAATGTAGGCCAAAGCCCACTAATTTCCATGGCCTAACGAAATACCGATACGATCTAGTAAACCAAGTAATTGCCATGAAATACAAGGTCTACCAACATACAAGAAGAATACTAACTTTAAATCATAACAATAGTGTAGGCATAAATTAAGGTTTGCTAACAAAACAATTTAAAAGTATAGGAAAAAGCCCAATTTAATATTTAAAACAAGTAAAACACTTAATTTAGGTAAGGAAAGGGCCCACTCACAAATACCGAAGCCGGGAAGTCCAAACGTACGTCCTCCGAATGCCACGAGTTGCCAAAACCTATTTTTAAAACCCACAAATCAGTAAAGTACACGAAATTATGAAGAAAACGGCGTTCAGAAACCCGAAAACGGAGTTTTGGGGTCGGAAACCCCAAAACCGCCGCCGTGGGCCGCCGTGCGCCGTCGCACGCGCCGCCACACGCTGCCGTTTGGCCTCACGCGCCTCCACGCGCCGGTGAAAGTGCACCACGCGCGGCCACGCGCCGGTCACGCGCCAGTGACTGACGCCGTTACTGTGCTGTCAGAGTTAACGGAATATTCTAACGGCGTTAGAATATTCTGTTAACGCCGTTAAGTTTAACGGACGGAATATACCTTTGGAATATTTCGGTCCAAACCGGGTTGATGACGTCATCACCGGTTTGCTGACGTCAGGGCCGGGTCGGCTGACGTCAGCTCGTCGGTGACCTCTGCATTTTCCGGCCGCTGTGTCGCCGCCGCCGGCCGCCGTCTGCCGGCCGGAGTTTCGCCGGAAACTGGGATTTTGGCCGGAATCCTGCAAATCGACATAATTTCTCCAAAACTCAACTATTTTGCACGATTCAAAAGCCAAATTAAAGTTGGGAGTGAGATGATTACAAATTTACCCAATTGGAGGCTTAAAATTGGCCGGAGGTGGCTGGAATTTCGAGAAAAGCTCTCGGGTCCAAGTGAGTCGATTTCCAGAACTTTGAATCTCGTCCAATCTCGGCCATGCAAGGTTCGATCGAGGTCCCTGGGACCTTGGGGAGTCGAATGGTGACCAGGTTAGGGGCTGTCGAGGTCGAAATCGACGAGAAAGCTCGTCGGGAAATATTGGGGACACCCATCGGATTCTAGGCTTCAGTTTCTGGGCTGCAGGATCGAGCACAGTGGCTCGGTTAATGGAGGTGAAGGTTGCAGACTCAATTGGCCAAGGAAAATGGCTCGAGGGAAGGGAGAATAGGCACGGGGTGCCATTAACATTTTCTGTGCATGTGATTTGTTTTGCTTGCAGAGAAGAAGAGAGGAAGGAGATGACACGGGTCAGAGCCCAGACAGCATCCCTGAAATTCAAGGATAGCCCACATGGGCCTGCAAGTAAATGGGCCCCAGCCCAAACAATCCAAACTTGCCTAAAACTGAAATACGGGAAACGTCGGAAACCAACGCCCGTAAAATATTCGTTCGGAGTCCAAACGGCGTCCCGCTCGCGTCTACGAGTTCGTAGTGACGAGCACAACAAGAAAATTCAAGTGGAAGCGTCGTACGAGTTACGACGTAAAAGTCAACCGAAAGGTCAACCAAGGGCAAAATCGTCATTTTGCACCTCCGGGAATAAAATAATATTATTTCCCGGTACAGGGTGTATCAGATTGGAAATAGACCTTAATTAGTATAATCATAGCTACATTATGAATAATTTGCAAATAATGTCAAAATATTCTATACAAGTATAACCACATAAGTAAACTTACAAAAAATTTTTGGCCTTTCTGTTCTACAACTTTCAACTTCATTCATTGGCTTTGTTACTGTATTTCCTTGGTTGCATGTTGGTTGTCTTTATGGAATTCTTGCTATTTAATAAGCAAAGCTACCACATGTATATGGCCTCAAATTGAAACAAACTGCAACAATCATGGATCCTATTAGATAATAGTCGCTAGTCGGGAGACATTAATTCCTCCGCAACCACAAGCAATCAAAATAAGAGAGTGCCTAATCTGGAAACATGACACTCCATTAAATACTTGAGACTTTTATATTAACTTTAATTTTTTTCAGAAAAGATGTTTTATTCAAAACGAATGAAGCACCGTAAGATGACACATGGGAGAGCCTGAATGTTCTACTTATAACATATAAACATGAAAATTAGGAACAAAAAACAGTCATCTTTGAAAAATGAAAATGTGAACAAAAAATTAACAAATTAATCAATAGAGCAAAGACAATCATATAGAGATGAAAGCTAGAACATAACATTTTGTTGCGTGCACTTTGGATTAATATAAAGGAAAACTAATGAAAAGGGTCTCACAAACTTTTTTTTTTAACTAAAAACACCTAATAAATGAACTTTTATTGATAATGAGTACAACAAAAAAAAAGGTGATGTTGCATGTGGTCCAATATCCTAGTGGATAAAGTTAGGTTTCTACTCATGCGTTCCGGGTTCAAAACTCTGCCCTCTCCTAAATTAATGTAATAGTTTCGAACTCTCCCCCTCTCCTTAATAATAATAATTTAAATAAATAAAAAAAAAACGGTGTCATTTTCGTAAATAAGTTGAACTTTGGTAACGTCAACTGTTTCTACGTTATTAGATCAATTGTTTCTACATTATTAGGTTCTTTAAAAAAAATTAAGATTAAAAAACAATTGACCTAACTATGTAGAAACAATTTGTGCCACCAAAGTTTAATTTATTTACAAAAATATCACCGCCTCCTTTTTTTTTCTCATCATTAATAAAAGTCCATTAAGTGTTTTTCATTAAATTTTTATTATGTTAAGTCATTTTCATTAAAACACCCTTAATATAAAAAAGTATAATAAATTTTTTACCTTTGTCATTTGATAAAACACTCCATTTTTTTCTCTTTCTTTATATAAAAAGTTGAGAAACTTGTAAATCTTCAGGTTAATTATCACCTAGTATAATAAGTTTTACGAAAATATAGCAATGTGGTAAAGTTTCATTGGAATTCAATCATCCCTACTTCAACAGAAGTCCAACTCAATCAGATCTCTCTTTCAATTAGAAGTCAACTAAAATTGCTCAAATCTAAAAAAAATTGTGGAGCATAAATATTGTGCTAAGCCAAAACTTGTCCACGACCTCCTAAAGTGCTGAGAAAAACAAGGAACTCTTATTCTTATTTAACTCAAATTTGTCTCTCCAATTGGCTCTTTGTGTTTACACGTACCTGATCAAATCAAAGTGCTGTAGCTATATTATTGTATGTTTGTTTTCGCATCGCAGGCGTTTATGATCACTATGCTATTAATTTAAACGATTATATAGTACACGAGGAGGAGGAGGAGGGTGGTTTAGTGCAGGCTTTGCAGCATACGAAGAAATTAAAGTCCATGCAAAATGGCATGGCCTAGTGTTCCTGCAACTCTTCTCATATTCTTTGCCCTAGCAGTTTCTGCAGAGGATATTTTTCTTGACTGGCACGTCACACTTGACACAAGTATCAATCCGGCATCTGTCGACCAACCGGTATGAACAAAATCACAGATTAAGTGTTAAAAACTTAATTTTTATTGTATTTGATTTGTTTTATTTTATCTTCTTTGTTTTCCTGAGATCTTTTACACTTGGTAAATTCAGGTTATCGCCATCAACGGGCAGTTTCCGGGGCCGCTAATCAATGGCACAACCAATGATATGTTTCATGTCAATGTGTTCAATGAAATGGATGAACCGCTGCTCATAACTTGGTATGGCCAAATATCATGTGTTTGTATGATCTGTAGTGGATTGTGTTAATTTGGTGCATATATAAGTGTTCCAAAAATATATATTTTAAGTCCCCAAAAATCATATTTATTGATCAATATTCTCTCATTCAAGTTTAGAATAGAAGAAAGACTAAGACATTAAGCCTAAGGTAAACTGCGAATGCTTTATTGACTCACCTTTTTAGAGGTCATGCTAGTGATTTTAACACTCCTCGTCTAGTTCCCTCACTCCACTTGTCAATGTGATTATTTTTGTCAAATATCACACTCCACTTGTCAATGCAAATGTTTTGTGTGTCAAATATTAAGGGCTCGTCTGGAAGTACTTTTAAAATGGCTAAAAAAGCTTTTGGAGAAATTATATATTTTTGGGTTCCAAAAGCACTTCAAGTGCTTCCTGCCATAAGCACATTTGGCTTTTTGCATGAAACACTTTATTGCTTTCTAGTATTCACTTGCATTTTTACTAAGAATTGGTTCCAAAAAAACTTTCATCAAAAGCACTTTTAGTCATTTTAAAAGTACGCTTTAAGTTATTTGATGCTCATAGAGAGAAAAGAGTGCCAAAATTAGGGAAATATTGATTTTGACATTTAGAGCCCTAAAGAGTAAGGGTTGTAATGGTGCAGGAATGGCATACAACAAAGACTAAACTCTTGGCAAGATGGAGTATCAGGCACAAACTGTCCTATTCTTCCTGGCAACAACTGGACGTATATGTTCCAGTTCAAGGATCAAATTGGCACTTTTTCCTACTTCCCCTCCCTCAACTTCCACAAAGCCGGAGGAGCTTTTGGTCCGATTCGTGTCAATAATCGCGCAGTTATCCAAGTACCATTTTCGAAACCAGAAGCAGAATTTGATCTTCTCATTGGTGACTGGTACGAAAGAAGCTACAAGGTAGGTAATTCACAGCCAACCGACATGTTATTGATCGACGCATGTGAACTGTGACCAAAATATCTAAATTTGTTGCTTATGTAACAGGAAATTAGGTCTTTGATGAGCAGCAAGTCCATGGCCTACAACAGCACCCCTGATAAAATTTTGATGAATGGAAAAGCTGCATATTTGGTACCTCCTACAGAAGGCCATGAGTCCTTAAATGTTACAAAAGGTACATACAAAGATGAGTATACATTGATCAAGTTTTTCTACAATGTGGTTAACCACATTTGGGCATGTCGTAGATATGTTGATACTATTGACACCGTTAACTTACAGTTACCGATATGTGGTTGGTATGGCATGACTCTATATATGCAAGTATTTATGATTAAACATGCTATTATATATATGCAGGGAAGACTTACAGAATTAGGATATCGAATGTTGGTACTGCATGGAGCTTCAATTTTAGGATTCAAAATCACAGAATGGTTTTGGTTGAAACAGAAGGATCCTACACTAATCAAATTACACTGGACTCTCTTGATGTTCATGTTGGGCAATCCTACTCTGTGCTTGTCACAGCTGACCAAACTGTTTCGGACTATTACATGGTGGCGAGCCCTAAAATGTTCAATGCCACAGATGTGAGCAAATTTGGCATTGGTGTACTGCACTATCATAACTCCACCACACCTGCCAGTGGGCGTCTTCCGACTGGTCCTGACCCGTTCGATCAAGAATTCTCCATCAATCAAGCTAAATCCATTAGGTAATCCTCGAGACTTCTTCATTAATTGATTGCCAATTTATTTTGTGTTAAATGTTCTGAATCGATCGTCTTGCCTTGTGATTATTGTATTATATTAGCCATTTTATGATTTAATATTTTTGCCTTGTGAAGGTGGAACTTGACCACAGGGGCTGCAAGGCCTAATCCTCAAGGAACCTTCAATGTTCATAATGTGACATTGTCACAGACATTCATACTCCATGCATCCACAGCAGAGATATTTGGTGTACCTCAGTTTACCGTGAACAATGTGTCTTACTTGACCCCAGACACGCCACTAAAGTTGGCTGATCAGTTTCTCAATGGGTCGGGAATTTACGATCTTGATAAATTTTCTACCAACTCTTCGAATGTTGAATCCGTACGTGGAGTTTTTGTTGTCACGGGGACCCATAAAGGGTGGATAGAACTTGTTTTCCAGAATGATTTGGAGGACATGGATGCTTGGCACTTGGATGGATTTGGATTCTTTGTTGTTGGGTAAGTACAAGTCTAACATTTTTAGGGTAACGTTTCTTGTCAAGCAAGTATTAGTGCAAACTGTGCAATTGATTAAATCTAACATCATAACATGTCAAACTCTCATATTTCATACCTGTGTCTTCAAATTAATTTCTCAGTTTTGGAACCGGAAAATGGAGGCCTGAGTCGCACTCTACTTACAACCTTTATGATCCGGTTGTGCGATCTACTGTGCAAGTGTACCCCGGCGGATGGAGTGCAGTTTATGCATACCTCGACAACCCAGGAATGTGGAATTTGAGGTCACAACACTTGAAAAATTGGTATTTAGGGGAAGAGCTTTATGTGAGAGTGTATGATGCTGATCCCAACCCTGCCAAGGAAAGGCCTCCTCCAAATAACCTCCTTCTATGTGGTCAGTAGTTTATCCAAATAATCTCTTTAATTTATCAGTCTTATTATTAAGTTAATCATCCGATTGCTTAAATAATATGCAAGATTTATTTATTCTATTTTATTTTCATTTTTGCAGGAGAGTTTGCTCCTCCACATGCTCCTTCTCCGCCTGCAGCTCCGCCACCGAAGCCATCCAGTGCACCATCTTTGCAAACAGCAGCAGGGTACTACTTGATTAATTATTCAAAGTAATTAACCACTCTTGATTATTGTTGTTTTAATTTGAAAAATCTTAATCCATAATTTAAAGCTAACCTATCGTTCTTTCTTGGTTGCATGTTTGTAGGTTTTACATTGCTCTCATCTGCATTGTTGCAACATTCTTTCAAATTTAAAGAGGATTATCAAATCTTTGATAGCGGCACCAAATGGCCCTAGAAGTTAAGAAACTAAATATTATTTTCTTAGAATATTCATTGGAGAAAGTCCTACAATATTCTACTGTATTTTTGGATATACGATTTATTAGAATTAGTTTAAATTTAGTGTAGCTTTTAAGTCTTAAGCAAAGAGAAGTACGTTTCACGCATCTAATCTATCTTAAAATGTTGTGGCCAAGTAATTAAATTTTTTTTTTGGTCATTAACTTTTTTCCTGTTAAAGTCCGAGCAATTAACTTGAATGATTCCAATTATCTGCCTTTTCTTTTGTTGCAACAAGAATAAGTATTAAAGTAACATTGAAAGGGATTAGACATAACATCAACTCATGATAATCCAACAATATTGCTTGAGCTTGTGATCAGTACTACCTGTTTTGGTTGACATGTGTTGAGTACCATCACAAGGGAGAGAGAGGGAGAGAGAGGATACAATTGAGATCAATGTTCTAAAAGTCACTAGGTGGTATTTGGACGGTGAGTAGGGGCCTAGAGCCTAGAGGTCTAGGCAGGGGCTAGGTGATTTTTTTTTTATTTTAATAAAATTTACTATATAATATATAAATTATGATTTTAGATGTGGTATATCAGTTACTATTTTTCTTCAATAGTCCAGACTATTGGTACGGGAAATTAGCAGTCATGGTTGAATTGAGTAAATACTATTTTTACTTACCAATTGAATGGATGAAAAGCCAAACTACTGAGTAGTCCAGACTATTGAAGACAAATCCCAGTTACCAATCACATGAATGCTTTACACTTCTTACAAATAGAAGTGAACCAAATTATTTCATTTTTTGGTCCACGTGGCGCCCTCGTGGCATTCAAATAAGCAAATATGGGTTCCATTCGGCCCAAGACGCATATTAACTGTATGGAAAATTTTGACATACTTGACGGTATGAATAAAGTGAGACACGAAAACATAATTTATAAGGGACAAGTTGTATCAAAGTGATTTTCGAAGGCCAAAGGGGGGATTTACGAACACTTTCAGGGGCATTACTACAATTAAGCTTTTTGTTAATAGTGTTGAGATTTGGTTTCTTCCTCACCTAGCCTATGAAGAGAACGATCCTTTCGTCTACCTATATTATATTAGTAATATCACGTGATTGTATGCTGCATATAAATATATTCAAACTTGTCGAATTGAGGGACATATACTTTTAATCAATTGAGTTATAAACTCCTTGCTTAAACTTCTCTATATTGATGACTATGTTCACACAAAAACAGAAAAGAAGAAGGGACTGCTACTTTGGCTTTGTCCTGTCAACCAACACGGTTAAATGCAAGTACAGTTGTGGCAAGAATGTCAAACATAAAACACGCCTACATTGAACTCATTTGACAAACAAAACGGTGTTACAAACATTTCAAGGAAATCAGTAATGACGACCAAATTACCTTTCTTAGAATATTCAGCACAACAAATCTTGTTTTTCTCTTGGACCAGGCACAAGCGAAAGTGTACGTACTGCAGATGGTGCATGCATGCAGACGGTAGAAGTTTAAGGCCTTGTTTGGTGTTTAGGATTGGATTGGAATAAATTTAATAGTGTTTTAAAGATAGAGGTGAATGACTCAGTCCGTCAAGAAAACTAATTAAGTCTAAGTCTTGGCCTAAAGACCGATGACAAGAGAAAGGAGACCGTCATGATACTCATACAAGTCAAGTCTAATATATATATTGAATTCCATTTAACAAAATTTCTAAGTCCTATAGCGTGTATATGCAAACTGCTAGTTCTTTTCCAACCAGAAAACAAGGCAAACACTTTGTTGATATGCTGCAATGCTCATCTATAAATAGAGGCAAAGGGAGCCCAAGACCAACACAACAAACCCTTCATTCATCTCTCCATCTATCTAGCTACCAAATACCGCAATGGCCTCGAAAATATCTGTTTGCATAGTCTTTTCCCTCGTGATATTTTTGTTGCTATCTCAAAAAACTTTTGCAAAACCTACTGATCACCATGATCATCAGCATGACTCCTTCAAGTTCATCCAACACTTGGAGGGATGCCACAAGGGTCAAAACGTTAGTGGGTTGCAAGAGCTTAAAAAATACCTCACCAAATTCGGCTACTTGAATTATGATCACTCAAAACACGCCAACGACAACGAATTTGATGACCTTCTAGAGTCAGCCATCAAGTCATACCAAAAAAGCTACCACTTAAAAGTCACCGGAAGTCTAGACACTACCACGGCGAAACAAATGATGGTGCCAAGATGTGGTGTGCCCGATGTTGTCAACGGCACACGAAAGGGAACCAAAAACCACAACCGCAAGCTCAAGTCCATCCATGGAGTTTCTCATTACGAGTTCTTCTTCCCTGGACCGCGAAGATGGCCATCTAGGCAAACCCATTTGAGATATCGCTTTGCTTCGAGTGCAAGCCAAGTCCCCGGCACAGAGAACGTAAGGTCTATATGTGCACAAGAATTTCAGAGATGGGCACAAGTGACCACTTTTACATTTGAGGAAGTTCCTTCTACTTCAGCGGCTGACATTACCATTGGCTTCCACCGTGGCAACCATGGAGATGGCTCCGCATTTGACGGCTTCAAAGGAACTTTCGCACATGCGAATCCGCCTACAGGTGGAAATTTCCATTTTGATGCAGATGAAACATGGAGTGCCAATCCAGGGCCGAATGAGATAGACTTGGAATCTGTAGCTGTGCACGAAATTGGTCATCTTCTGGGGCTCAATCACAATCCTGACCTCCCCGACGCAATCATGTTTCCCTACTTTGAATATGGGATTGTGAAACGTGATCTGAATAGGGATGACATTGATGGTATATATACGTGCTTTGTATGGTTTACAGTAGCAAACATATCATTGATAAGAAGAGCAAGGAATAAGTGACTGCATTCAACTCTCTATAATCAAAGAAAATAATATAGGATTGATACAATAAATAGATTTTTGTATTGAAGATTACGTACTATTTTCTTTCGTTTTATTGTTTTCGTTTTTTGGTTGCAGATGATATAATAAAAGTCCTTACGAGTCTTATGCTATTTCTCGTATTCTTTTCGCTCGGTTTGGTCTCATGTCCTCTTTGTTGTACTTCTTTTTTTACCTAATAAGTTTTGACTTGCAAAGGGCTTGTAGTTTTGTTGGTTAAGAGCATTTACCCTTGCACTCGAGGTCTAATTAGTTTGATTTCCCCTCCCCCAATATCGCTTGCATGAAAAGAAAAAGCATGGCTAGCATAGATGTTTGGAGGGATCAGGAGGCGTTCTATATAAGGGGCTAGGTTTGTGTATTCGCTTTGTGAATGGTAGGCAGCTGCAGTTGTCCGATGACCAAGCCCAGGTGTGTAGGGTTTAGGGTTTTGTTGTCCAATGACCAAGCCCTGCTCATCTAATCCTTCGCTACCCTCGCTGTTTTCGTAAGGGGAAAAAAGTCCTTACAGTTGTGTATATATGCATGTACACTGCTCACCGCATGCGATTCATAAACTATAAATTTCTGTATTAATTTTATCAAGTTTGTTACAAACCTTAGAGGGGAGCAACCAACAAGTGATATTAGGCAGGGGGAGACTTGAGCTCATGAAGAGCTCGGGTGCATGGGTGAATACTATTAACCATTTGGCTACAAACTCATTGCAACACTGGATATATTTCTTCTTATTGCATATATCAGATAGAAAATTACCAAAATCTTGGTTTGAAGCAAACAAGTTTGGCCAGAACTTCATGATTTAATTTCCTCTGGAAATTCCTTGATAAACTTTATGATTACTTTGCATGCGTTTATAGCTGCAAGAGGCCTAAAGGTGTCAACTGAGTTGTGTCCTGTTTGCCCCCTGCTATATCCGACAACCCTGGGATGACAATCACCGGAAGGGCTTTCGACAAGCTTGTCTGCCAAAACCACCATAGCACGTTAGCCATTTGCAGATAAAAATGAGCTTAATTTTCAGAATATAAATTGAAGTGTAATTTCCACTTTACTAGTCTCAAGTTTCGCAAAAATCACACTTTAGGTATGAAAGTGAGATAAAAAAAAGTAAGTGTAGTAAAGTGCATGCACATATATATATGAAATGCTTACCATCACCACAGATGAAACCCGAAAAGTTTGAATTAGAAAGTCCCTGTAAGCTGCATTGTCCACAAAAATGTTGGCTGTTGAGCCCCTAAGACCAACAACTAGCTTCGGCTTCTGTGGCAGACAGACACTCGAGTTCACGCATTGGTTCAGTTTGATCCCCTGTAGAAGTATGACAGAAGCTACAATCAGTTTTGAGAAATGATTTTTGCATGCCTTTTTTCTTACTTTCGCAGTGTTGTTTATTCCTTTCATTCTCCTTTGATGTATTCAATTCGAAGCATAGAAATATACAGGGGCGTGCAGGTGAAGAAAAACATATCATCTTATAGATGCTACAAAGATTTTGGTATCAATCCTTTTCTTTTCTTGTTCTCCAAGTTAGTGTGGCATAGCAATGAGGCGATATGGATGTCTGACCTTCAAGTTGGCAGCGACACAAAGCCACTGGCGAGTAGTATTTGCCCAAACCAACGGTCGAGCAGTGTTGGCCTTCCCGGATTCAGAGAAGAATTGTTCATAACTAAATCCAATGTGTCACAATAGGTTATCTCCTCCTTCTGGTACATTGTATCCTTTGAAGTCCAAGCCGGTGACTTCATTGTAATTCACAGTTCTACTTGGGGTCTGTCAGTAATTAAAAACAATATTGCAATTTTTAGGACATAGAAAGAGGAAAAAAGATTAAGAATGTACTTAATTTACCAGCCAATCCCAAATGCCAGTGTGAGCAAACTGTTGGAGAATGGTACCATCACCAATATTTGACATGGAATTATTGGCGTTTCCGGTGATGCCAAAATGGACAATTCCCACAATGTCAAACAGATCCAGCATTTCAGCAGCATTCACCTGATTCAGAAGAGTTTCAAAGGAGTAAAACTTTCCGATGTCTTGAAAAAATTACCCTTAACCGGTTAAAAAATGAAAATGCAAGGTGCAAAATGCGGCTAAGATTTCATGAGCTGTGTGATAACTTGTTTAGTAAGTAACTCTCCGTTCATTAAGTAGTTTCACTCTGAGATGCTCTGTGATGTGGTTATGTATTCTGAAAACTATAGTTCCAATCCCTCAACAGGACCGGCCATGAGATTTAATTGACAAATTGAACATTGCTAACTTTTTGGTGAATTAGGGACAGTAAGCATGGCTCACCATTCCAACTCCACATCGAACGTAGACTACTTTCTTGCCGTGGATCTTTCCCGCCTGGAATTGCCGCCCTGCAATACCACACTGCCTGTCTGTCAGATTAGCTAAAGTAAAATATGCAATGCTTCTTCAAAAGGGTAGGGGAAGAAAATAAAAAGAATCTAAGCAAACAATTGTGGCAACCTGAGAAATCCACAAAAGAGGATGCTTTTCATTAGGCTTAAAAGCCGTGGTCTGAAAAAAAACCGTCTCCTCTGATGGAAACACGCAGGGAGACCAAAACCAGCCTAACCAAGCATTCCGAAACCTGTTTTGCAGTCATGGTTGCGACGATTGAAAAGAAATTGGTGACAAAATATGGTGAAATTGCTGATCAGAATTACTTGCCATTGAAGAGACTTATATATGCTTCATTCCATTGACCACAGTGCAAGCCTTTCACTATCAAAGTATGAAATTATAAGAAAGCAAAGTTGTGAGTATTATATCAGTGTTAAGTATATAAAAAATCAGGATTAGTTGAACATTAAACAATTGAGATATTAATATATGGTTACGAAGATAATGACACCAATAATCATCTGTGTAACATTTTGACCACATCAACATTTACTGATATAACAGTAATTTGACGAGGGATGGATAATGACACCGATAATCATCTGCAGCGGGTCACTTATTGAAGAGGGTTCTGTGGTCAGTCCACGACCCCTGGATGCCGATGGCATCCTTGGGGTGGAGGAGACGATGGGTTCGGTCCATGGATTTCTGACAAACTTCAAGCGAGTTTCAAAACTTAAGAATTCAATTTTTTATCACAGTTTTGAAGTAATTCAGAAATCGAATATCACCACGGTACACTTCTCTTTACGTTGCCAATTATGCGGCGCAGCGGCGCAGATATTTCTAACAGTTAGTTGCAACAGCATCAATCTCAAAAGACATGAACAAAATGCAACAATTTCACATCTCATTTGGTTTCTTTAGAGAAACATCATATCTTTCAATGTAAAGATATTTAAAAATTTCATTAACTGGATTGTAATTTTAAATACAATAAACAAGTAATGATCCCAGCCCCTTTACGGACCCTACAACTTAGGACCTCACAGAGTACAAAATTATGCCACACAGAGCATGAAACGGGCGAAAAACCCTTATCACATGCTTAGTTCTAGGCATCGAGAGGGACAGGAGCTTTGCACCTTGAGAAAGATGAATCCGCAGACACCGTCCTCTTTCATTGAATAATAATTACCCGGGGCACATCTTTGTTCCTCCACACTATGATGATATCCAAAAAAAATATCTGAAAACCACGCACGGATTTCACCTATTTTGAAGCCCCTCAATTGCCTTCTTCCACTGCCAAGCTCTTTGTTTTGCATCCTCAAATTGCAGTACCTTTTTCGGCTGAAAAATTTACATAATTTGTATCAGAAAAGGAAAAGAACAAGAAAATACAACTACTTAAAACTTGAGAAGCAATTTCATCAACTCAAGGCTATAACAGCATTGCATTTCATGGCACCACAGAGTTCAATGTCATATTATCGTACATACATTGGAAAGCATTTTCTCAGTAATAGAGCCATGCTGCAAAATCTTAGGGGAAAAACTGACTGAAAATGATATGTGTGACTGAGAGATAACAGAGAAGTAAGGGCATACCGTACAAATCTTGAACTGTGATGGACTAGCGACTTGGATGCTGAGGTCATTAGAGTTGTCCGACCAAATTATATTTCCCTTCACTATTAGCTTTGCAGGATCCACATAAATCAATTTTGGCTTGTTGGTGAGGATAAGCTGCACCTTCTTGCTTGTCAGTTTTTGAATTTTCTTCACCATTGAGATCATAAGAACCGACTCTCCAGGCTCCAGGAATTGCTGCCTATTAGCATGGTAAAACACAGATTAAAACATCGACTTGGATATCATAAAAGAAAGAAGCAAATGCAATTGCTATAGAAATTAGAAATAAACCATTAGCCTACAAATCAAGTGTCAGTTAAGCATATTTAGCAGCGAGATTCCTTCCAAGAAACAAGAATAGCATTATACTTATTACACAAGTTCATAAAAAACTTCGTAAGCAAAATGATCTAGGTTTTAAAAGTAAAATAAGTGATGCTAAACACGAAGCATGGGGTAGAGAATACCATTTGGAATCAAAGGAATCAATTGAAGCAAGCCTAGTTACATGACCAGATCCTTCAGAAGAAGATGTGGCACCACTGTTACCCTCATTTTGTTTTGCTGCACCATCTCCAATGTGTATGGGGTTCCATGAGTTATCGCGGCTATCACCCTCAACTGACTGAACACCAAAAGCATACAAATACAATGTTTTAATAAACAATCTAAAAAAGCTCATGCAAGAAAGGAATAATATAAGCAAGAGTTGAATTTCTCCATAATCCAAAACAAAAATGAAATCCATACCCCCGTCTCCAAAGCAAGTTTTGGAGGAGTTTGCCCTCGTAAATTTTTCCAGTCAACTCCCTTAAAGAATGGATGCATCTTCAGTGCAGCATAACCGTCCGGGCCGGCACCTGGTCTCCTGCTGGGATCTAAATCCTGAAACAGTTACATTCCCAAGAACATAAGTGGTATATAACTCCATATAATTTTTAAGAAAAAGAATCCCATAAATTTTTTGAGAATATGGATGTTGTCTTCCCAATTCACCAAAAAACAATTTTTTTCATTTTTCCTTTGTGGGTGGAGGGCTATTTATCTGGTCTAATCAGCTGTCATCCTAAGGGAAGGCTTGATATCACTAGCACAATTACTATTAGAAGCTGGATTGCAATAAGTATAAATTGGTAGCTTACCAATAACCGGTCGATAAGGTCTTTTGCATCCTCTGAAAAATAATTTGGAAACCTAATATCTCTTGCTATAATTCTTTGGAAAATAAGCCACTCGCTTGCATCTTTGAAAGGTGAAGTTCCTGAAAGCATTTGGTACAAGGTGCAGCCAAGTGCCCAGAGGTCATTTCTGTTTTCATATGTTCAAACGAGCAAAAAAAAAAAATGTTATCCTACATAGTTCATATATTATTAAGAACAGACAAAATGAACAAGGAAAAACAGAACACACAAACTACTTGCCAAAAGCAGTAAAAAAAGTACAAGCCCCAGTCACTCAACACAATTCCCTTACCCGAAAGTTGCAGGCGAAGAATTCAGAACTTCGGGAGGGACATAAGCAGCTGTCCCCACAAATGTGCAGGCCTTATCATCTACACAAGTCATCCAGAAAACAATCTTATCATATTAATCAAATTTCAAACATGGAACCATGGAGCCTTCTCATGACTAAAATTATAAGATACCTGATGCTGCATTTGGAAGAACTGTAATTCGGCTATCCTGCATGGGCTTTACACTCCCAAAATCAGCAATCTTGATGTTACCCTCTGATGTAAGAAGCAAGTTCTCTGGCTGCCATTTGAAAACCTATTAGCATTTTCAAATGACCTTAAATTGCACATAAGTGTAGTCTTGAGAGAATACCTTTATATCTCTGTGAATCAATCCCATACTATGTATGTATTCAAGTGCGTCTACAACTTCTGCTGCATAGAAGCAAGCTTCATCCTCAGAAAGACGACCTTTCTGCACACAATTCAAAAACAAATATAATATTTACATAATCCTTGATGTGCATTTGAGCATGAAAATCAACATCAAATGAATTCTTCTCATTGAAAAGGTAAAGGCTGAGGTAATTTCAGAATAACATGAAAAACGCATGTTTTTAAGCTTAAAGCTTACCCTAGTTATTTGATCAAAAAGTTCTCCACCTTCACAGGATTCAAGTGCCATGTCTTCACACAAAATTAGAGAGACCAGTGTCAAAGAGATTCCGAAATGGGAAAACAACCAATAATAAAGAATACAAAAACACTGAACCAGAAAGAATAAGTGAATCTGAAACAAGTACAGATGACATGGAGATTTCTAAAAGGTTACAACCAGAATACCTACACAATGAAAAGGAATCTTGAAAGGTAAAGAATAGCCGCACAATTCCTGGATGATCCAGCTGATCAAGAACAATACGTTCCAACTTCACATAAGCTGTTTTATTTTCTTTGGTGATGAATTTTTTGTCCATGATCTTTAATGCATAGACAGTTCCGGTGTCCTTCTTCTTAGCTCTCACAACCTTAAATTTATTGGTAATAAAAGACAAATCAGAACACAGCAAACTTTAAGCATCACAAACAGTTCAGCAACCATATGTATATTGTATCATAAATATATTCTTTCATTGATTAAAAGTTTTGAAACATGTTCATTATGACAGCAATCACATAACCAGCAGCATCTTTATAAGAATACCAGCAACATCCTTTCTCTCTCTTGAAGAATAGCGCAGCTTTCAAATATAAAAGAATATCAGGAAGAGAACTATCTTTAATTCCTGTCGAAACCGAAGCCCATAGAGAACCCAAAAATCTGATAGTTTCCCGACTCTCCTTGTAATCTCAAAACTTCTTCTACCAGCGTGAAAACATATTAACTAACTAAAAATTCTATGTCCTTAATCCCAACTAAAAATGCTATGTCCTTAAATTTACTATAAGCTCACACCAACCAAATGCAGGTTTGAAACTCTACCAGTCCCCAGTAAAAACACAATGCACACAAGCATCCCAACTTACGAAACTGATCGACCCATGTGACAGTTGTTTTTCTCCTTCCATTACATTGTAAAATTTTAGCAATTTTTCGACTTTCGAAAAATATAGCCAAAAGCAGGGCTTCCTTCAAACCATATGCCTTACAGGGTGTGTTCTTTTGCAACAATTGATATTTTCTGCAACCTATAAGCAATTATTATATTCTGCAATAAATTTACAGCATTTTACAAATAAATTACATCATTCAATCTACAAGAAAACCCAGATAACAAAACAACAATTCAACAAAATCAAAACTACAAATTAACCAATAAAATTCCCAAAAAAAAAATAGGATTAAAAATTGGACCTTGGAGTAGGAACCAACGCCATAGATCTTGCCCAATTCAAAGTCTTGAATGGTGAAATGCTCCTGGGGTGCCCTGAAAGCGAAGCTCTTGGATCTCGGAACATTGTTGTTGCCGCCATTAGAAGAATTCCCCTGAATCTTCAACTTAGCATCAAAATCTTTCTCCATTGCCAACATTATCTGTTCTCTCACAATTCCTCTCTCTACATGTTAAGCACTTTCTCTCTCTAGAAACCCATTTTCTCTCTCTACAGGAAAGGCCTTGGGAGGAGAGCGAAGACCATCACTTGGATGGGAAGAGAGCTTGTTTGTCCCGTTTTCTCTGATATTCTCCTCTGTAAAAAGAAAAGGTGAGGGGGATTGGATTGGATGGGATTGGATTCCTGATTGTTGATATGTGGGTATGTGTGTATTCAGAGGAGGGTGAGCAGCTTTAGCTTTGGTACCAATTTCAAAACCCTAGAAAGCAGAGAGAAATTGGATTATTGTGGAATTGGGTAATGGGGGAGAGAGAGAGAGAAAGAGAGAGAGAGAGAGAGTGGAGTTTGGATGGAGGAGAGGAGAGGGAGGCATGGGGATGGAAGAAGAGAGAAGAAAGAGGGCACATGCCACATGGGATTCAATGATGAATAGATGGATAGCTTCCCAACCCCCAAAGCCCTAAAATTGGAAAATTGGAAAATTGGAGGGAGTGGCAATGAAATTTGCTCATGCACCCATTTGCCAATTGTTGGTGTTATGATTGTAAGCTTTTTAAGCCTTTTTATGGAGCATTGCAATGTCCATTGGGCTTCTACCTAGCCTCCAAATACAATTTTGTTCTAGATCGAAGATTCAAACTTGAGTGCAAAAACGGAGCACATATGCTTTAATCAATGTGATTATGCCCATGTATGTTAGAATTCAAAACGCTTTCTCATCAGAGTTATCTAACATAAAGATGTTTATATTATTAGACTGTAAAGTCGAACTGCACATTCAGATTGAGGAGTTTTGTTCTAGATCGAGGAGTCTAGATCTTTAACACCTTATGTTGTCCGATTGTGTAATAAGAGAACATTTTAAACTTTATCAGAGCTCCATCAGATAAACAATTTCAGTTGTTTTGGATGAGCAAAGTGATGACCCACAAATGGAAGTGCAAATGGTAAATATGTAAGAAGTGTAATGGCATTCGCATAAAGTTCTAACTTGGGTAAAAATTGACAACATCGAATCATAAATGGTATTTAGGGATTCAATGGAAGGTTCAACTGGTCCTGTTAGGCAGCCAAATACATAAAAGATAATAATATAACGGGTCCAACTTCAGTGGTACGTACCATTGAATGGTACGTACTGTTAAATGGCTAAGATTCATTTGGGGCCCACTGCAAATTAATCTGAATCATTCAATAGTCGTACCATTAAATAGTACGTACCACTCAAGATTTTTCCTAATATAACAGAAAATTTGCAAAACTTTCATAGGTCGCCGGCAACAACAGAACACGGTTTGTGTCAGTCAACAAGAGTTTGCTTTCCCTAAAACTTCCTATATCGTTTTCTTCCATTCCAATTCGAAACTAGCCATTGCCTGGACCATGTCCATTTGGTTGATTTTCCTCCTCAACACCTCCGGTTCTATCTCCATAATGAGCCCAAGGTAGAAATGACTCCAACAAGACTGCGATTGCATTTCGATTTGCAACATTGCGTGGAGCATGGCCGCCCTCCACTGGATTGCCAACATTTGCAACATTACCGGGAGCATGGCCACCCTCCCTTGGATCACCCAAAAATTGTTGCAGAACTTCTGGTGGGGCAGTTGGCACTGACAAAGAGAAATCTGAAACTAACAAGTGGGCGTACCTATAGCAAACAAGCAGTCAGTCATTCTACCAAATTCAGGCTTAACATACGCAGATATAACTTTGTAACTTGTAAGTTTACACAATAGTGATAAACAAAATACTAGGGAAAAAGTTGCTGAAAATGCAAAAATGTGACTGCACACTTACTCGTTTTTCTCGGATGAGAATGCTTCTTTTCTCACGCATGCCCAATCGTTCTTATCGCTGCTATTATGTCTTAGTGTCTCGATCACAAGCTGTGCAGCATCCCTCAGCAAATCATGCAGATTTGGGAGCCTCCATAGAAGAAAATTCCTCTCAACATATATGTTTATTAGGTGATCCAAGGATGGGATTCCTACTTGATCTGCTTGAAAATATGGATTTTTTAGTATCTGCGCCCACACCTTGTCCTTCAAAGGTACCTTTTCCACTAATTTCTTTAAGACCGAGGGGTGAAGCATCAATGCCTGTTTCATAAGA
Source organism: Gillenia trifoliata (assembly GCA_018257905.1). Classification (NCBI taxonomy): domain Eukaryota; kingdom Viridiplantae; phylum Streptophyta; class Magnoliopsida; order Rosales; family Rosaceae; genus Gillenia; species Gillenia trifoliata. The sequence goes on from CM031086.1 coordinate 20,296,379, forward strand.
TCAGCTGAAGTAGACTTAGCATTTTCCGGTGCACCTTTTGAAGATTCCTCTTTCTCAAGATAGAAACGGCAAATGGCAAGGGAATATGAAAAATTTGGAAACAACCATAAGGAGTTATCACTTTTATATTCTTCAGAGAACCGTTCTAGCCATGCATACTCCTCTGCCCTCAACGAAAAATAGTCAATGCAGAACATGGCCCCCATTGGATCATCAGAATCTAGTGAAAGTAACAACTTGCAAACTTCTAAAGCAGATCGATGGCAACCACGCCTATCCATATTTCTCATGTGAGTAAAAAGCACCGTGAACAGAGGCTTGTTTGTTTCATGGCTGTATTTTAGTTGGCAATTGCCCTGCAAGGGGGTGAACATTGGATTCCATGCACATTCCAAAGCATATAAGCACTTTGAGATGAGTTCTGCTGATATTTGATGTTCACCCGAAAACTTATAGTACTCTGCCATGGTTATAAGCGAATCCAAATGATAAGGATTGTATAACAAAATACTTGCAATTCCATTGATATCATGTGTAGCTTTGGCAGCTTCAAATGCCCTCTGAGCTTGAAGGTAGGATGAGGAATGTACATATCTGCACGTAAGATCAAAATCCAGATTATGATGCATGAATCAAAACCAAACCAAAAGGACGTGGGATCAAATATCATAAATCCTAGTCTGACAAACTCTAAGCTGTGAGCATAGACAATGTAAAAATAGGAGAAACTAAAATTTGAAAAAAAGAAAAGGAAACAAAAGCAGTGAAGATTTGACTCAAAAAGACAGTTCTCATTGCTTAAAGAGCAGGATACCAGTCAAGAAAATAGCCGGATGACTGATGACGAATTTATGACTATATGGTACACATGACATTTTAGTAAAGAGTGTAATTCTATATAAGTTCACGCAATCATCGAACAGTTGTCCTGTACACGGTGCTACATTTGAGTGTTACCAAACTTAAGTGATACAGTTTCAAACTTTCAGTCGCATAAGAAATTTATATTTTAAAATTTTTGCGCTGGGACTCCACATTTTTGCATGTCTTTATGTTCCATCAACTTACACAATGAAATCCCCATAAATACAATTGGCAAACACAATTCAACCACATTACAACATTCATACTTGCATGAACTGCGGTTGTCTACAACACCCGTTAATTATAGCCTAGGTCTGCCAAAGTATGAGTCATTACATATTTGAGAACAACTTTCTTGACAATGGTTTACGATTCTCTACATTGAGCTCAAGCCCATCATTATCACCAACTAACTTTCTTCTGTGTACAGAAAAAAATGATTGCACTAGCAGTTTTTGTACTCATTTCAAAATACAACAACACCAAGCAAAGAGAATGATCTTACCGAAAGTGGTGGTATCCATCAATCACTTCAAGAAATTCCATGGACAAAGAACCATCCCAGCGATGCCAATGCTCTGATGCAGTGACAAGTATAGTTTTTCTAGGAATATGAGCAGCACGTCTTCCACCACGCACCAGTCTAGAACTGCCACCACTTCGCTCATGTTTCTCAAAGGACTTCACCACTTTAGAGCCAAAGATTCTCCGCAGCTCATTGTCAGCATTTAAATACTTGGGATCCACTTGTAATGCAGAGGGCGCACACGGCTTAGCCAAATTCTCACAACCTTTTCTGCTGGCTGATTTTTCCTGGGCATCCAAAGAGATTGATTCAAGAATCACATCCAAGGGCTTTTCGACATTGGATGCACTCGAAGAATAAGAAGAAGCCTCTTTGCTTTTCTTCTTTTTCTTCTTCTTTGATTTTTGACTGTTGGTTGAAACTTCAGCAGCCTTAGTTTTCAGCTCAGGCACAAGAACCAAGGGTTCATCAACAGTTTCTGATTCATCCTCCTGCATCCACCCAAAACCCCACAAAAATAGAAAATTAGAAAAAACATTCCAACAACTATAAGTTTTATACAAAAACGCTTTCAAAAGCTCAATTGTAGAAAAAAAAACCCCTCATCTATCCACTTGTCATGCTCTAATTAATTCTTACTCTCCCACTACCAATTCAATTGGGTTTTTCCCTCTGAAGCACGGATACTTCAGTTTGATCGCATATCCTGTATCTGATACTTCATCGTACTTCATCGGATACGACACTTGTTAGATATTCCCGGATACTCGCCGTATACAAGTATTCGATTTTTAGGATGCCGTTAAACTTTCAAATGAAAATTAAGAGGAGAAAATTAATAGGAAACAGAGATTTAGTTTAAAGTTGATGAACACAAAGACCTTTGTCTCTAATTGAAACAATAAAGATAACTCTCACACTTGAATGAACTTGAATTTGATACTTTCATGTTAAAAATGTTTTAAATTATATATTTTTATTGGCCTATCGTATCCTAATTTTTAGAGATGTTATCGCAGGATTGTGTGGTATGTATCCGTATCCGTGCTTCATAGGTTTTTTCCTAAAGTTTCGAATTTGAAGTGTTTTTCTCTAAAATGTAATGTTATCGAGGGTTTACACTAAACAAAACATCCAAAGTAAAACCCTTTTACAGAATTTACCACCAACCCATCACAGCTCGATGATCACTCAGAACAATGAACGAAAAAAATCAACCAAATTCCACCATTTCACTTCGTTCAATTTCTTAAATCCACTAAAAAAAGCCAAAAATTAAAATTAAATTAAAAAAGTACCTGGTCGTCGTCGTCGTCGTCGCCGCCGCCGTCGTTGAGGAGGTCGAAGGGATTGACTTTAGCTTTTCCGTTGAGCTGCCGGCTTTCTTCTTCTTCTGATTCGGATTCAACTATATGTCGGTGGTCTTCTTCTTGTTCCTTCAGAACTTTCTTCAGCATTCGACCCGACATCGCCGCAATAATCCGGAGCTCGATTCTCTCAAATTCTCAATCTTTTCGAATCGAATCAGCTTCTTCACCATTCGACAAATAAAACCCAAATTACAGCTCAAGTCCCGAATTCGAGATATCCGATTCCCTATACGGATGGGGACAACAAATACGACGTCGCTTCAATGCTCCAATTTGTCACGTCGACAGTATTTTATGCTTTTGATGCTAAACTGTCTGATATTCAAACATATTTCATGTTTTATAAAATAAGTGAATAAATACAAAAAAAATATAAAACAAATTTGGATTAAATACCAAGTGGCATAATGATTTTAAGGAAAAATACCAACTTTAAAGAAAAATACCAAAGCCCACCAATTTCTTTGGATTAAGACATACTATATGGCCCAAGATATTTATAAAGGTTGTACATTTACATGTTTGCCCCTATTGCACAATACTCAAGCCCACTTTGGCGGTGGCCAGAAGTTCAATGTCGCCAGACTTCACCACCACCACAAGTGGGGCCCTCACATGGAAAATTGGGAATAAAAAATAAAAATAATGCCTCCATAGAGACTTGAACCCTCAACCTCAAGCATAAAGTAAATACATCTTGCCAACTCAACTAGACCAACTTCTTTTATGCATTTTGTGTTATTAAATATTTATTTCATTCTAACAAGCATATCAATTTTTTTTCTTTTTTTTTTTAAGAAAAAACTTTTGGTGAGGTATTTAATCATTTATTTCAACATACAATTTAAACGAAACCAATTTACTAACTCAACTATCATAGATTTTTCTCCTTCTGAATCATATTTGTTAAAAATGACGGATAACTTTATGTCACTGTTGAGCAGTGACATCAAAATAATAACATTAGATGTAATTTTTTTTTCTTCCTCAATCATATTTGTTAAGAATGATTGATATCTTCAAGACACTGTTGAGAGTGACATGAAAATAATAACATTAAATGTATTCTCAATCATATTTGTTAAGAATGATGAATAATTTTAAGTCGTTATCGACTAATGACTTCAAAATAATAGTATAAAACATAAAATTTTCTCCTCCTCAATTATATTTGTTGTGAGAGTTATTGACTTTTTAGAGCTTTCGAAAGGAAGAAAATTCAATTTACATCATTTTTCAAAAAGTTACTGTGAATTTTCACATGAGAGTGAAAATGTTTTTAAAAAATCAACTCATGCATGTAAATTTAAAAATTCCAATTGTTTGGCACAAGTGTGTTTTCTTTTTTATTGAGCGTCTAAATTATCATTACTAATTAGTGATAATTGTTTTTTATATGTATGTACAATTAAAATGGAGAATTTTCGACACTTGCATGATTTTTTTGAAAATCACTATTAGACAGTGACATGAGAGTGCACCAAATAAATATTAAAAAATGTAATACTTATCACAATTGGTGGTTTGGTGCAGTGGTACAAGTGGTTTTTCGTAAACTTTTTTGTAGAAATAGTATTTAAACTAAAATTGCACATGTGGAGTAGCGCTTGAGTACTAGATACTTGAAAAAATTTCTTCCTTTGTGGTGGGAAAAAAATTTGAAAAATTGCTAAAATAAACATATAGTAACCACCATAGACGTCCTTCATACTTCATAGTAGGGATGTCACTAGTTTTGGGAGAAATTCACGATCGAGTTAAGGCAATGAATGAGTAGATAGTTACTAAGTACATTTTAAGTAAGTACATAAACTTAAAACTATGTTCAGTTGGTTGCTACCGAAAATTGGGCTTCATGATGGAGTTTCAGTATTCAGCACAAAGCAACCGAATATTTTCAAATTTACGATTGTTGGCTAGTGAACCGTTAAATAGTTATAGTTTGGTTGCTACTAAAGTTTAAGACTCATGATGGACTATAGTATTCAGTACACAACTGAATATTTTGATGATTTGTATGATGGCCTCAGCATTAGCCTTGATTTCCATGAGTCATTTTTTGGAGCTAACCAAAGTGTGGCTCGATCAGGACAGAGAAAATGAAGCTAGTTAGCTTCTAATATATATATATACACACACACAAGTAAAAGTGGATTTCGTTCGGATGAAATGATTTAACGTTAATGTTTAGCCAAACTTGCTCGCTTACTGCACGAGCAGAAATATAAAGTGGCAAGCTACCTAAACATTCAATGTTTAGCAAAACTTGCTCGCGTAGTGCAAGTAAGCTACTTTCCTAAGCGTTAACACTAATCAAATAAACTGTCTTACTGTATAAACTGAGCAACCTTAATTCGTTTCATTGAGTTTACTGTATAAGGCAACTGATGAAATTTGTAAACATTGTTCGTGAAGATCTCTCCTAAATTTGTGAAATTTACTTTTTTATGTAGTGATAAGTCAGATTAGAGTTTTTGTGTACGTATAATTTCATGTAAATTTTTCAGGTTAAAGGCAAGACAACCAATTAGGTGTTAGTTTGGTTCTAAATTCAAATCTTTATTCCCCGTCTATGCAAGACATGTCTTATTAGCTAGCACATTCAAATATTGGTAAAAATCATTGCAAGCCTATCATACAGCATGCCAACAGCAAAAGGGCAGTTGTTGTATAATTGTATCCGCCGACCCAGCTATGCATGCTAGGAGAAATTTACAAAAGCAAAAACAAACACAATCCTCTCTCCTGTGGACCGGATGAATTGTTCTTTATATATATGATCATTAAATGAAATGATCAGCAATTGCCATTGTTGTAGCTGGCATGCATGCAGCCGAACAAAATATTAACTTTGATTATTTCTCTGCTGCCGCAGATTGGGGAAGAATTTGGAGAGGGGTAATGCTAGAGATCATTTACTTAAATTATATTTTGTAGACCATATAATTTGGTGAGTACGGGTTAAATTTCTTCTTTAAATCATTAAATAAATAATTTAACCATCAACCGTCACATCATACGGCCTATAAAATATAATTTCCTTAGCAATTTTTTTATAGAGATTTTAGAGGAGGAGGAAGAGTGGGGGGACCAATTAGGGTTTAGGGGATATAAGTTTGTATACAATGTGGGGTGCCATGTGAGTGTTTATGATTGCTCGCACCACCATCATAGGCTGCAAAAAGCAACATCATTGCAAACGGATAATACTTGGGTACTCACTAGTGAGTACCCTATATACTCACTTTCTGATTTGGCCCAATCAAAGGATGACATGTGTTCCTTATTTTTAAAAGCCCAAGAAAAATTAAATAGCATATGTTTTATTTTTTAAAACAATAAAATATGTGTTAAAATATCATTGGGCCAAATGATTAAAGTGAGTATATAGGGTACTCACTAGTGAGTACCCAAGTATTATCCATTGCAAACACCATGTTTAGGCCATCTCATAATTACATGCATGTTTTGTGTTGCGTTAGTTGATTTTTATGCACGCCCCTTATGATTGATCAAATATTACTTTGAGATCGATCTCGATGCACAAAATTGGGGGGCTTGAGTAGTGACTACATTTCTAAATCCAACAAAATTGGGTCGGTGATATTCCTAAATGTGTTTTTTGAGTTATTTTTCCAAATTTCTCTCATTTTAACCTCAATTTTCTAGCACTAAATAGTTGAAAATATAAGTATTTGACTAGTTTCGCTTGAAGTGATTGTTCATGCTGTTAAAGTAAAGTGTTACTTTTGCTTTAAAAAATAATAAAATATAAGAGATGATTGAGTAAGTGATATTTTATATTAATATTTTTGACACCTGTGTAACAAAAAGTTAGCTAGTAGTGTTGGAGATGCTCAAAATTTACCAAACGAAGAACACATTAATGGAGTGGGATGGATTTGGCAGGATAATCGGTGTTGTAATGATTATTATTTGGAGAGGGATTCAGGATTCAAACTGACCCCCACCAAGCAGAAAGAAGAGAAAGAAGCATACAGTTTTTTTGCCTCTTTTAATTTTCAAAAGCTAGCTAGTAGTAGTAGGAACTACTCCCTCACTAGGAGGACTATAAAAATAGACCTCTATTGCCTATTCCTCCATTGGTGATTGCATTTACTGCAGCCATGGCTGGAGGTAACTTGAAGAATGCAGTGATAGCATTTCTCGCTCCCCTTCCCTCCGTTCTCTTCTACCTCCTGTTCCTCAGCAACCACCATAGCCAAACTAATGAGAGCTTTCTCTCTCCTCTCTGGACATGGTGCTGTCACCACCCTATTCTCCTAGCCAACGTCCTCTTCTTCCTCAACGTCAACGTCCTCTTCTGGGTCATCAGCCAAGCTCTTTCCAGCCACTGGGTACGTTGATTTTCGTCCAAAATTTGATCTTTTAGGCTCTTAATTGCAAATTTGAATTTTTTATGAATTGGGTTGGTGCAGATGATCGATTTGTACTGGACTGTGATTCCTGTAATGTTCGTTCACTACTATGGATCTCACCCTCTGGCGGATTACAACCGGTGGCGATCAATGATTGCGACTTCGTTGACTTGGGTTTGGAGTCTCAGGCTTACCCACAACTACTTTAGGCGGGAAAATTGGCAATGGGGTGCCAGGGAGGACTGGCGGTTCACCGATTTGAGCTCACAGTACGGCAAGCACTGGTGGTGGGTTTCCTTCTTCGCCGTCTACCTATCTCAGCAGGTAGCGCTCTAAGTGTTTGTTGAATTGCCTTAATGAGCTTCCAAGCTAGTGAAATATGGTTGTTTTTTTTTATGATTGTTTTTTATCTTTGTAGGTTTTTATAATTGGGATATGCCTTCCATTCTATGTAATTCACTCAGTTAATGTGCCACTGAACATATGGGATTTTGTCGCGGTCATTGTCTGCATTTCTGGCATTGTTGTAGCATACTTTGCCGACACGCAGCTCCATGACTTTGTGAGCCGAAACAACAAGCTGAAAGAGCTTGGAAAGCCCGTTGTGCTGAATCTTGACGAGGGGTTGTGGCACTATTCGCGGCATCCCAACTACTTCGGAGAGCAATTGTGGTGGTGGGGATTAGTCATATTTGCATGGAACTTGGGACATGGATGGGCCTTTGTTGGGTCTCTGGTCAATACAATGTGTTTGGCTTACGTGACTATACTTGTGGAACGCCGAATGCTGAAACAAGATTACCGAGTAGAAGCGTACAGGCAGTATCAGAAGACAACCTCAGTGTGGATACCCTGGCTCAAGTCATCCCCAGGAGGAAAAGATAAGAATGCTTAATTGGTAATTCTTTCGGTGTGTTACGCTTTGCTAGTTGTTTTTATCTGCATTTTATCTATAACCTGTGTTCTTGTCTTATAATGTCCTATGTTAAAAAGTTGTCGTCAACTGGTATTTATTTGAAAGAAATGAATGCAAGTTGGATTTTATTAGTAACGATCTCTCTACCTGATAATAGGAAGAACTTGTACAGAATTGTTCTGAATTTACTTAAAACAGTTTCCTTTAGTTTAGAATGTGGAATTTCCATGAGATCTGCCTTTGTTCTTAAATTCCGTTGTGCTACAATGAACATGAGATCGAAATCTATACTGTTAGATGTAACAGCACAATATAGTTGCTTGACAAGTTAATTGTATCATGTAGACACGATTGGGATCCCAAGTTACATGGATAGGCATGTTTCAACTTTAACATTGCTTGATTGCCATTGTTGTAGGGAATCTTGGATGAACCATTGTGTTTCTGTAGTTAGTCCACTCATGTGTTGGAATATTGGATACAAAAGTGGAATCAGCTTTGACCCACCCAGCACCTATTTAGCTTTCTATCTTCAGGGATTTCTAATATGCATTGGTGTAGACTATACACTGATATGTGTGGCCGTTAGATCTTTGACTATTGGATCCTTGGTTGCACATTCAACGCTTCATTCATCCGGTGCAAATCATACACCGGAATATTGTAAAATTTTCGTTGTTTTCAAATACACGTATTTGACTTCTCATGGACAGCTAGCTGTTCGCTTTGTCAGTGTACTTAGAAACAGGTATAGGACACCTGTCCCTTTTTTTATAGGAACTAAGAACCTTTTTCTTTTAAACCCCAAGAATCCCACTGATAAATCTGCTGCAAAGGAAGAGGTGTGGTTGTCCTGGCATGTGCTTAGCTATATGATTACTGGGATACCATGCTGATGAATCATGTGGACCTTCGGTGAACTCTGATTTAGGAGAATGACTTATATGAAACTGGTCCACTGAAACTGGTCCACTGCCATTGTGGTGTCCCAACCCAATAATACAATACCATGAGTAAGTTTCTTTCCCCTTGTCATTGCATTATTGGACCAACACACCATATAGTGGTGAACCCGTTCTATGCAAGTTGCTATCCTGATTTCGAGGAGAAAATAAGATAAGAATCTGAAAAAAGTAAAGCTCATTGAAAGGTGATTCAATGAGCTTTAGCATTTAACCTTTCTCTTAGTGTAGGGCTAAAAAAAGCAGGTGGCCCAGTGTGTTTCAAAAATAAGATTGAGATTTGAAAGTGCTTTCTGCAATTTGTTTTTTGAATGGCTGCTTTCTGCGATCTTTGAATGTACAGGACCCATTCAAAAGTCTGTCTAGCGGCATATGTTTCTTTCATCTCTCAACGTTGGATTCTCCCCAAGCTGCAAGACAACCACAGCTTAGCCAAATTATAGTTTCAAGCAAAACAGATACCATGGGGATTTACAAGTTCATTTCATCACTTCACTTTTTCTCGTATTTCTGCATGCATGCCGTTGTTCTCAACTCATGTCTTAGTTCTGCCCCCGCCGGATCAAACAAGACAGATACACTGGCCTTGCTTGAATTCAAGGCTAGGATAAATGATGATCCCTTTGGAGTCATGAGTTCGTGGAATGAATCCACCCACTTTTGCCACTGGCACGGTGTTACTGTTACATGTGGTCACCGCCACAAGAGGGTCACCAGGTTGGACCTCGAATCCTTGAAACTTGGAGGCTCTATATCACCACATGTTGGAAATTTGAGTTTCCTCAGAGTTTTCAATCTCTTAGACAACAACTTCAGCCATGAAATCCCTCCAGAAATTGGCCGTCTGCGCAGGCTGGAACATTTATTGTTGCCCAATAATTCACTGAGAGGGGAAATTCCCTCTAATTTATCAGGTTGCTCTGAACTCATCTCCATTTATCTTGGTTTCAATTTACTGGTAGGAAGCATTCCTAAGGAGCTATTGACAGTAACCGCCTTAGGGGAAGCATCCCTTTCTCTTTTGCCAACTTATCATCTCTTGAAGGGTTTGGTGCAGCTGTTAATAGTTTTAAGTGGCAGTATTCCAGATATTTTTTAAAGTTTCCTGGATTGGATGCGAATGACGTTTCTGGTATGATCCCTCCCTCGGTTTTCAATCTCTCTTCTCTCGAAACCTTTGCTGCGTTAGGAAACAAACTCCATGGCACTTTGCCTTCAAACTTAGGCATTGCCTGTCCAAGTCTCCAAACTTTATCAACTAATCATAACCAATTTAGTGGAACTATTCCTGTTTCAATATCTAATGCCTCAAATCTGTTTGACCTAACTCGAACCAACTGCATGGAGAAGTCCCCTCGTTGAAAAATTTATACGAGCTTGGGCGGTTTGTTATTGGTTCGAACCATCTTGGAAGTGGGAGAGCTGGTGATGATTTGAGCCTTCTTTGCGATCTGACTATGGCGCCACCGGTTTACAATACTTGGAAATGAATTCAAACAACTTTTGGGGTACGTTGCCTCAATTCTTCGCCAACCTATCTTCTTCTCTTGTAATAGTATATATGGCAGCATCCCAAAAGGGATGGAAAATCTGCATAACCTGGAAAGCCTATTGCTGTCTAGCAACCAGTTTTCAGGTGTCATCCCGCCCGAAATAGGAAAGCTTCCCAGATTGTATCAAGTAGGTATGGCCGTGAACTCTCTCTCTCTGGGAATGTTCCATCCTCTTTCGGAAACTTAAGTCGATTAACTAATTTGTATCTCCACGACAACAAGCTTCAAGGCAGCATCCCTTCAAGTTTGGCCGAGTGTCACAACTTAGCGGTCTTATCTCTTGGTGGTAACAATTTAAGGGGTGCCATATCCCCAGAAGTCATTGGTCTGCCATATCCCAAGGACGTCGGACATTTGATAAATCTACAGCATTTCGATGTTTCTGGAAACATGTTGTCTGGTGAAATTCCAGCAAATCTTGGAAGTTGTAAAACCCTAGAATATCTTGTCATGCAAGAAATCTTCTTCCGAGGAACAATTCCATCAGATTTGGGTTCACTAAGAGGTATTGAAACATTATCTTTCGCTCGCAACAATTTGTCAGGCACAATTCCGAAATTCTTGGAGCATTTTAAATTTCTGCAATTTTTGAATCTGTCCTATAACAAATTATAGGACCCCTGCCCTTTATTTTTTATAGGAAGTAGGAACCTTTTGTTTTTTAAGCTCAAGAGTCCCACTGATGGATCCCCTGAAAAAGATGAGGTGTGATTGACCTGGCATGTGCTTAACTATATGTTTACTAATGGATCATGTTCTTCCCTCAAAGAACTTTGATCTACAGGAGAAAATAAAACGAGCATTGAAAACAAAGTACAAATTCACTTTTACGAGCGTGGTAAATTTAGAATGATGGTTTCAAAGATGAAGCCTTTGAGTATTGTTTTAGAGCATTTACTCTTGAATTCGAAGTTTAGGATTTATAAAAAAGTTGAGAGTTTAAGTTTGTATCCAAATTATAAAAAGGAAGGATAAAACCTTTGAGTAAGTTAATAAAGAGAATGTTTTACAGTGAGCTGATTCAATGAGTTTACTAAGCTTGTTGGGGCCCACTCAGCTCTATATTTCCTGTGAGATTTGAGGAACATGATTGCTTTAAACGGAGATCCTTGGTTGAAATTTGCCTGCCTAGATTGACCTTTCCCAACAATTATTATAAGTAAAGTATGTTCGAAAAAATTTCAGTAATATGTAGTGTTTAATATTACTAGTTTTGGACGATTGAAATTACAAGTTGAGACAAATAAAAATCTCAACATGCAATCTCAGCCGTCCAGAACTTAAACACTGCGTAATATTAAGACAATACTCAATTATGTTGTTGCCTGACTTTTCTAGTATATACTCCGGAATTTTTAACCCTTTTTTGTTTTTAGTCAAAGTTTAGCCGTTGAATATATAGTATTTTCAGAATATAATGGGTGGCTACGGTCAATTGCACCGATGACATCATAACAGTTATTACAAGACCCTACATGAGTTTTGTCAGTTTTTTAATTAGTCAAAAACTGAACTGAAAACCAGGGCAAGCCAATCTCATACTTGCAGATGTAATTTTATTATGTTAAAAAACAAACCAATAATCCATTTTTAAAGACAATAATCTCCTTTTTAATGTGGCTGAAATTCCAAGGTAACTGCCACGTGGCGACAAGAAAACGAAGCCGTGCTGATGAAGCTGCATTGCTGCCTATCTCTAATCGGCTGGGGAATATGCTTTCAGGAATTCTATCAATTTTTGGTATTTATTGCTTAATTAATTACACAGACAGATATTTACCAAAAAGCCAAATAACACAGTGTCAGATAAGGGCATAAAGATTGGATCAATTTTTGGTATTTATTGCTTAATTAATTACACTGACTGAATGTTTTGTTTGGTTGCCGAGAAAAAGTTAAAAACTCGAAAGAAAAAAAAAAGGAGAGAAAAAGAAGGTTTTGGCTTGGTGCAACTGGTGAGTTTATAATGGTGGTTCAGAGTCTGTGGTTTGGGAGATGAGAGTGGTGCAGTGAGGATGAAGAGGGACAGGGAGGTGCTAAGGAGTCCCTTTTTAGCGGCGGTTGTGGCGGCGGCGCTGCTTCCAATATGGGTTTTGTCTGCCGCAAAACAGCACCACCACCACCAAGGTGGTGGGGAGAAGAAGCTGAGTTTTGGGTCAGATGGGCAGTTTAAGATACTGCAAGTGGCGGATATGCACTATGGCAATGGCAAGACCACGCCCTGTGAGGATGTGCTGCCGTCCCAGTTTGCAACTTGCTCTGACCTCAACACCACCGCCTTTGTCCGCCGCATGATCGAGGCGGAGAAGCCGAATCTCATCGTGTTCACCGGTATTTGTTCTCCCCCTCCCCCCCCCTTCATTGTTCTTGTTTATGTTTATACATTGTTCTTGGGATAGGATAGGATAAGATAGGCCATTGTTTTAGCTGATGAGCATTGGATTTTGTTTAGCAAAGTTTTTATTTTAGCTATGATACTAGGATTTCTGATTGGTTCTCCAATCCGACCTCTGTGCAACAGGAGATAACATATACGGGTTTGATGCCTCGAATGCTGCTAAATCTTTGAACGAGGCATTCGCCCCAGCAATCGCGTCAAACATCCCGTGGGCAGCTGTTTTGGGGAACCATGATCAGGAATCCGACCTCTCGAGGGAAGGGGTAATGAAACACATAGTTGGGTTGAAGAACACTTTGGCTCAAGTTAATCCTTTAGGCCAGGATGCTATTGATGGTTTTGGGAACTATAACCTAGAGGTCGCCGGAGTTGAGGGTTCTGGTTTTGAAAACAAATCCGTTCTCAATCTTTACTTCCTTGATAGCGGAGATTACTCCACGGTTCCCTCCATCGGTGGCTACGGTTGGATCAAACCCTCCCAACAATATTGGTTCGAACGAACTTCTGCAAAGCTTCAGGTACTAAACCACCCAACAATATTTCCATTAACCCGCACAATATTTATCTGCGATGATTAAAATGCACATTGAGCGAGTTACTTGATTTCTAATTAGTTCTGATGACACCGCTAATTTCGCCTCGCAGAAAGCATACATGAGCAAGCCACAGCCCCAGAAAGAACCTGCGCCAGGGCTCGCATACTTTCACATACCATTGCCGGAATTTGCTAGCTTTGACTCATCAAACTTTACAGGAGTGAGGCAAGAAGGCATTAGCTCTGCTTCTGTGAACTCGGGCTTCTTCACAACCATGGTTGCAGCAGGGGATGTGAAGGCAGCTTTCATAGGCCACGATCACCTCAATGACTTCTGCGGGGATCTAACAGGCATAAACCTTTGTTATGCTGGGGGATTTGGATACCATGCTTATGGGAAGGCTGGATGGGATAGGAGAGCAAGGGTGGTGGTAGCAAACTTAGAGAAAACACAAAAGGGAGATTGGGGAGCGGTCAAGTCAATCAAAACATGGAAGCGCCTTGATGATGAGCACCTCACTGCAATCGATGGCCAGGTTCTCTGGAGCAAGAGCTCTGTGGGTACGTATTCCTTAAAGGAGCACGAAAAATTTCAATACTGCCCTATTCCTAGCTCTTTCTAGACATTGATAAGTGGTCTTCTAGGCACAGAATAAGTGGTCTTTGTTACGTTTATGCATAAGATAACGACGTAACACACTTGTGGCATGGATTCCTGGGAGCCATTGACTAAATATGCATTTGCATCCATGTAGGCTTTTTACTTGATTTCATTCCATGGATAATTCTTTTATGCTCATCAGTGTGGAGATGTTTTATTGCCCAAAACTTCTGCTTGTTCACTCAAAGTTGCAGTTTTCAGAACAACTTGTTAAATTGTTGGATCCCATGCTTCTGTGATACCGGATCTAGAGTTGTGTTTTTATCTGTCCAGCTTTGATAGTTTGCACCTTTGCCACAGCAATACGACAACAAAATTCTTTCATCCGTTTCTCGATTTGCCTCATTGTGTTGATCACAAGCCATAGTTGCTAGCTGCTAAAGGAAAATCCCGTATACATTTCTAGACCATCTTGGCCAAACACCTTCTCCCCGTTGCTCACACCAATTCCGAAAAGAGAAACCGGAAACATTTGATCTTGGTCTATGATAATGATAGTTTGCGTCTAAATATTGTATCCGCTGCTTCAACTGTCATTACGGTATAATCCTTACCGCAAAGGTCAAAATGCATTACTATTTCTCACACACTGTTGCCTGCTTCATCTCATTTTCGTATTTCGTCTATATTGAACAGGTATGCGTAGAAAGAAACCTGTTGGCGGTAATTGAGTAACGAGCACAAGCAAGACAGTATGTAGGGAGAGTTGATAGGCAAGAAATGAGAAAGTTGTGAAAATCCCGGCGAGGAAAATGTCATTTGTTTCTTTGTAACGTAAACAGACGATATTTCAGAATTGGTGACAATGGCTTGTGTTTGATCGCGCAAGCCATTGATCACTGTATCAAATTCTCAGCGCGGGACATCTTCTGATATCGTCAAACCATATGCTCATCAATCAGTACGGATACATACCTCCAGTAGGCATTGGAAATTGATCGGCAGCATCAGCAATGTATTCAATCAACACTCTAGCGTCATTAGCAGTTCATTCCCATCCTGACATAACATCGGGACGAATAATAGTAAATCGATTGAAGTCTATCACACAAGTTATCAACTGGCTATACTGTTTTTATTGATCAAGCAAACCTGAAAACTTCTACTTCCACATAAGGAAACAAGATTATTACGTACATGCTACTACTTGACAGTATGCCTAATCTAATCCAACATTTTATCTGCTCGAAGTTTGTTTCTGATCCGACACATCTCAGCCGTAGCATCAGTGATGTCCGACCTTTCCCCAGGCACGTCTGCGGAGCATGCAACACCAATTCCTAAGATTGAATTCAAGCTCTCTTCAAATTTGATGCGAGTCGTCGTGCTAGCCTCAGTTAGACGCTGGTTTGCACTCATCTCCCCCTTCCTCTCTTTCCTGCATAAGAACCGGATCCACAATATCTAACACCTGCTCAGGCAGAACTGCCTTGACAAATGTGTGAAGATTTGAACTTCCTTGAAACATGTCACCGGTTGGCCTTTTTCCCGTAAACATTTCCAACAGGAGGATGCCGTAACTGTAAACGTCACCTTGCGGCCACACTTCATGCCCCATACCATACTCTGCATTTGTGCAATTTTTTTATTTCTAAAAATTATAAATGAATACTGAAAAAACTGAAAAGAAAGTGAGTACGTTTTACCTGGAGGAGTATAACCGATTGTTCCTTTAACTCCGATGGAGCTTGATTGATTACCAAAACCATCTTCAAGAGTTCTGGGAAGGAATCTCGCCAACCCAAAGTCACCCACATGTCCAATCATATCATCATCGAGAAGAACATTGCCGGGTTTGAGGTCACAATGAACTATTGGCACGTGACACCGATGATGGAGATAATCCAAGGCCATTGCAACATCTATAGCAATGTTCAACCTCTGAGAAAAAGTTAAGCTCCTTGGCCTCTCAATTGTCTCACTAATTGTCTGAGCTGGATGCAACCATTCCTCTAAGCTCCCATTCACCATGAACTCGTAAATTAAGGCCTTGAAATCAGAACCGCGATAGTCGAATCCTGAGCATGCAGAAAGTACCTTCACAAGGTTACGGTGTCTAATATTTTTTAAGGCCGCACACTCAGCAGTGAAACTTTTGGAAGCTCCGGATCGAACGAGGTTGAGTACCTTGATGGCAATTGCAGTTTCATCTTGATCAAGTAATCCTTTATAAACTGACCCAAAACTTCCCATACCAATCAAGTTGGCAGCGGAGAATCCATCAGTAGGTTTTAGAAGACTTTGGTAAGACATCTTTGGAAAATTTTCAGAATCACTTGAAGGATGCTCCTTTTTTTCCCTCCGAAAAGCAGCAAAGGTACAAAAACGCAAATGAAAAAGAAAATCCAGAAAGCCCACAAATGAGAAATTCTAAGATAGGGAGACCAGACCAGGTCATTCTACGGACACAGACACAAAAAACTCTTTTGTATTTTATTTTTTGATTTATCATGCTAATTTTGACTCACTTTTAATCTTAATTCCCTCTCACACCAATCCCAATCGGACTCCCGCGCACAGAAGAATCTCTCCTTAATAAGGACATGGAATATGAGATAAGCATTTGAAAACCACCGACTTTTGTGACATCTCATTAGTTAATAAGATTCAATTCAACCACAAATAGTGTACATGCATGCACCAATAGTTTACTCAAAACAAGAAAACAAAAGCAGTTGCAACTGTTGTAACAAAGCATTAGATTTAGGATTGAAGCATTCAAAATTGCAGACATGCCCATGTGCTTGCTGGGTTTTGGATTTAAAGTGATGGGAGCGTGGCAGATATATAGACTCCTTGTATTTGGAAGAATATTGAGATTGGATGGTGCACAAGTTGTGAGTGCAGAGTCAGCCAACTAAGAGAGTTGAGTTGACTACCGGGGGAGCTAATAAGATGGATCTCATCATCTATCACAATCTTAACACTTCAGATTACTAAACCATCTATGGATTTTTCGCTTAGATGATCTCTAAATGGTGACTTAGTAAATGGAAAATTTCAATTACGATATATGTATTGTGAAGATTTGTTAATCCACAGCTAGGGTGGACATGGAGGCGCACCTAATTTTGCGTCCGGTTCGGGAAATGTATACGCTACTATACCTTGAACTGTCAAGTATTAATGGCTTACTAGTTTGGGTATTGCATTAGTACCACGTAGTGTTTAACAGTGCGAGTTCTAGGTGACTGAGATTGCAAGTTGAGAACACTACGTAGTACTGAAGTTTTTTCGAAGTATCAAGTGTCAGTTTTCAAGTCAACTTACAAAGTTGCACAAAGTAATAGTTTTGGAAAGAACCTTGCGCCTAGTTTTGTATCTTAGTTCCAACTTACATAGTTGCACAAAGTACATGCTATTAGGCTCTATCATAATCTTACCAAATCTTATAGTAAGATCAAGCAACGTCGACAAAATTAAATCCAACGGCTGTTGATCACTTTGGTTAAAGAACACTCTTCTTGCTCTTCATCTGAGTTCTAAACTAAAAGGAACATAAACTAAGCCTTCTGTTTCATAGTTTCTGCAGGTACCTGCTAGAACAAAGAAGTTTTCCTTTTAAAAAAGAAACCAATAAGATACAAAATGATTGAAATCCTGAAATGCGAATCTGGGGACTGACTACAGTGCTCGCAAGCATTGGATGCTTACACCGATCTCACCTTCCTTCCCCCCCCCTCTCTCCTCCCTCCTTCCTCTTTTTAACGGTGAGATCAGTGTGAGCATTCAATGCTTGCGAGCACCGTAGCCTACTCCGCGAATCTGATATGGGTTCGAGATTCTGATAACATATAGTTCAAGAAGTACAAGCTTGAATTCTCCTATGCCAAATTCGCATTGCTTTTGAATTCAAATAACCACAATTTTCACTTCTTTTTGCGGTGTTTCGAGTGTAAACAAAAACAGAATGAATCAACATATATCAGATACCACATCGATCTTCAGAGTTCAACTGGCTGCACTAATTTCACAGTTCGTTGCCCACAATGACTACTTTTAAGAAAACTATGAACTAACCTAACCTTAGGTTATGCATGAATGGTTTTGATTCAAATGTTCGGTAAGATTAGGAGAGAAACTGAACCGTTGGAAAATACCATCTAAAGTATAACAAAACATGCATTTGAGTTTCCAGTGTCAGCTACATAGTTCTGCTATTTGATGGAAAGTTCTCACAAGTTCAGTTGAAAGTATCTGACTCTTTTTTATTCAAAGCTTTAATTCATTTAATTGAGAGACCTAGGTATTTAGATACTTTACGACTAGACTACAGATAAAAGAATCGAAATAGTGAAGACGGGATGCATTAACATAAAACACGAAAACTAATATGCCGTTGTAACATCATCATTCAAAATTTGCACAAATCACTTCCAGAAGAATCACGCAGTCTGCCTGCTAGCTTAACAAAGCTCAATTATATATTTCATAGTTTTGAAAAATATAAAGATTATAATTACACTCTATCCTTTTAGTAGGAACTGACCTGGAGTTTCACTTCTACACATTTGAATTACACGGACAAATGACCGAAGCTCAAAGTCACAGCATGTTAGCAAGCACTTGAACTGACGAGAACGAATTCTTTTCAAGGTCAACCATCCTTATTGCGCACCATGGACGCCTTCTGATACCTTAATTTCTCGATCTCCTTTCCCAGAAAATCTAAAGTCGTGTCAGTAACATGGTTTGGGGTGCAGCCTGCATCCAGCATCATCTTTAAAAACTTATATGCATCTTTTAGCCGACCTGCTTTACTATGAACTTCAATAAGTGTGTTAAAGGTGACAACATCAGGATTTATTCCACTACTCTTCATCTGCTCAAAGAGTTTGTTTACTTCGTCAATCCGGCTAGCCTTCCCTAGCGCATTAATCAGGGTGTTGTACATAACCACGTCAAGATAACCACCCTGCTTAATTAGCTTATCCAGGACAGAACTCGCTAGATCTGCTCTACCCATCTTCCCCAAGCCTTGAATTATCACATTATACGTAGCTATGTCTGTGGGGCAAACCTTTTCTCCCATTTCATTGAGTATACCCCATGCCTCGTCGAAGTAGCCCTTCTTGACAAACGAACTCATCATGGAATTATAAGTATAACTCACGGGGTTTTCACCGAGATCGCTGAAAATCTCAAACAATTTGCACGCTATGCTCAGCTTTCCCTTGGCCAAGAATAAGGACAAAAAAGTATTAAGCATGTCGATATCAAAAGTGCTGTCCCCTTTGGCTTGAACTCTTTGCCCCCTGGACAATGAAAACAGCTGAGAGGAGTGGTCGGACTTAAGTTGATTAGCCAATTGATCCATATGTGGAGATGATGACCACTGATCAGTATCGGTGGACAAGTTCTTATCATCTTCTTTAACCCTGGCAACCTCAGAATCTAGGTCTGCATCCATCGTTGTTGATTCAGCAGACTTTATTAAACTCATAATCTCGCTCAGGTCACCTTTACTTGGGAACAATGGTGTATAATCCTTTCTATTCTTCTGCGGATTTTTCAGCGAAGCCTCCATATCAACCTTCCATTTAAGAACACTCGGCACTAGGTTACCATCTCTAATGTGTTTCATGAGCTTGTCCGTCCAATCCCACCGACCTTCTTTATACAGCCCAATCACAAGTGATGATATAGTAACTAAATCAACAGCAAAGCCTCTCCTTTCCATTTCTTCGACCAATCCTAGCGCTTCCTCAAGCAGACCCTCCTTACAAAGTTGTGATACCACAATGCTGTATGTAATACCATCCACAAACTGACCCTTCTTCTTCAAGTCACAAAATAGGGTGTAAGCAGCCTCAGCCCTTCCATTCCTGAACAAACCATCAATGAGAATATTATACGTCCACGTCGAGGCCCTCACCCCGTTCTGAACCATTTTCTCAAATAGCTGGCAGCCATCGTTAACCTTCCTGGCCTTGAATAACCCATCTAGTAGAGAATTATAAACAATGGTATCCGGGATATATCCATTGAGCTGCATTTCACTAAAAATCTTGGTGGCTTCGTCTATTCGATAACATTTACAACACCCCTGAATAAGAATTCGATAGGTAATTGCATCCGGCTCGTGGCCGGAGCCCTTCAATTCCTCCCACACAGTAAGTGCATCATTCACCTTCCCAACCAAACAGAGCACATGAATGAGGCTATTATAAGTAGACAAATCCGGCCGGACGGAATCCAAGTTCGAGTCTTTCATCTCTCTAAACAGACTTAAACTAGTATCCAGATCACCCCAACACCCAAATGCATGAATGCAAATATTATACCCCCAAGTATCCATCTCAAACCCCTTACTCTCTCTAAGCTTATCAAAAAGCTGCTCAAATTCAACCCTCTTGTCAGATTTTCTAAGAGCAACCAGCAACTCATTGCAGGCAATCGAATTCGGCACCCGGGAAGAATCCCCTCCTTCCAGAAGCTTAAGCAAAATGGCCATGGCTAAACCCACCTGGCTTTTCCTAACCAGAGCAACAAGAATCGAGTTATACATATCGGTATTCAACCCAGCACCCACCTCTTCCATAATATCCAAAATTTCAAGCGCGTAATCGAACTTACCGGACCGGATAAACGCGTCGAGCAGGGCTTTGAAGGTCTGGGAATCGACCACGACGCCGTCCTCCTTCATGGAGTGGAGCAATTGAGGGACCTCGTGGAGGAACCCGGCGCGGGAGGCGGTGCGGAGGATGTGGGAGTAGGAGCGCGCCGAGTGTTTGATGTTATGCGTGAGAGAGCACCATTTGAAGAAGTCGAGTTTTTTGGAGGGGTGGAGGGACTGGGCGCGGAGGATTTGGAGGAGGAGAGGCTCGGAGAGCGGGAGGGAGTGGGGGTCGGGGAGGTTGCGGGTGCCGGAGGTTGAGAGGGTCTTGGTGATGGAGGCCACCAGGAGTATGTCTCCCAGCTGGGAAGCGCCGTGGTGGTGGCGGTGGTCTTTGACCAGGAAGGGCGTTCCATGGCGCATTGCATTTCCAAAAACATAAAAGATTTTTAGATTTTCACTTCACAACTGAGGTGGAGATACAGAAACTAGATTAACTGTTTTGACAGGTTTTACTCGGAGTTGGGCTGCACTTGGTTGGACACTCCTTTTCTTGATATGGGCCAGGCCCAGATTTTGGAATGATTTAGATTTTGTTGTTTGAGCCTCTCCTCCTATTTCACCCAAAGTAATCTCCGGATGTTTACTTGGATGTGAAAATGAGAATTGGGTATGAAAAGGAAAAAGATAAAAATGAATGGGAATGGGATAAACAACTTCACTTGCTTATCGGTACTTTTATTCTTCAATATGTCGGACCCAAAATTAATGGGATTCACTTACTTTTTCATTCATTTAGTTGTTAATAAGCACGTGAATTAGAATGAAACTCATTCCTTATAAGTAAAGTTAGTTTTAACGGTAAGGAAGGTAAGAGAATGAGTTAAGACTATAATATGTCTAAGAGTTATGATCTCAATAACCAAAAAGATCGATGGAGCTAAACTACACGTGTGATGGTAAAATGATGATTGTGGGGTGAATTGTAAACTTAGATGTCTTAGTAGGTTCAAACCCTCTTACGTGCATAAACATCTAAATTAACTAGTACATACGTGTACTTAGCTGATGATTACATGATATGAAGTTCACTTTAATGGCATGTACACGGACTGGATATAGATTGATTCGTTAGCACTGGTTACCCATTGTGTCTCTTCTCTATTTTTAACTTCCTTGATTCATAGCTTTCTTCATTCTAAGAGTACCTCCACCCATTGCCAAAAGGCAAGGGCAAGGACTCCTAACTTGCCTTTGAAACCCAAAACATCTCTCCACCGGTCCAAAATGGAGAGGGCAACATGTGGGCCAGTCGAAGCCCAACCAGAAGCCCGAGCGAGTTGCACCCGACCTCCCGCCAGCGAGCGTGGCTAACGTCAGCACGATGTCATCCACGTTCTGATTTTTTCTTTGTATCAGGCGCGTGCAACACACGCGCAAACAAGTGCGAGTGAAGCCGACACGCGTGGCCCACTCGATTAGGTGCTTCAGAAAGAGTCATTGGCTCTCTGACATGGCACTTCCACAACAGTTGGATTTCCAACGACTAATTAATCTGAACCGTTGGATTTCCAATGGAAAAAAAATTTAATTTGTCACCGTTGTGCCATGTGGCACAATCTGGTGCGTTAGATTTAAAAATGATAGGATTCGGTGTCCAAATCCGGGTCTGAATTTTGTGCAAGAATTGCATCTTGTTTAGCTTGCCAATGCCTCCCCTTCCTTGGAGTATATTCTTGTGGATTCTTCTCCATAATTTTCTCTTCTTTTTCTTCTTTAAGCAATTGCATTCTTGCTCTCCTATCCTCACTGATTTCCTCTCCTTGTTGAAGTAATTGACGCAAATATTCACTAGACTGTTCAATAGAAGAAGACATCAATTTTACCTTTCCTCTTTGCTTCCTTCTGTTTATCGCATCCATTTGGACGTGAGAGTGGCGTTACAGATGTCTCGCCGTCTTTCCCCAAATCCTCATAATTTGTGGAACTATGAGAAGACCTTTCGCTTGGTGTTGCGTATTGTTCGACCCACTTTGGAGAATTTTTAACAATCTCCCAAGCATGTTGCAACTTGAATCTTGCGTGGTTGCATGCAATATTTCCGGATTCAAATATTCGGTGTGCTTTCCACTCCTATGCATATAGTAAACTAAAATTAATTATATGAAAAATATTAATACAACTAAAATTGTAACATTTAAAGATGTGAACTTACCATATCTTCTACATTGGTATCACTTGGTGGATTACGATATGCGGCACATGAAGATGAACTCCATAGTTGACATTGTTGGTTGATATGCTTGAAGCGAGACTTAACTCATCCAATTAGTCAAGTTTTTCCCATGCAGTGCCCAAATTGTTGGCAAGAACCTTTTGGTAAATACGCACCCACATCGTATCCAGAGATTGAAAGCGACCAATAGAACCATCTTTAGAGATTGACACCCAAGTTGAGCATAAGGCGACATCTTTGCTAGGAAGCCAATTGCTATTTTTATTGCTCTCTTTGATTACCATTTGAGCCAAACT
This sequence comes from Gillenia trifoliata, assembly GCA_018257905.1. NCBI lineage: Eukaryota > Viridiplantae > Streptophyta > Magnoliopsida > Rosales > Rosaceae > Gillenia > Gillenia trifoliata. Next base: position 20,319,631 of record CM031086.1, read on the forward strand.
TGGAAGGAGAATGGAATGATTGAACAAATTTTGGTAGTGAAATATGAGAATTAATTTTTTTTATGGATTAGATAACAAATGGGTGGGTATTTATAGAGTTTTAGATGATTTATAGAGTTGGATCTTATTTGGATTATTAAATAATATTAGTTTGACCGTTGGATTTAAATTTCAGCCATTGGATCTTTTTTATTACCGTTAAGATTGATTAAACAGATATGGGCCATTTGATTTAAAATGTATACGTTGAAAAAAAAAAATCAAAACTGACCGTTGGATTGCAATGATCACTAAATCTGAGCCACAACATTTGTTACCGTTGAAAAAGTGTGCGTGTGAGCGTGCCACACTAGATTATAACCCACTAGCGTGCGACATCCACTGAATCTCAACGGACAACTCATCTCTGCCGTTGAAGATGGGCTTACTATGGACCTGCTCGCGTTGGATCATGCCGCATGTTCCTTCTGCTGTGCTGGGGCCCAGTTTTATGCCTCTCCATATGGGGCTGTCGACTGTGCTTTGTCCACTCAACCTTATCCCTTCAGTTCCAAACAAATCCCAAATACCCACCCTCAAACCCAAATTCCTATTTTTCCTACCTCCAAAATACTTCCCTTGGAGATGATTTGGACCCAAAATTTGCACTTCCCCCCCCCCCCCCCTTCCCTCCTGTTGGAGACAGCCTTAGGGTTAACTATGAGAAACCAAAAAAACGACACACTTTCACATAGTGTGTGAAGGTGCTAGTATGTACTTTCACATAATGTATATTTAGTGCTAGTATGGAGTCTTCATTTGGCCCGTGGTGGCCAGGGGCCCGCCCATCCCATTGATGAAAAAGTCCAACCCAGCCTGTAATATAGAGCGCTAGACTTGGGTTAGGGTGTTTGAGGCCCGGCCCCCGTCCAGCTTGAAAGCTCATTTTAGATCCCAATTTATATAAATATACTCAAAATAAGAAGTCATAAGTCACTTGCCCCAAACTATTTTTTTTTAAAGTAAAGTCATTTCAATCCAGTCATGTGGCCCAGGCCGTTTGGTCCATAAAAGTCCAGCCCATGGGTTAGGCCTGAGCCTTACAATTTTGAAAAAAACTCGATCCAGCTCGACCAAGATATTTCTATTACCTTGTTTAAGTCCAACCCGACTCAACCCAAGCCAATAAAATTTGGACCGGGCCGGCCCATTGACGACAGCTGTGCATATCATAATGCGATGTAAAGGAAGGTCTCTATGTGCATTGCATGGAAATATGTGCTGTCACACACACATATCAAATGGATTCTGGAATATTACTAACCATATATATATTACCATTTTCAGCATGTGTGTTGGCTATATGACGTGCCTAAATACACATCAGCAGCATTCTTTTTTTAGTTAAACAACAAAATAATTGGCGTGTCAATTTACCTAGCTAGCAATAACCATTACCTTTATATTGGTTTATATATTTTTTTCTGAGATGTGACATATTGTTCTTCAAAACAATGCAATGCTGCAATAGCAATGAATAATACATTTATCATCCAAATAACGCAATCTTGCATTCTTTACATGGAAGTATTAGATACTACTTTGAAGAAATGATAGTGTTAGTGTGCCATCATATCAGCCACCAGTGCTTTTTGAGAAGATGCTTATTGATGCCGTATTGTTTCTTCCAGATTAATTAACCATGAATTATTCAAAACAAAAGAAAAAACTAGAGTGGCAAGAAGAATGTTCAATGCTTTGCTTTTTATATGTAAGGACAGGGCCGACCCTGAGATTTCGGGGGGCTCTGTGCTAAAATTTAATCAAAAACCTTATTAAGAAAAAAAATAATTATAAATTAAACTTGTAGATTGATTTTTCAAACTTATATAAATTTAATTCCTGCAAAAATGAATATGGAAAATACAATTAGTTGAGTTGGAAATAAATTTTGACTTCTCCAAAAAGGTCTTGGGTTCAAATAGCTTTGATGTTGTTTTGGATTTTTTTTTCTTTCTTAAAATTTTGCAAAAAAAAAAAAAAAATGCAAACCACTGAGGTTTGAACTCACAACCTCAAGTGAAAGTTGCATTGCGAAAACCACCTCTGCTAAGCATAAATTCAATTAATTTATTGCACAAATATATATATATATAACATAACTTATATATATTACATACACATTAAAAATTCGGGGGCCCTTCAAAATTTGGGGCCCTGTGTAAGGAGATGTTCTTCCTTCAACGATAATGTGACATTATTTCATCATACAAACGTAATAATTGGAACAAACTGTTTATTCTCTCTATTATCATTTGAAGATCATTTTTAGAAAAAAATCATTCAATTTGAGTATTTTAGCCATTTATATGTGGCGAACAAATCGACGGTTGTGTTAACAAGTAACATTGTCATGATAAAACGTCAATTTATTAATTCATATGGAGTACTGAACGGAAGATAAATTAACTGAATATAAATAATGATAAAGATAATAAACAGTTTATATTATGTATTTTATACTGTAAAATAATGTCACGAGTTAAATAATAATTTTCATTTTTAATGAATTAATATAAAAACCATTGAAACATAGAATTGATAATTTATCTGAGGTCATAGACTATGCACCAATAGGAGCAGGAGCTTGGTAATTGATTCTTTGCTTAACTTTCTGAAAAAGTTGTAGTAAAAAGACATCTAAAAGGGATGAAAATATTATAAAAAAATTGCATGTTGATTGCATCAACCTGTTGAAATGATGCCAAGAATTTTAACCATTTATATCCCCAGATTTGGGAAGGAAGCTGGTTGGTTCACCTATAAATATATAAGCATATAACGAGTCTAATAACTTACTGCATTATGCTTTGAATCACAATACTTATATATACTTACGATGAATTGCTTGGGAAAATGGAAGTTTATTATTATCATGCTGGTCATTAACCTTGCATTGGCTATAGTAAATATTCTGCTTAAGAAGACTCTTGATGGTGGATTAGGCGGTTTGATAATTGTTACTTATCGACAGTCGATTTCTGCTGTTTTCTTGACACCCATTGCCTTCTTTTGGGAAAGGTACGTAAAACCTACATATACTTGAGCTATTACTTATGGTTAATGTTACATGTACCATATTCGAGATCTTCCACATGGATATTATTGACTATCGAGTCGGTCTGATATATGTGAAACATATAATCAGTAAATGTGCTATATGTAGTTTTATTGGCAGGACTACTATACTAAGTGTATAGTTAGTTTTCTTGCAGGAAAAGCAGACCGGAGCTTACAATTCGAATCTTATGCCACCTTTTCATCAGTGCTCTAATTGGGTTAGTAATGGTATTTACAATTGATATATATGGTTTCTCAGATTTTATTTTTGTATGTTTTTTCATTTGATGTTGCTATCTTTTTGTGAAATCATTTCGCAAATACTTGTGTCTTTCAGGATAACTTTCACACAATACTTATTTCTTCTTGGACTTCAATACACCTCTGCTACATATTCCTGTGCATTCATGAACACGGTGCCTGTCAACACTTTCCTACTGGCTCTACCATTTGGGTAAAGTACAAAGAATTAAGTTTATTAGTCTGATTAATTATCTAAATGATATAGGAATAATTCGGACTTCTGATTTCCTTTACGTTTATTAATACGTAATTTCACATTTGCAATTTGCAATTCGTAATACAATCCTTGAAAAACTTTAAATTAGATTGATTAGGAACTAATAGTTGATCCCATACTCATTCCTTCTCTCTCATGTGCCCGACTTCCCCCATTCAGAACTTCTTGCATCCTATATAAGTAGGCATAAACATGTCGGTATTGGTATTAACTTCATTTTTTTGGACTTGATTTTGCAGTCTAGAGAAAGTGAACATAAAGAGAAAGGGTGGGATAGCTAAAATCCTGGGTGCTCTAATATGTATTGGTGGAGCTGTATCATTGATCTTATACAAAGGAATGCCACTAACCAACCAACATTCAGAATCCATGCAAAACCATGCCAATACAATGACTTCATCATCAGCTAAGAAGACTGAGGCTGTTGGTTCAGTATTTCTGGCATCAGGCTGCCTCTTGTGGTCTTCATGGTTCCTCATCCAAGCAAAGATCGGCAAGAGCTACCCTTTTCAGTACTCTAGCACCGCGATTTTATCCTTCTTCGGCGCCATTCAATCTGTCATCTTGTGCTTGATCGCGCAGAGGCACATCGCCATGTCAATGTGGATTCTCAAGGGGAAGTTGGAGATCTTAAGTGTCGTATATGCTGTGCGTATTTTTTTCTACATCCCTTCAATCTTCACCGTTCAAATCTTTCCTAGCTAAGCTTGAGCTTTTTATACGGTTTAATGGTTTTCTAACATGCATGGTATCTTCTTCTAACAGCTTAAGCTTTTAGGTTAATTTAGTGGTTTAGAGCTTTTAGGGTTTAGTATTTTCATATACATATCTTAACAACTGAAGTTTTTAGGGTTTAATGGTTGTCTAACATGGTGTAATGGTTGCACCAAAGCCTAGAAATTTTTTGCACGACCCGTTAACCTGACACAAAATGATACGAAAATAATAAGTTTTGGATCAACCCGTTAACGAGTTGTGTCGTTATTGGATCACCTATTAAGAATTCTCGTTAATATAACATGTTTGACATGACACGACCCGTTAAGATAACGGGTGAGACACTAAAACGACACAAATTAACACAATAAACAAGGTCCGCTTGCCAAGCCTAACTACATCTATATATTTGTCTCTCTCCCTTAGTAGTCCGCCCCTCCATGTACAGGATGAACATGCACGTGAGGAGGGTGTAACTTTGATATACAATATTGTTAATTAGCTCAATATTTCCCGACAACATAAGGGTTTAGGTCTAGTGGTTGTTTAACAGCTAGTACATGTGTTGGATTATTTGGATTTCATCAAGTAATCCATACAAATGCTACAATCCAGAATATTATTAATTTCAAGAACTAATTAAGGTTTCATGTGTATATTGACGTTGCAGGGAGTAGTAGGATCAGGGTTGTGCTACGTAGGGATGTCATGGTGTGTGAAACAAAAGGGTGCACTCTTCACAGCAGCATTTACCCCCGCCACCCAGATATTTGTGGCTATGTTGGATTTCTCTTTCTTGCATGAACAAATTTACCTTGGAAGGTAATTAACTCAATTAATTCTGATTATCTTCATATTATCCGGTTGCTAATTAATTTTTGGCCTTATTTTACCAGCGTGGTGGGATCTGTTATTGTCATAATTGGCATGTACATTTTACTGTGGGGTAAAAGCAACGATCAAAAGGAAATGGTGATCAAGCAGACACAAGCAGCTGATCAAGATCAAGAATGTGGTCCAATGCCATAAGGCATGCCCCATGATGTAAACAAATAACCCTTCTGAAATGTTTAGATTTTAACATTTTACAGCACTGGTCAGATCAAAATTAAAGTTTGGTTGTTATGTGAAGTAGATGCATCAAATAGACAATTACAAATGGAACTTGTACCTTTATGACACGCACAAAAATAGAATAGAGCAAATGCATGATACTGTATTACCGAATTAATATGTAGAAAAAAGAATTGTGAAAGCTATGTAACAATTGAAATCATGATGAACGAATTTGGAGGTACGAACACAAGAATCATCACCCTGAAATTCGTAAAAGAAGAGACAAGAAAGAGGAGGATCCTTTTTAAGTATTCGGTTTTCAAAGGGTATTTCACATGTTATAGTACAAGTGAAAGAAATAATATTTTTTTCGTGTCCCTCCAATTGTATTATGACATGCTATAACTAATCCAACAATTAAGGGATTAATCAAATTTCAACTTGAATTAAAGTATAAATTTAACTGTTAATTAGAATTCACCGCTCCACTTGATCATCACTTTTTAGATTGAACATTCTTTCCTTTTTAAGATTTTCAAACTTTGATTAAGGTGCTCCAACTAATGTCACCTCAGCATATTACATAGTTTTTAAAGAAAATAAGATTTTTGTTGATATTATCTAAATTGATTGTAGGGATAATGCTACCAAAACAAACGAGTCATTCTGCTTTTTTTTTTCTTTTTTAAAAAAGGATCAAATTATTTTCAAAACTAATTGTTTGAATTTCTCCTTAAAAAAATGATTGATCTTTTGAATGTTATCCTTGATTGTTAGAAATTAATAGAACCTGAAAATTGTGTTTATTTGTATTGCTTAGGAAATATGGTACGAGGTACGTTTAATGGTATACCATCAAGGTTATAAAATTTTATTTGATGTATGGTCTTTTGATTTTTTGTATTTATAATTATATGGGTACGTTTGTTTTTGTATAGGTACATTTTGTTAGGTACGTTTTATTTTTGTATGTTACGTTTGATTTGGTACATATTAGTGATATTGGTACATTACTTCCGATTTTCGTACGTTTTATTTTGTATGGTACGTTTGATTTGGTACGTATTAGTGATATTAGTGCATTACTTCCGATTTTGGTACGTTTATATTGTTGTCAGTCCTATTTTCTCTTAAGGTATTAATATAAAAATTTTAATTGGTACGTTTGATAACTTTGATTTCGTGGGATTTAAAATATTTTAAAGCGTTTTGGAAAAAAATAAAATAAAATCGTATATAATCATTGCCAAATTGTAGGGATTATTGCGAAAATAAATTGTATCTAACCACGTTTTTTTAACAATTATCTCTAAAGGAGAATCAAAAGGCTAGATTATAGGAAATTTGTTTCAATATGTTGTGCATTTTCTTTTGGGGTCAGATGTTAAGAAATATGGGATGGTGGCAAGTCATGTAATTTAGGTACATTAACATGGGTTAATTAAAATACACATGACACCAAAATTGTTGAAAAATGTTTAATCAAATTGTTAAAACTAAAAGATGTTTAGTCTGAGTAGCTTAAAAACGATGGGGCTGCATCAAAACACCTCTAAATTTAATTGGTGCCACATCATTTGGTGCACAAATTTAGTGCACTTAGCATTATTCAAGCCTATAATTAAGTGATTATGTGTACTCACTACAATTTATATAACAACTTATCTAGTTACTATAAAATAATGTTTTTATATTTTTAAGTAGCTCACATATTATCCACATGATAAATATGAACGGAATAATATATGGGATTTTAAAAATTTAACCGTGGAGAAGATAAATGGCTATTTATAAAAATTTAGGGGTATAAATTGGCTAAATTAAAAGTGCAAGGTAAAATTTATTGATAGTGACTTATAAGTTCAGTGGTAAATCATCAAAAACCTTGAACAAAATGTCAAAACAAAAGTAAAATAAAATAAAATAGCTAAATACTGGTTTAAAAGATAAAAAGTTAAAAACACGAGCGAAAAACGGTGCGGAGAGGAGCAGGCAATAACTAGATAAACCCTAGTGGCTATTCACTGTGGCCGAACAAAAACCCTAACGCGAGATTGAAGAAGGTGATCTGACATCTGAGCTACCCGCGGTATCGATTGAGCAATTGCGAAAATGGGAGGCGATAATAACAAGAGGAAGCGAAGCGAAAGCGACGGAGGAGGAGAAGAACCACCGCCGGAGAAGAGGATGGAGATTCTGCCATCGATGATTAAGAACAAGGAGAAGAGGTCGGCCGTCCACGCCAAGCTCAAGCAGCAGAAGAAGCTCGAGAAGCGCAAGAAGGCCAAAGCCCGCGACGCCGCCGAGAAGCGCGCTCTCGAGCTCGGCGAGGAGGTAATTGTAAATTTATGAATTTTGAATTGAGAAACTGGGATTTGATTATAAATTGATGTTTAATTTTGGTTTGATTAGCTAATTAGTGTTGTTAATTGCAATCTGTAGCCTCCGGCGAAGAAGATCCCGAAGACGATTGAGAACACCAGGGAAGTCGATGAGACGGTTTGTAAGCCCGACGACGAAGAGGTTCTTATTTGCCCCTTTCGATTTTAGTTGTGTTTTATTGCCTTGAAATGTAGAAAATGTGATAGGTTTTGATTTTTATGAGTGGAAAGTCGAATGACGGTTTGCTTGATTTCGGCCGTGTGTTATGTGTTCAATTGCAGCTGTTTGCTGGAAATGATACGGATGAATTCAGTTCGATTTTAAAGCGCGAATCAAATCCAAAGATATTAATCACCACTTGCCGTTTTCATTCTTCTGTATGTACATTCCATCTCCCCTGCCTTTTTACAGCATTCCGAATTTGATGTGGTTAGGGAATTCTTTGTTTAGGTTATATTTGGTTTACGGTTTTTTGTGTTTTGGGTGTGCAGAGGGGGCCCGAGTTTATAAAGGAACTACTTTCCGTGATCCCAAATGCAACCTACTATAAAAGAGGAACGTATGACTTGAAAAAGGTGCTTTCTTTTGTAATTCCCCCTCCCCCTCCCATTTTCAATATGTCATTCATTAAATTCAAACAATTTATATATGTATGTTTTGTGACTTTGGTTGCAGATTGTAGAGTACGCAAATAAGAAGGACTTCACTTCTCTAATTGTTGTTCACACCAACCGCAGAGAACCAGGTTGGTTCTGTCTCTTTGTGAAGGGTTGTATGGAATTGTTGTATTACTAGTGCTCCCTCAGGCTTTGTTTCTGATGACAAAAACTTTTAGATTGTTAGTAAAGTCTCTGAAGCGTTATCTTCCGCTTCGTGTCCTTTTGTTAATATATCTAACCGTCCGCTATTGTAATAATTTTGTAGATGCTCTCCTAATAATTGGCTTACCTGCTGGGCCTACTGCCCATTTCAAGCTCTCAAAGCTTGTTTTGCGCAAGGATATCAAGGTTGGTCGCATTCTGCTTTTCACATAAGACAACACTAGCCTTTGGTTCTAGCCACTTTGCTTTACACATACTGCACTGAAGGGTTCTTAACATGCCTTTTCTCTAAAGTTGAGAGGAAAAATTGGATACTTATAAGTTTAGAAACTTGTATACACTTCAACGATAAATCCTACAGTTTAGTCTCCTTAGGTTTCTTTAACTACCTATTAGATGGTTGATTTATAAAGGAGTTTTGTGTTTGTTTGTGTACACGTGTATATTACTTTTCTTATTGTTTATTGGATATACCTACAGAATCATGGAAATCCAACCAGTCATGAGCCTGAGCTTGTGTTAAACAACTTTACAACACGCCTTGGTCATCGAATTGGAAGGTTGTGTTCTTTATCTTGTTTAAATGTTCTCCAAAAAAATTTATTTTATTTTTATTATTGTTAAAAGAAACAATGTTCTTCAAAATTATTTGCAATGCATTTTAGTACTTTTGGATTTGGGCACACTTCATTGTACGTGGTATCGAAATGAGTGCATCCTAGTTTTTGTATTCTTTAATAGCCTTTTGATATCTATATAAGTTTGATATGAATCAACCTCTCAGTTTCTAATGGTTTTCATTGTCAACCTGCTTTCTTCAGATTAATACAGTCACTTTTCCCACAAGAACCAAACTTTCGTGGTCGGCGAGTTGTAACTTTTCACAACCAGAGAGATTTTATATTCTTCCGGCATCATCGGTGTGCTTCTTTGGCATTTATAAGTTGTTGCAATATGAAAATCTTTTACGTATTTTTTCTTTCATGTAAAGCTTTCGTTGTACTAATGAATGCATTTCATTCGCATGTTTTCAGGTATATCTTTGAAGAAAAAGAGACTAAACAGATCGAGTCCAAAGGTAAAAAGACCAAGGATGCGAATGGTGAGAGCGGACCTAAAGGGAAAGTAATTGCCCGCCTACAGGTTGGTGTCTCTCAGTTCAACTTTTATTCTTTCGTATTTCTTTTTATACATTTTGATTTGTTTGGCTCAGGCCTTACTCCACTACTTGAAGTATTTTTCGTGCTTTGTTGTGGTCCATTACTGTGACCAGTGTGGCTCACAAAATTTAAATAAGAAAGAATTATTGATACATGGTCTCCATACCATGCAGTCCATTAGGATAAAATTATGGGGTTTAATAAGGTCCATCTTTATATACTCAGAAGCAGTTGAATACGTATCTTGTCGAGAACATTTGTAGTTAATCATGACACTCTTTCCATCTTAAACTCACAGGAGTGTGGCCCTCGTTTCACCCTTAAACTAATTAGTCTGCAGCATGGGACCTTCGATACTAAAGGCGGGGAATATGAGTGGGTTCACAAGGTACTCAATTTGACATTTACTAATCAATTCATTTCGTATATTGGCGTCATTTCTTTTTGTTCTTAATAAAAAATTCCATCATGTCTCGTACTCACTGTTTGCTGCATTTTTTCTTCCTACCCATTTGTTTTATAGCCGGAAATGGACACTAGCAGAAGGAGATTTTTCTTGTGATACGCCTTGTAATATTGCTCGAGTTTATCATTGCTGGAACACAAGCGTTACAGTTTAAGAGTTGCTACTGCACGGCAAGAAGTACATCAGCCCGGACGATTGTTTTAGTTTAAGATCAATTTTGTGCTGTTCAATTCCTATGACTTGTGGTGAATTCTGTATTGAATTTTGGAAAAAGATTCTTATGCTTTGCTTGCGTTGCAAACAACTGCTGTCCTACTTTTATACACAGAATGTAGTTGTGTGATATGAATGCATGCTTCTGTAATTACATAAAGGCAAATCAAAACAAAGATGCCTCCGAAAGCAACAACTCGCAACTCCAATCTCTCCGGCGGCGGGTTTGCGGTTAGATAAACACAATCTGTAATTACCAAGATCCAGCTCGAACACTCGAGCAACGACCTAATCCATATGGACTTTCCGCTTTTCGCTCCTGCAAGCCGGCATATAATCCTCCAACACAGGGTGCCCACGACCGAAAAAGTAGTCAGCGACCATCCCCGGTAGGATATCAATGTTCCTCCGACAATCAAAACCTCTTTACGACACACACAAGATGCACACTCGCCTGAAAAGGTTGACGACACTAGAGCATCAAAACCGGTATAGTAGGGTAAGATGACAGAGTCCAAGTACATGCTGGCATGCAAAATTCCGGAAATTGTTGATGTCTCAAAAAACACATACTTGAGGTCAGACTCGGCTCCATTGTCGAAGGTCAGCGCAGATATCAGAACGAGGAGGAGGATTGCCGGGCCGGTGCATGATAGAGGAAAAACGGAGTTGATCCGGTGGCCGTAGGCTAGGGCCATGATGATCACTGGAAGGGCAACCGGACCGGAAGGCAGCAAGTATCTCTTTGACTGAATACACTTTTGCCCTTTTCCTGATATGTGCATTACCATAAAGACTAGGGTTGCCATGTATGAAGCTGCTGCGAAGAAGAAAATCAGAAAATCCACAGCCGGCAAATAGTTTCCGGCGTAAGAACTGTTACAGTAGTAGTGGTAAGGGCAGTTGATTGGATCCAAGGTTTCTTCTACCTGCCATTTTGTGCATTTGAAGAACGTTGATTGGATTTCTTCCTCGGTCCATTCGGGTTGCCACGCCGCGTACTCAGGACGCAAGAGGTTCCAATTCATTGTGTTGTTAGCCTTTTGAACTGTGATTCTTCCAGCAGGTCCAATGAAACATGTTCTATATATATCCAGGACATGAAATGTTGGTGTTTTCTCTAAGAAATGAAACCTTTGGCTTATTTGTTAGTTCAAATGTTTCTGCAGAAGGCGAAATGGATTAAGAAAGATCAACTAACTATTCTTGTGTTTCCTCATCCATACATAACTATTGGGTTTATTTTAATGAAATGAAAGCCACATTTTATTAAGAAAAAGGGATTTTTTTTCTATTAGTTTGACAACTTGTAAAGCTTTCTCTGATGCCCTTTTCCTTGAGGAATTTGAACCCCAACTGCTTACTATTGTAAGTATGTAAAATCTCACGTCAAAAATTTGACAAAATAATAATATATATTATATAAGTGTGTACTTCCACTACAAAGCCTGAGGGACTAATAACGAACTGTTTTCATTAACTTCATAATTTATTTCGAGTAGACTTTGTTCTTGTGAGAATTAGTAATTGATGAGTTGTAGGGAGGGACTTATGTCACCACAAATATGGCTCGTTTGGTACACGTGATTAGACTGAAATGGATATTCTACTAATTTAAAGGTATGTTGATGGAAGAAATTATAAAATTGACCACCTTTCAAACCTTTATTAAATTGGTAGGATTAGAAGGGATGAGTTTCCTTCATAAGTAATCCTCTTCTAATCCCCTCGAATGTGAAACCATTCACTTCCATCTTCAATATGTCTTAAAATTTGAGAGTTCTCCATTCCAATCCAATCATGTGTACCAAACGAGCCCATATAGACTAAAACAAGTATTGAATTCAAAGCTTGTGTTAAAATAAAATCGAGGCATTTTGTGATAAAACCTCAAACCTGCGTATGGGGTGCTTAAAGGCAAGTGTGGGATTTAGAGGTACTTTTCATTTAGAACTAGAGTCGAGTAAGAAGGAGTTATCACGAGGAGTGAATTGAGTTGCAAGGTGAGTGTGACTGGTTAGGAGAACTTGATTCCAAAGGGATGGCTATTTGAGTTTGGTAGGTGATTGCAAATTTGCAACTGATGAAATGTCAATGGATTAATGAGAAAAAAAAAGTATTAAGAGAGTACTAATGGAGTATTAATTTGTTCTTTAATTTTGTTCTAAGCAAAGAGGTGGAATTTGAACCCCAGCCGAGTCTATAAAATAGAGAAAAATAGACGATGCTGACGAATGCGGCTTTGCCATATCATGCTCCAAGAAAATTTTGTACATCCACTATTCAATCTTTAATTCAACGACAGAGGAGAAAGTACCAAAACAGAAGTTAAATGGTTACCTACCTACCGTTAGATTGAAATCCAACAATGAGTGAAATAGATTTCTCTAAATCATTTCTCCAAATTGTTTTCAACATGTATCGAAATATTTTTTTTCTTTAAGCTTTCAAATCCACTCCGAAACAAAGATCACCATGTGGTTATTTGTCTAAGAGTTTGAGCGTGCTTGATTTATGGTCCGATAAGATGGCTAAAAAGTAGGACACATGCCTTTTAAGCAATTTGCCGAAAGTTTTGAGGCCTCAAGAAACAAATGCCTTTGAAGCGTTTATTATGAAGGAAGAACCCACTAGGACCAGAAGATATGTGGTTAGTGTCCATCTTCATTTGAAATTACAAGAACAAAAACATTATGCATCTTGAGTTGAAAATTAGAAGACGGATAACGAACTTCATTTGAAATCACAAGAACAAAAACGTTATGCATTTTGAGTCGAAAATCAGAAGACGGATAATGAACTTACGAAGAACAACACAACACTAAATTAAACAGTGGAGTTACGAAAAACATAAAGTAACAAACATTAAATGGTGAAGTTACATACGATAAGTTGGGACAATCCATATTGCGGGGTCTCTGCTCTTCTTCATTAGGTTCTTGGCATCTTGATGGTATGGTTTTGAATTGCTATGATCCTCCATGTTGCACACTTCATAATCTTCAGGTCCATGCGGTCCAAAACGAAATCCCATACCAATATAATCTTGGGTGAAATATATGCAATTTGGTCGACATCCCAACTCTGAAGCACAAACAGATGTCGCAGAATTATCGCATAGAACTTGTCTTCAAATTGAACAACATCTTGAAGTGCGTGCCAACTTTCATCAGCATAAGTCCACTTTTTGAGTCTAATAAAAGCCAATCCACCCCAATCCTCATACACAACCATAACAATGCAATCTAATATTGGATCCGCTGAAATTGTAGCATGATAAACAAAATAATTATGATACCGCTTTAGAAGTAGTTCGTTTTGCGTTCCAGATGGAGGGCGTAGGGGAGGAAGGCCAATGACTGACTTCGGATTCTCTCTCCTCCCTTGAACCATCAAGAAAGGATTTATTAGAGATACAAGAGACTTGTCATCCACAAGTATCAACCATCATTTCGAGGACCCGCAAAATCGTTGTTCCCGCAATCTTAATTGCGTTCTAAGGACCTTGTCATCCGCTACATTGTATAAATTCCATGCATCCGTCGCTCTTTCAGGAGTCAAAAGCATTGGGGCTGTCTTCTTCGTAACGAAATGGCTTTTTAGTATATCCTTCGCAGCCGAACGCCATGGCTTGCAAACAAAGCTAAATTCTATTGGCGACTCCAATATCTCTGCAACTAAATATAAAACCAACTTTGGCAAATTTGCCCAATCTGGAGTCATAGATTCCAACCCAGAAGAAGAATTATGCATGTTGTTTTTACTTTTTCCGAGAAAACCAGAACTTGGAGGCACTGCTCGTTAGGCTAGCTATGGTATTTGACTGGAGGAGAGTTCATCCCTTAAGCCCTTTTTTACACACAAATTATTGCAATCCCAAAAGTTTTAGGATTACGTTAAGTTCGTACAAAGAGTCCAAGTATTACAAGGGACTAGCTTGGAAATTATTGGTAATTACCAGAATTCTACTTTTCGGCTAAAAGAGTAACATGCCAAAGTACAGAAAGAGAACTAATAAGATAGTAATTTATTAAGTTGTATATACAACACTGTTTATTGCTATTTCATTATGTGTTTAGTGCTCACCTAATTATACTATTGATTAAAAGTCGATAGCCAGTTTTGTTTGTGCATATTTTCCCTCAATTTATAGCCATTGTGATTCAGTTCGTGATCACCTGCTTTGCATGCTACGTTGTATTAGAACTCACAACTAAAAAGACGATAATCGGGACAAATCGAAAACCAATATTGAACCACTTGGGAACTATAATTAGCATGCTATAGCATGATAACATCGTTAGATCATTTTGTAGAGTGCATTAAGGTGTGTGAGAAATTATCTTCAAGGTGTGCGACAACCCTTCCACTCGGCACCGTAGGATTACTAAGGCCGACTTTAGTTTTGAAGGATTGATATGAGAACCCAAAGGAGAGATTTTTTCAAGTACCAAATATTCAACGGGTACTCCACATAACATAATACAAGTAGAAGAAATTATATATTTTTCTTCACAAAAAGAGTTACGTAAAATAAAAAAATAACAAATCTACATTAAATAGACCAAAAGAAACAAATATTATTAATGAAATAGCAGAGTTACATTATTAAAAACTGACCCCAAACACAGTTTACAAATCAAAAGCAAAACATAATCTAAAGGCAACAAGATAACAAAGACAACCAAGAGGTATAGCAAGTATTTTACAGATGATAAGTTGGTACAATCCATATTGGAGGCCTTCCGGTCCACAGTTTCAAGCCCAATTCGCACCGAATCGGACCGAGCCCACCCCTAACCATAATCACGAGGTCCTTGAGGTCCAATGTTGACCTCATAAAAATAATCATGGCTAAAGTATATGCAATTTGGTTGACACCCTACTTTTGAGACACAAACGCATAATGAAGAGTTATCACCTATGAAAAGAGCAACATCGTCACCTAAATTGTCTTTCTCAATCCACTCACACTCGCTTGAATTCAATTCAAATAT
Source organism: Gillenia trifoliata (assembly GCA_018257905.1). Classification (NCBI taxonomy): domain Eukaryota; kingdom Viridiplantae; phylum Streptophyta; class Magnoliopsida; order Rosales; family Rosaceae; genus Gillenia; species Gillenia trifoliata. Next base: position 20,335,062 of record CM031086.1, read on the forward strand.
TTTAATTACAAGTGTCTTGCGGACGTCAATTGTGAAAAAATTGACACCCCTTATTACCATCAACAACTTTTTCTCATTAGAAAGCACAAGATATATCTTGTAGGTGTGAACCATGTCTTGTCCCGAACATCTCAAACATCTGGATAAATCATTGATGGGTTCCGCAGCCAAACTCACATCCGAGAAGGACCGGGTAGTAATGTTAAAAGAATAGAGTGCACAACTCTGACCAACACCGTAAAATCTATCTCCAAATTGAACGACTTCATAAAACCAAATCCAACGTGTTTCAGCACAGTTATCAATATAAGTCCAATCTTTGTCTTTGAGTCTAATAAACGCCAATTTAGCCCCACTCCTACATATGACGACAATAATGCAATCATTGGCATTTAATATTGGGTCTGCTGAAATGGTAGCCTTCCGGGCAAGATAGTTATGGTTAACAGGTAAATATTGTTCGTCTTTCTTCCATCGCGGAGGGTTCAGCGGAGGAAGGCAGATGATGGAGTTTTGTTTCTCTCTTCTTCCTGCAACCCGAAAGAATGGATTTATTAGGGATACAACGCGACTCTCATCCACAACTATTAACCATCGTTTAGAGGACCCACAAAATCGTTGCTTTTGCAGTTTTAATCGCGTTGCAAGGACGTTATCGTCCACGCCACGTTTGTTTTAATCCAAGTGGTGGAGTTATGTTAAGCGGTGGTTTAATACTCAATATTTACTTTTTCAAATAAAAAACACTCACTTTTTGAAATTTGATCAAACTTACTCATTTTTTCTTGTACTTTTACTACATTACCCTTTCAATATCCAATCTATGGACACCTGGTTCAATTTAATGACATCATAACAACACTTCAATAACAATAATCTACAACATCACAATGATACTCCAATAATCCAACGACCCTGTAACGACATTGTCATGGGTTGCACATGATCCGATTTTATTGTTGTTGTTAGTGTGTCATTATGGCGTTAAATTATTGTTGTTATGGCATGATATGAGATTATTGTTGTTGTAGTGTCATTATAGCGTCATTAAATTGACAGGGGTGTCCCTCTAGAAAGGGCAAATTCCTAACACCACATGCTAAAATAAATATGTTTGATTAAATTTCAAAAAGTAAATATTTTTGTTAAGAAAGTAAATAGTGAGTAGCCAATTTCCCTTAATACTGTTCCTATAGGTTTCTTGGCCAAGTGCTGTTTGCTCGCTGATTAAAGAAGAAAAGAGGAGAAGTATATAAAGACAAGACAGACTTGCACTTGCACGCATATCAGACAGAAGATTGAAAGTTTGAGAAAATATTGTTCCAGTCACCGAGAGCTAAGGAGGAAGAACTGAAGATTCTAGCTTTGCCGCGGAAGTGATTCGAGTTGGAATTTAAATGTATTCTTTTATGTTTTCTTTTACTATTGTATTGCAAAATTGGTTAAAAATGGATTTTCATTATTTTATTCGTATGGCTACATATGAGTCGTGTTATGGTCCCACATTGTGCCATGTTAGTAAACTCATGAAAAATTTAACGGATTTAAACAGCAGGGACCAAATTGATGTGTTAGATCAATTTTGGAGACGAAATTGATTGATTTTCAAATTAAGGGATTAAAATGATGAATTAGGTCAATTTTTAGGAACTATTTGTGATAAAAACCCATCAAATAATTTAGGAAAAATCCACTGTCAAACATCGGGTGGGACTGGTTAGGTGAATTTGGCAACCTAGTGTCTATTAAACTTGTTTAGTTTTCAATCAAATATCATATTTACTTGCGTTTGATTTTCGTGCATATTCAATTTTGTCGACGTAATTCTTGTTTGTTTCATTTAGATTTGAAATTAATCACAATTGTAAATTTAGATTAATTTGAGAACGACACTCTACTTATCATTATCAACTCAACTTTCTTAACTTTCTTCTTTGAAACCAACGCCACAACCATAAACATCGTTTGATAATCATTTTCTTTATCCTCCAAGTTAAATTTAGCAGACGATCAAAATTTGACCAACGAAAGGCTAAATAAAAATAATTCGACCAACGAAAAAAACCAAATTGTGCACATTAAAAAAAGAAATTTATTATTGGAAAATCGTGATATTTTGTGTGGCGACGTTTGTACATTATTCCCTCTTATTCAAGGGATGGTAACATTTGGAATTAGATGGGAAGTCATGCAAAAATTGGTACCTCAATGATTTTTCTGCGACGACGGACGAAGGAAGCTGAAATTCTAGAAACCAAGATGGCACAACAAATGCGAATGCACAAGCAAATCATGGGGAAAAAAAATATTGTGATTCTCTCGAACGATTTGAAAGAAAACCGCCACCGTGGTTAAGATGAGGCCGAGGCTTCTTTCCTGTCATTACAAAAGAAGCCTTCGGATATCACTGAAGTTTGAACGTAAAGCTGAGAGGAACGAACCTGCACGATTTGATTCGGATTATATCTCATAAGCAAATTGCATTTTATATCTATTTTTGTTTTTGAAGTTTCAGTTAGCATTACGTACCTCCAACTTTGCCATCAAAAACTCGATGATCAGCCGATAATGTCAAGTTCATTTTCGTGACAACTGCCGGCCTCTCAATTCCTGCGGTGGGGGGAGGGAAATTCACTTCATTATCCCATTTCATAATGCATCAAATTTAGACTGCTAAAAAGAATAAGCAAAAAAATATCTTACCATCGCTTCCGATTACTGGTTCAACAACTTTGTTGCCTCTGCCAACAGCAAGGATACTGGCCTGAGGTGGGTTTATAATTGCACAGAAATGATCCACTGGAAACATCCCCAAGTTTGAAATGCTGCAGAACGAATGAGAAGTATTTCATAACTACTGCATTTGACAAAAGAACCATGGCTAAAAGCAACTAAGAATGCTACAAATTTCACCTGAAAGTTCCTCCTTGGAATTCATTTGGCTTAAGTTTTCCCGCTCGTGCCTTCTCAGCTAGCTCCTTGACCTGACAGGAAAATATCAACAAAATTGAAATTTGAAGACATGTTAATATGACATCACTTCCAAAGGTAAAATTCTAACTGAAACATAAAAAATATCCTAGACCAGGTTAGATTTTCAACTCATAATTCTACATAGGGCTGACTATCATATGACTTTATCGCAAATTTCTCAATATTCCAATTTACCATGAGCATAGCAAGCCAGAGGGGATCACATAAAGTAACGTGTTTCTTAAGTGCTAGCACTTCAGAAAGATATAAGGAAACGGAAATGATGGAATCCAGAATGGAAAAATGAACTAAAAACAGCTTTGATTACTGTAAGTACCTCTGCGGAGATTGCTGATATTGATTTCTGATCTGCATTCTTCACAATTGGAGTCATCAGACCCTGTAACAATATACCCAATGATATGAATGGACACCGCACAATACTATTTTTTGTTCGTATGAGGAGCTGTATAACAAGTTTAAACACTAAAAATCAGCAAATTACCTTCTCAGTGGCCACAGCAATTGATATATCAACGGAATCACAAAGAAAGACTTCTCCTTTTTCAGCATCCCAGTAAGCTGTTGGGTATTAACATAACAAACGTGTTAGCAACATCTAATATTGATTACAAATCACTCCAGAATATGGAAATGAAATGGAAAAACAAACTCATACTATTTGAAAAATTCCAATAACCAAAATATAGAAGTAAAAAAACACAAACAAATGAAAATTCACTTCAAAAACTTCCACTGTGAATGAAGGAATTCTCTAAAACAAATATACTTGATGAAAGTGAGAGTGTCTGGCACCAGTATCCAGAATAAGTATCAAAGTGAAAGTTCTATTACCATTTGCTTCCGGTACATTTCTCAGTGCAACAGCTACAGCTTTGATGACAATATCGTTAACTGAAACTTTAACATTATGCTGTTCTGCAATTAAGGATACGCATAAAAAGAAATGATTTGCTAAATTCAACAATTCCCAAGGTTCAAGAATAAAAACAATTTGAAGTTCATAATCCGTACCTATAAGATCCTTTCTAAGAGAAAGAAGAGGGTCCAGTATAACATCTGAATGGAATAAATCGGCAAATTTTAGAAAAAAAAGAAAGTTTAATTTGTATTAACAAAAGACTCCATCAAATAGTTACATGACCTGATGATAAATATAAGTGCGGTATGTTTTGTTTTGATTCTTGCAATCTTGTAGCTATCACCTGCAAAACAAAACATGAATCTTACATTATCACCATATATTCAACTATAACTTGAACAAAGCAGACATATTAACAAATAATATCTGAGACCAAGCTTATTGCACAAAACCATCAATGCCAGTATGGTGTAATCGAAATTGATATTTGCATTTGACATGTCGAGTCAATGAAACCTACCTTGCGGATTTGACTATTGGGAAAATCTTCAAAGGAATCTGTCTGTTTTGAAGGTTTCGACTCTGGTGATATTGGACCATGAGCACTTGATGCCTTTAACGACAATGGAGTTGTCTTTTCTTTAGATGAAACTGTTGAAGATCCTATTCCTGACTTGATTGCAGCTAAAACATCCCCTTTCAGCAATGTACCATGAGCACCTGATGCCTTCAGCGATGATGTATCCAATCCATGTTCTGTAATAAGCAACTTTGCTGCAGGACTGATCCTTGAAATACTGGTTTTTTCTGATCTAGTCACATCTCTAGTATCCTGATGGACTGGTTTTTCTTCTTTAACAGCTGAACCAATGCCAACAGCATTCTTTACAGTTTCCAAATCAGCTGCATCCTCGACCTTGCCAAACAGACAGAATCAGCATTGTCATGTCTTAAGACGCTAGAATAATTGACAGACAGAAATAATAGCCATGTTACAATGGCATTAGAATGTAAAATTATCCTCAAGGACAAGTGAGAGACAGGTCAGAGTCCTACAAGTATCTTTGTACTTACTGTTACTGCAATTGGTTGGCCAACAGCTATATCCTTTGTACCGTCTGGTGCTAGTATCTTAGCCAAGTATCTACAACCAACATTTCATTAATAAGAAATTTTCAAGATTACCCACAAAAAGAGCAGCTTCATAAACAATAATATATTCATTTTTTCAAGAGAATCACCAAAGCAGAAGCAGAATGATCCGGAGAAATTGTTTACACTACTTATTAGGTTAGAACCAAGATTTCTACAGTTGCGCATGAGCATAAAGTTCAATACTACTAAGGAGATAATGTTTCAAAACATAAGTTCTCTCCATTACATTTGCTACTTAGACATTTCAATACGAGTTGTCAAAAGAGATGGTTCCTGAATCTTATAAGACACTTCATCCAAATAGTCTATGCCATAAGGCAGGTCAACTGATTTAAGCATGTCTTTACGATTTTTGTTCAATTGAAATGTAGACTACAACCAAATAAATACTACAGTAAATACCAAGTGACGATTGGCATAAGCCAACAACAACAGATAAACTCAGCATGAAAGAGGAAAAAATCAAAAAATTACCCCTCTTCAAGACATTCAAATTCAAGGGTTGCTTTGTCTGTCTCTATCTCACATATTATATCACCCACTTCTATCTGTTAGACATGTGATCAAAAAAACATTTCATGTTGATGCCGTTAAAATTGTTAATGAATTCAGATGAAAAGTATTTCAAACAAAATTAAAAACCTTACATTCAATATAACTAACCTTATCTCCTTCTTTCTTTCTCCACTTGAAAATGTTTCCCTGGCTCTGAACACACACACAGGAATAGCAGCATTAAGCTCTCTGGGAGGAAACTCATCTATAATCAGAGCAGAAAAACTAACTGAAACTTCCTTACCATTGTTGGTGATAAAGCTGGCATTTCAACGACAATGTGAGGAGGAAGTTCTGATGTGTTTATGCTCACAGAACTTGTATCTTGTACCCCCTCTTCCTTTTTGACATTCTGATGTGGTGGTATATCCTCTTTGACCTCAGATCCACCGACCACATTAGCAGGGAGCTTTTGGATATCATCTGCATCCTCAACCTTGTGAATGCACAACAATTAGTGTCTCAATAAATAAATGCTTGAATCGCAATCAAAGTAAATGCTTAGCATTACAACAACAATCAAAGTCTGAAAGATATAAGTGAAAAATATGTGAGAAACCATGACGGATTAACAATTTATTAAGCAGAAAGCGTAAGTGTAGCCAAAGTTTCAGATAGCGGAGCAAGTCAACTTGGCATTAGATTGGCTCTTACATTGTCCTGTGGAATGGGATTATGGGCTATTATTTTCTCACTTTACAGGATTATTGAGCAATGCTTTGCTCTCTTTCCAATTTGCTTATAGCATAGGCCCTCGTATTGAAGTTTATGAGGAATCTCAATAAAAAAATTTAGAGAGTGGACCCATTGTGTGTTATGGACCTTATGGCTTGAGAGGAATGAAACAACTCTTTGAATGGTCACATAGGAAACCAGCCATTCATTTATTTGTAGAACTATGTATACATCTTGTATAATAGGGTAGCATTCCGTTTGACACTTTCCAATTAAATACTTGTATAAAAACTTGTCATTAGATTGACTTGGATGAATATAAATTTTCACAATTGAAATAAACTCCATCTCATGTGTAGGTGTGGGTGTGTGTAATTTGGGCATGGGTCTCCACAAAAAAAGAAATGAGGCAATCATGATTAAAGAATAATCCACACTACCGTTATTGCAATAGGCTGCCCCACAGGCACATTTTTTGAACCTTCCGGTGCCAGTATCTTGGCTAGAAACCTACAAAAAGGAAAAAGAAAAACACAGTGGAATAAAGAAAGGTACTACCATACTAGTTCAAAACACTTTAGAGTGTGCCAAAATCGCACGGTTTGAATAGTTTTGTGTCATGCTGTAAAAGTTATAAAAATAAAAAAAAGAACACCATTGAACATAACTACGGATTGGAACCATCTAATGTATTACTTTAAAGCTAAAGTAGATCATGCATTATTTACTACACACACTTAAAGAGATTATATAACAAAAATAAATAAATAAATAAAATAAAATAAAAGAATTACCCTTCTTCAAGACTTTCAAATTCAAGAGTAGCTTTGTCAGTTTCAATTTCACATAGTATGTCGCCAGGTTCAATCTGTTTAGATTAAAAAGTAGTCAGGAACAGAATTACTGACAAAACCAACATACTGTTATCTACTTTACCCTAAGAAAGAATATGTCCTTCTGCTCTTACTAAGCCAGATCACATGAAACATAACCCAGAACCCTCATTTTATAAACTTTTTGGTAGAATTTACCTTGTCTCCTTCTTTCTTCCACCACTTTGCAATGTTACCTTGAGTCTGCAAGGTAAAATGGTGAGTTGGTAATAAATATAAGAGAGACAAGTAACCTACAACTACTAATAAAATTACGGGGGGAAATTGGCAGATGTTTAGGAGTGTATTGTTTTCCACAATATTACCATGGTAGGAGACAATGCCGGCATCCCGATGACAGCATGCAAAGGTTCTGTGATATCAATCAACTTGGTGTTAAAAGAATGTCATTCATGGACAACAATACACAGCCAAAATTAATGCTCACAAGTCAAAACTAAATTGGATTGCAGGATTATAGAATCAGCATATTGCTGGAGCCCAGGGGTGATCATTGGTTTGAAACCCATTTGGCCCCTCAAAAACCAACACATGTCGTTTTAAAACTTTAGACAATTCCAAGCTACAAGTCCTTTCTATACCAGTTGGTCCAAGGAAGTTAATTGCTGCTAATACTATGTTCACAATTTCCAACATGGCTTGGTGCATTGAGCTTCATTGCTCAGAGAAGGTCAGAGTTAAAGAGATTGGATTCTTGCCATTTGTTCATGAATAGGGAAAGAGATAGTAGAAGATAACAGTTGGAAAGTCTTCTCTCTCAATAATAAAAGGAAGAATAGAAAACAGGTTGGTAACTGCAGTTTTGGAATTTTAATTACCGACAACATCTTTTCAGTTTGGACTGGACTGGTGAATTTAATCAGTATGAATGAAAATTCCGTACCTTGAGTTGAGTAATATTTGGCACCCGTCCAAGGCTGGAAATGAAAAAAGCGTCAGAAAATACTTAACCTATCTTAGCTGTGTGCTAAAATTATACATTTCAAACACTAACCTTGAGCTTTGATGGTTTATCCCGAACTCCAGTGAGCATGAACAAAGATGCTGGCCTGATCAATTTAATTATCAGTGAAATGTCAACAGAGAGAGAAGGTGAACATAACTAGGGAAGTAAACTATATAGCCCAAACCACAAAGACCTTGTTTGAATAAGCATGTACATGTACGGTGTACTTGACTGTATGCAAGAATACATACAACCAAATATACATGTTTAGATCGATCTGAAGAGATCTATCAGATCTATGATGTCGGGTTTCATTTGGGTCTAAGGATGACAATCTTAAACCAGGGTTTATGGTTTCAACTCTTGATGCTAACATGCTGAATGGAAACCAAACCCCCCTCTTAAAGTAGCGGAAACAAGTGGTTATCAAAACAAGCCTCATGTCATTGAAAAATGGCAGGCCCCTAGTCCTCTATTTAAACATGAAGAACTTAATGCGTATAAACAATTGTCCCCCAGTGTTGGTGGATATATATGTGATAGAAGTATGCAATGATAACTGAATTGCAAGAACAGCAATGTAAGAAGTCAACAACTACAGACCTCAACAGAGTATTATCACCAAGCGCAGCAGAATTTTGCACAATGAAAGTTCTGCACCATCAAACAAGAATAGAGATTAAATAGTTTGGAAATGCAATCTGTACTAAAGGTATTATTATATTCACCATGCATCATAAGCTATAACAGAATCCAGTGCCCAGAAGAGTAGGGGATTCAGCATCCAAACTTACTTTAAAATCAATGGGCAAAATCACGATAGAACCATCTACTGGTTGAGAAAATAAAATGCTAAGATGGTGGTTTAAATTATTTTCTACTTGTTGTCTTTTTCTTAAGTATGTTTAAGGAATCACGAGCATCTTTTGATTGATACATATTCCACGCATGTGTCAAAGTAGTAGTTTAAAGGTTCATTTCTAGTTTATTTGGTTGGTTCATCTTTCTAAAAGTTACAAAGCTTAGGTATTGGAATTCTTGGTCTTGTTTGAAAAAGTAGCGCCAGCATACATATTGGGTGTGAAGCTAAACAGCATGAGTGACCAGTTCAGGTTAGAATGCTGAAGTTCAGGACGTATATTCCACATCAAATTCAATCGGCAACTTTGTCAGATAGTCGGGTTCAACAATTAACACACTCTCCGATTATCAAAATCACAAAAACCCAATACTATTTCATCAACAGAGAACACACATTTTCATCAGTCAGTTAAAAACAAATATTCGTACATTAAAATTTCCAAATTTTCAATCACAAAAGGTGTTCCTCTAGCTTAAAATGATAAGTATGCCAGTATTGAAGCCACCCCAACACTTACCTGCCGATCCCCAACACCCCAAATCTCAAAATTCTCACAATTCCAATTCCAATTCATCAAATAACAAATCTTTCAACAATTTCCCACCAACCCAATTCACAAAATCAATACTTTACTTCAAAAACCATTCCATATAATTCAAAAATGAACAAATGTATCGTAAGTGATTGAAAAAAGGAGAGAGAGACAGGGGAGTACCGAGTGAGTGATCTGGTGGACGAGGAGAGAAGTCGAGCTCTCAGGAGAGATGGCGCGCGGGAGATCACTGGGTGTCGAAGCCGCGAGAGCGCCATTTTTGTTTTCTTTTTTACAGAGAAAAAGAAAGACTTTCTTCTTTTTTTTTTTCCTTTGAATTTTGCTCAAAGCATATGTTAATTTGTGAAAGATGACAATGCGTGTGTTCTGTATTTTTGGTGGGCTGCGAATTTTGAGTTTTGACCCGAAAATGTATAAAAATTTAAGTGAAAAAAAAAAAATGAATGAGCATGCTGGTGCGCTCTCTTTTAACGACTTTTGTAAACCCACCTAACCTCCCTAAGTTCTAAGACACTATACACATTTTCTCTACACAAGTTATAAATTTTCCTTTTACAAGTTATACTAGCATTCTTACATGCACTATCGCGCATGTGAAAGGATTTTCTTTTATTACAGCACACTACGTGCAACTTACAAATTTTTATTCACGCAAACTAAGCGCTAATTTCTATTCGCTTTTCGAAATGCTTGTTTTTAATCAAATGTGCAATAAGGTTAGTTTTCAATTTTATTGGATGCCCCAAAGGGGCGGCTGGTTTTCAATTAAATTCTCTCTTTGTTATTGCAAACAACATGTTTGGTTGAAACACCATAAACAGATTCATAAAAAATAAAAAATTACAATCCTTTAAATCAAGTGGTGAGTAAAATCACAATTTTGAAGTTAAATTGGGTTTTTGAGGAATAAATTTAAATAACATATCTCCACAAACTCAATAATCTCTAAGGAATGAAAATGATCATAAGATGAGGAAAAACTTAGAAGAAACATAATGTTAAATTCTTTCAAGTGTTGATGCTTCATGTACAGCCCCAATGTGCTTTTCTTCGTTCAAAAAACTTCTTTTAACCCTACGCAATTAAAACAATCACGAAGTCAACATATGCACCAAAGAGAACCATTAATTGTTAATCAGTGAAATCACTATTTCTTAGTCCCAGTTTTTTGCTTAATTAATCTACTCACTTCATGTTTGATATTTCTTAATCAATCTCTAGAGTTGTAGATGCCTACAACTGGATGTTTTAGCTTCTGATCATATTGCTGCTTCAAAATTGCTATATATTTGTTGGTCGTGAAGAATTTGCCATTTTTAGGTATGGAAGTTCATTTCTCTCTTTTAAAGTATGATATGATAGTTCTGTGCAGGGAACAAATGAGAAGACATGAAGGGTGAGGAAGAACCTATTTCTGTGTTTGATTTTTTAATACATTGTTTGTGCTTCTTAATGAATCTATTACTTTCATTAATACATTTTTTGGGCTTCTGTTGGCGTAGCACACCATGATTTAAAAAATTCCTTTTACAAGCGCAGAAAGGCTAGTATATATTATTGAAATACACCAACATAAGCTTCTTTTTCATGTCATTTCCTCATCTGTTTGAAGTTTTCTTTGGTGATATTGGAAAAGGCGTATTAAGACATAATTCCTTCGATTATATATAATCGAAGTACAGTAATTCAGGTTGGATGTCTGCAAACCTGAGGGCCTTTGTGTTAACCAATTGTGAAAGGAAAGAGGTATACATTAATTCCAGACGATAAGTATTATTCTTCGCTGTTGATGCATGTTTTAGCTGAAACTGTAAGTATCTACATCAAGATTCACAATTTTAGTTCTTGCAATTTTGTGCCTATAACCTGTTTGAAGGTAGTTGGTGTTGTTTGAGCCCTATATTTATACCCTCGACAGATGTAATGGAATACATAATTTTAGATGGAGTGGTTCTTTATACACTCAAGTTTCGTCTCTAGACACCCATCAATTTTATTTTTTAAAAAAAAAAACTCTTAAAATCATATATAAAATTACCACAAAAGACTTAGTGATTTCTTAAGAAAAACAATTATTCTATTTAGACACCCATAGGGTTTTGAAACAAACATCGTGATAACCAAGCATCTGATGAACTTCGCGTGAAAATCTACTTGAGATCCTACTCATAGTGTTTTGTTGTGCTTCTCTGAAAATCTACTCAAATAGTAGAATGGAAGAACATAATAACAACTATGACAATCTTAAAACAAAAAAGTAAGTTTTTTACAATTTTTTATTGGATTCTTAAGTTCATATTCTTTGTGATGGTGTTGTGATACATCCCGTCAGTAATTATATTGTATTTTATTCCCCGGTGTTGTAAATTGGTGAAAATACCCCTGGTGGGCTAAATGAGTCCTACGTGGACATTCGATTTTCTTGTCATAATTTCGTACCTTTCTTGTGATTTCTGTTTAGTACTCTTCACTACGAACCCGTGGGTGCAAGCGAGACGTCATTCATACTTGTATCGGACAAGTTTTGAGTGAGGGCATTTTGGTAATTTACACTTTCCTGTGTTGTGGATTGTTTCACGTGGTTTTCTTACAAACCAGGGTGCCCTGCACCCTCTGAAAATCAGACTGCAAAGGTTTGCATGCTTTTGACTGTACGTAATTGTTTTGAATTTCTTATCCCTTAAATTGTTGGTTTCCCGTGGGATTTCACCAACCTACACAACAATTCTAAACAGTCTGTCTCTCTCTCCTTTACTACCCATTTCCCGTGCCAGTCAAAGGTGTTCTTAGCTTAAAATGATAAGTATGCCAGTATTGAAGCCACCCCAACACTTACCTGCCGATCCCCCAACACCCAAATCTCAAAATTCTCTACAATTCCAATTCCAATTCATCAAATAACAAATCTTTCAACAATTTCCACCAACCCAATTCACAAAATCAATACTTTACTTCAAAACCATTCCATAATTCAAAATGAACAAATGTATCGTAAGTGATTGGAAAAAGGAGAGAGAGACAGGGGGAGTACCGAGTGAGTGATCAGTGACGAGGAGAGAAGTCGAGCTCAGGAGAGATGGCGCGCGGGAGATCATCATGTCAAAGCCGCGAGAGCGCTTATTTTGTTTTCTTTTTTTTTACAGAGAAAAAAGAAAGACCTTTCTTCTTTTTTTTTTTCCTTTGAATTTTGCTCAAAGCATATGTTAATTTGTGAAAGATGACAATGCGTGTGTCGTATTTATGGGCTGGGTGAATTTTGAGTTTTGACCCTGAAAATGTAAAAAATTTATGAAAAAACAATGAGCATGCTGGTGCGCCTTCTTTAACGACTTTTGTAAACCCACCCTAACCTCCCTAAGTTCTAAGACACTATACACATTTTCTCACACAAGTTATAAATTTTCCTTTTACAAGTTATACTAGCATTCTGCCATGCACTATCGCTAGCATGTGAAAGATTTCTTTATTACAGCACACTACGTGCAACTTTTACAAATTTTTATTCACGAAACTAAGCTAATTTCATTCGCTTTCGAAATGCTTGTTTTTAATCAAATGTGCAATAAGGTTAGTTTTCAATTTTATTGGATGCCCCAAAGGGGCGCGGCTGGTTTTCAATTAACTCTTCTCTTTTCTTTGTTATTGCAAACAATATGTTTGGTTGAAACACCATAAACAGATTCATAAAAATAAAAATTACAATCCTTTAAATCAAATGGTGAGTAAAATCACAATTTTGAAGTTAAATTGCTTCTTGAGGAATAAATTTAAATAAATACATTCCACAAACTCAATAATCTCTAAGGAATAAAATGATCATAAGATGAGGAAAAACTTAGAAGAAACATAATGTTAAATTCTTTCAAGTGTTGATGCTTCATGTACAGCCCCAATGTGCTTTCTTCTTCGTTCAAAAACTTCTTTTTAACCCTACGCAATTAAAACAATCACGAAGTCAACATATGCACCAAAGAGAACCATTAGTTGTTAATAAGTGAAATCACTATTTCTAGTCCCAGTTTTTTGCTTAATTAATTCACTCACTTCATGTTTGATATTTCTTAATCAATCTCTAGAGTTGTAGATGCCTACAACTGGATGTGTTTTAGCTTCTGATCATATTGCTGCTTCAAAATTGCTATATATTTGTTGGTCGTGAAGAATTTGCCATTTTTAGGTATGGAAGTTCATTTCTCTTTAAAGTATGGATATGATAGTTCTGGTGCAGGGAACAAATGAGAAGACATGAAGGGTGAGGAAGAACCTATTTCTGTGTTTGATTTTTTTAATACATTGTTTGTGAAGTTTCTTAGCCTGCAACCCATTACTTTCTATTAATACATTTTTTGGGCTTCTGTTGGCGTAGCACACCATGATTAAAAATTCCTTTACAAGCGCAGAAAGGCTATATATTATTGAAATACACCAACATGTTTCTTTTTTCATGTCATTTCCTCATCTGTTTGAAGTGTTCTTTGGTGATATTGAAAAGGCGTATTAAGACATACCTTCGATTATATATAATTGAAGTACAGTAATTCAGGTTGGATGGCTGCAAACCCATGGGCCTTTGTGTTAACCAATTGTGAAAGGAAAGAGGTATGCTACATTAATTCCAGACGATAAGTATTATTCTTCGCTGTTGATGCATGTTTCTAGCTGAAACTGTAAGTATCTACATCAAGATTCACAATTTTAGTTCTTGCAATTTTGTGCCTATAACCCGTTTGAAGGTAGTTGGTGTTGTTTGAGCCCTATATTTATACCTCCGACAGATGTAATGGAATACATAATTTTAGATGGAGTGGTCTTTATACACTCAAGTTTCGTCTCTAGACACCTATCAATTTTATTTATAAAAAAAACTCTAAAATCATATATAAAATTACCACAAAAGACTTAGTGATTTCTAAGAAAACAATTATTCTATTTAGACACCCATAGGGTTTTGAAACAAACATCGTGATAACCAAGCATCTGATGAACTTCGTGTGAAAATCTTACTTGATATCCACTCATAGTGTTTTGTTGTGCTTTCTTGAAAATCTACTCTAAATAGTAGAATGGAAGAACATAATAACAACTATGACAATCTTAAAACAAAAAAGTAAGTTTTTCAGTAATTTTTTATTGAATTCTTAAGTTCATATTCTTGTGATGGTGTTGTGATACATCCCGTCAGTAATATATTGTATTTTATTCTCGGTGTTGTAAATATGAAAATATCTCTGGTGGGCTGTAAAATTGAGTCCTATGTGGACATTCCCATTTTCTTGTCATACTGCATCTTGTGATTTCTGTTTAGTACCTTCTCACTACGAACCCAAAGTAAGCTGAGACGTCATTCAAATTTTTGTATCGGGACAAGTTATGAGTGAGGCATTTTTTGGTAATTTACACTTTCCTGTGTTGTGGATTGTTTCGTGGTTTTCTTTACAAACCAGGGTGCCTCGCACTGAAAATCAAATCAATGCTTGTGCTTTTGACTGTACTGTGACTGTTTTTAAATTTATCCCTTCAATTGTTGGTTTCTTCCGTGGATTTCACCAACCTACACAACAATTTAAACAGTCTGTCTCTCTCTCCTTTACTGATACCAGTCACTGAAAATGTATAAAACACAAACACCAACCCACACCAAAGTTTCACCGAGAGCACCACCACCTCGCTTTTCTCTCTTCAAGCAGCCACAACCTTGGTCCCTTAGTTCATCCTCATCACCATCATCACACCCAAAACCAGGCAAAACCCAGAAAACCCCAAATTCGAAACCCAGAAGCTCAAACTCAGAAAAATAAAATAAAATAAAACTCCCGCGAGCTTCAAATGTTTTTTCCGACAAAATTTCAGTGGATTTGGACTCCTCGATCGAGCCTGATGCTCATCACCAAACAACTTCTAGTAATCCCTGACCACATCCCAGGCCTTGCATGCAATGATTAACCTCGAAATCGCTGACGCCAAAAAATTTGGCCTGAGACTTTCGAGCTACTTTTCCTGCCATCTCCCTGCCATCTTTGGTCTTAAACTAGGTAAAATCGAGTTCCCTTTCTCCTAGCTTCATTTTTGGTACATTTGTAAAAAGAAAATGAGCAAGCGATTTTTTGAAAAAAATTTCAAGCGATTTTTCCCCGCTTCCTTAGTTCTACGACGGCGGAGAGCAGCTACCGGGAAGTGCAGAGGTGACTCAGTGAGCTGACGTCAGCAAACTCGATTCTGATGTCAGCGCCAACCCGTCGTGACGCGTCAACAGTCCGGTTCAAACTGGTCGTGACCGTGAGAATATTCCAAAGGTATATTCCGCTTCTAATCGACGTCGTGGATGGAATATTCCTTACTACGGTACAGAATATTCACAGAATGTAAGCCATTGAAGGCCCTGTCAGTAAGCACAGAATATTCCGTTAAAGTTAACGGCATCGCTAACGGGCGCTGCGGTGACTGACTTGGGGCCATGCTGCGGACCACTTTTCCTCCGACAGTTTTAAGTCCTTAATTACAAAGAGTGATTTCAAGTCTTTTTCCCTTAATATAATGTGGATTTGACTAGTATAATGATTAGTATAGTACTACCTGTATAGGTGAGACCTATCCCGAGGAGTACCGAGGCCAAAGCACGACGGCTACGATCCGGCAACTTACCAAATGGAGTGAGCTTCGCTGCTTTGAAAGTATATTATATTATATCTTTCAAATTGTGTTTTAAATGGTGTTCATAACTTAGTATAGCATGCCATGATTTCCAGAAAAGTTAAATGTTTGGTTAAATATCTTTATTTTGAGTTTTAGAAACTTATTATTGGCATGACTATACACTTGCATTTATTTACTTATCATGCAAACTGCACTTATTTACTGAATATGCAAACTTGCACCGTGCCACCGTTCGGCCAGGACTAGCTTCACGTGTATGTTCACATTCCTCCACCGACACACTCACTTTGGATCCATCGTTGGTGCCAGCCTGTTCTAGTTGCTCGGCAGCTACAACTGCTAGACGCCAGCGCCAGCCTCACGGTGGATGTAGTACTAGAGCGTAATTATAACACCCACCCTCTCGTTCATGTGGCTACTGCATGAACTCGTGTGCTTGTATTTATCTGATAAGTAAAATTATTTATATTACGATGTTGACTAATTGGTTACCCGTATCCTTTTGGGGCGTTGTTCCCAACACTTAGTTATATATTATTATTGTCATTAGTTATATTTTGAAATTACTACGGTTTTACAGCGAGGGGTTCCTATTTTCTGAAAACTCAGGAAAAGTTTTATTAAACTTATTTTTTGGCCCACTCACCCTTCTTGTGTTTTTCGCCCTTCAAGACTCCCCTCTAGGGACTAAGCTATTGACGAGAGCTTGTGGCACCCACGACTTACTTTTCGGGCTAATGTATGGAAGAGTACTTGTGTTTCCTAAATCCATACTTCTGGGATGGGAATATTATTTT
This sequence comes from Gillenia trifoliata, assembly GCA_018257905.1. Classification (NCBI taxonomy): domain Eukaryota; kingdom Viridiplantae; phylum Streptophyta; class Magnoliopsida; order Rosales; family Rosaceae; genus Gillenia; species Gillenia trifoliata. Next base: position 20,352,008 of record CM031086.1, read on the forward strand.
CTTTACTGCACTCTCCTTGCTCTGACACTCCTCTAGTTGTAATAAGGGTTCAATCCTTACTAATCGCGCACTCTTTCCTTGTTACTTACTTCCTTAAATTTCAACTTTTATTTCAAATTCTTATTTCTTTCCAATGTCATGATTTTGTCACTCCTCCGGAGTGATGGTCAGCATCACTCACATCTGGTGTCTACCTGGATATTTGGGTCGGGTGTGCCGCTTGTATCGTGAGCATAGGTTTAGGGAAGTCCGATTTCCATCACACTCACGTGATGTTAATTTTTATTTATAATTCTTTACTCTTTCATGTCAGCATCATGCCACTCGTCGAGCGCCAGCGGCCTCAGCTTCGACTTTAGTCAAATGGGTAAACTATCACCCAAGCCATTCGCATGCTTTTTTCATTCAAAGACGGAAGAATCCCGGGTGGAACGCTTAGGGGAATGGATGTGAAACCATTTCATGGTACTGAAACTCCAGAGTTAACGGAAGCATGGCTTGGAGCATACAGAGGATGCTTTCAAATCCATGTGTAAGGTCATAGAGACTTTCCTGTCCAAACAGTGGGTCCTTGATCACTGCATTATTTTAAGGGATACGTTGGGGTCCCCATCGCCAGATTATTTCTTAAGGGATCAAGCGAAAGCTTGGTGGAAGTATTACGAGAAACGACAGAGCTTGCCCGAGAGCAGCATGAGTCGGGACATCTTCAAACAACGGTACTAAGTATCGGTCTCTAGAGTACAAGGCCAAGAAGAGGAGGAGTTCATGAATATGAAGTAGGGGAAAATGATGGTATCAGAGTATCAGCGGAAGTTTACTGCCTTGTCTCAATACAACCGGTGGTTGCAGCCAGTTCGTTTGAGATGCTTTGCCAGTTCGTTTGAAGATGTCACCAGTTCAGTATGGAGCTCCTGCAAGTTCACGCTCACTAGCTGCATCAGAGAGGTGGAAACCTAATGGGGAGTTTTATTGAGGCACTATTGTGGGTCGAGTGATTCCGAGAATGCCTGATGATGATGTTGGTGAGAGGAGAAATTAATGCCCAGAAGAAGAACAAGGGGCAGTCATCTCTTGGTCCCCCAAGAACCGCCTTCAAACGAGGCGATTATAGCCTGGACTAATTTAGCGGTGGATCTTAACTCTAGCTCATCTCGTGGAGTGAAGATCTACTGCGGATCTCGTTTCCGGCCCCTCAGGTTGTGTTCCATGCAACATTATTGCTCACCCGCTATCGTGTAATACTCATGACTTGTGAGTGTAACTAGGAAATATAAAAAGTAACTATAGACAGTAGGACACAGAGCCAACCAATGTCCACAGAGCTACAGAACGGCATAATCAACCTGTGCAACTACCCAATTCAGCAAGTTGGTGAATTAGGTCCTTATCACAGCCAGCCCATGGAGGAGCTATTCACTACTTGAGAGAGATTGCTCAGTATCCTTGGAACATTTCCTCAATATCCTGGTGGTGCTATGGAAGTTCCCATGAGGAGCACCACAAGATTATGGAGGCGCGATATCAAAGATTCACAGACCAGGAGACTGGAAACCATGATTGGTGGATGCCAATACCCAGCTATTGAAGCAGCGCCTGTGAAGAAGGTCAAGGAAATATAACTGAGACACGGTAACTAGGCAAGGCAACCAAAGATCGTGGAACCCGTGAGAGGTCTATAAGAGGACAAAGCAGGCTCATGGTCGAGTCGACCAATAACTATGATGCTTAGAATAATCCTAACTTAATCATGCGGGTCATACAAATACCTGGACACTTTGCTGGAGTTGATTGATCCGGGCTACCACCGGGTTATATCTCCTTGTTTGGTCAAACCATCCAACCACATTGTACTCATATCGTACGATATAAAATCGCCATGCCGAAAGGCGAAGTTTGCTACGTCCAGTGGGGAGATAGAGGATGCCTCGTTCCATCTCGCCAATCATGATGCCAGCTAATCTTATTCTTCGATATCGTGGATTTCTACGTAATCTTAGGAATGATTGGCTACATCAAAATCATGCCATTGTGATTGTCGACGGAAGATATTTTCCACCACTCGTGGCATGCCAGTTGTGATGTTTACCGGTGAGCACCAGCGACGGTAAACACGATTGATTTCAGCCATGAAGGCGAAGAAGTTGTTGAGTAAAAGGTTGTGATGGCTGCGACAGCGCGTAGTATTGAAGAAGGAAATTATCTTCTGCGTTGACAATGTACCAGTGTCACCACCATATGCCTTCCTTGATGATCTACCTGGATTGCTGCCAGATCGAGGCGGGAATTCACCATCGATTTACTTCTAGGTACAGATCTTATCTCTTGCAATCTCTACCGTATGGCTCTTGCGGAGTTGAGGGAGTTGAAGATTCAAATTGCTGTGAACTCGTAGACAAGGGGTTCATCCAACCCAGCACTTCACCTTGAGAGCTCCGGTCTTGTTTGTAAGGAAGAAAGACGGTACTTTGAGACTCTGCATTGATTATTGAAATTGAATCGAAAGTGACGATTAAAACCGCTATCCCTTACCTAGTATTGATGGTTCACCAGCCTCCATGGTGCTCGAGTTTTTTCTAAAATTGATCTGAGGTCTGGTTATTATCAGCTGAAGATCAAGAATGATGATATTCATAAAACTGTGTTCCGGATTCGGTATGGTCATTACGAGTTTCTTGTGATGCCATTCGCTGACGAATGCTCCCCGCGTAGCCTTTCATGGACCTAATGAATCGGTATTCCGTCTGCATTTCTGAGATGGTGCAGGTTTGTGATAAGCCTCATCGATGACATTCGGTATTCCAAGAGCGAGGCTGATCATGCCAAACATTTGCGTATGGTTTTGAGGAAGTTAAGGGAGAATTCAGCCTATGCAAAATTCAAGAAATAATTTTGGCTAGATTAGGTGGCTCTTTCTTTGGGACATGTGATTTCGGCAGACAGTATTCTTGTTGATCCTCAGAAAGTGGCAGCGGAAAACTGGGAACGTCCGCAAATGCGCGAGATCCGGAGTTTTCTTGGTTTGGCCGGGTTACCATCGGCCGCTTTCGCGAAGGATTTTTCTTCTATAGCCCTACCTCTCGCGAAGTTGACCAGGTAGCGAAGCAAATTCGAGTGACGAATGATTTTGAGCAGAGTTTCCAGGGCTGAAGTATTGTCTCACTGCTCCAGTGTTGGCACTTCCTGATGATAGCTACAATTTCACAAATCTACGATGTTTCACAAACGGTTCGGGCTGTATCAATGCAAGATGGAAAGGTAATGCTAATGCCTTCTAGACAGTTGAAACCCCACGAGAGAGGAATTATCCTACTCATAATTTGGAGCTTGCAGCTATTATCTTTTCTTTGAAGATTGGGCGCACACACTACCTTATAGGAGACGGTCGAATCTTTACCGATCACCACGTAGTTTGAAGTACCTTTCTCTCACAAAGGGATTCTAATCTCAGCAGATGAGATGGATGAAGTCGATGAGTGACTACGATTGGCCAATTGAATACCACCCCAGTCGTGGCAAACGAAGTAGCTGATGCCCTTAGTCGGAAATCGTACGGACGACTCAATACTCTACAGCCTGTCATATTCCACTTCTGACTGAGCTCAGAAGTACAGGTGTCACTGGGGTGACGACTGCGGGAAGCGATCACCACAACAACTTCCAGGTCAAACCAGTACTGTTGGATCGTGTTCGTGATGCTCACCCGGAACTATTCAGGAATGTTTGGGATCATACAGTCCTAAACGGCGGAAGATGAGACTTCAGAATCCGGAGTTCTGACGGATTACTTCTACAGTAAGTAATCGGATGTATGCGTGCCTAACGACGAAGACTTGAAAAAGGAGATCCTTGATGAGGCAATTGCCATTTCGCTTTCATGCCATGCATCCTGGAAGCACAAAAGATATACTATACTATTCCGCCATTTCTACTTTTGGCCTGGTATGAAGAGGGAAATCGCAGAGCATGTGAGCCTATGCCTGACTTGTCAAAGGTGTTAAGGCAGAGAGAAAGAAACCGCTTGGGTTACGTTGTACCTACCCCTACCGAGTGGAAATGGGAGAATATCATCATGGATTTCGTGTACAAGTTATCGCACACGTGGAGGCTATGATGGCATTTGGGTGATCGTTGACCAACTCACCAAATCATTGTATTTTGGCAGTTCAGGAGAACTATTCTCGGACTGCCTAGCCCGACTTAATATTGTGGAGATTTTCAAACACCATGGTGTCCCAACAAGATCATTTTTCCAATCGTGATCCAGGTTCACTTCCAAGTTTTGGAGACATCAGAACACATTGGGTTCACGACTACTTTATAGCACCTCTTACCATCCCTGCACTGATGGACAGTCCAAAAGAACCATTCGACTCCTCGAGGATATGCGTCGAGGTCCTCAATCATTCAACAGACAAGGGCAGGAACACTTGCCTCTCATGGAGTTCGCCTACAACAACAGCTTTCTATCACTCTAGTATTGGCATGTCGCCATTTGAGGCGTTGTATGGGAAACTTTTGCCATAAACACCCTTATGTTACCTGGAAGTTGGTAAGAGAGCTCGTTGGTCCGTAGATAATGATGAGATGACGAAGAATATTAAGTTGATTAAGGAAAATCTGAAGATTGCTCAGGACCGACAGAAGAGCATAGTGATAGACATTCTACTTATCGAGTCTACGCCGTGAGCGATTGGGTTTTTCTTAAGTTGTCACCATGGAAGGGTATCGTCGATTCGGGAAGAAAGGAAAGCTTAGTCCCCTGCGTTACATCGGGCCTTATCAGATTGTCTAACGGGTAGAGCAGTTGCCTACCGACTCGACCTACCTTCTAAGCTATCCATAGTTCATAATGTTTATGTGTCTATGCTACGCAGTATACGTTGATCCCTCTCACGTCATTCAGCCAAATCCTTTGGAGGCTAACAAGATTTCCACTTATAAGGAAAAGCCAATGACGATTCTAGACTGGAAGGAAAAGGTTCTAAGGTACAAAGAAGTCGATCTCTGTGAAAGTCTTATGGAGAAACCATTTAAGTAGCTCAGTACCCTTATATTTTCTTTTGGTGGTTATTCAGATGTACAAATTCTCTGGGACGAAATTTTTATTAGGGGAAGATTGATACATCCCCGTCCCTAATTATATTGTATTTATTCTGTGGTGTTGTAAATTGACAAAATACCCTCGGTGGGCTAAATAAGTCCTACGTGGACATTCGATTTTCTGTCATAATTTCCTGCACCTTTCTTGCATTATGTTTAGTACTCTTCACTACGAACTGTATGCTTATTTGGGCCATTCGGACTTGTATCGAATGCTATGAGTGGAGGCCATTTTGGAAATTTACACTTTCCCAGCGGTTTATGTGGTTGTTTCCCGTGATTTTCTTACAACCAGTGCCCTGCACCTTGAAAATCAGACTGCATGCAATTGTTTTGAATTTCTTACTCCTTAAATTGTTGGTTTCCGTGATTTCCACCAACTCACAACAATCTCCTCTTTTCCTACCCATTTCCCGTACAACATCGAAAACCGTAAGTAAAAACACAAACACTCAACCCACACCAAAGTTTCACCGAGAGCACCACCACCTTGTTTTTCTCTCTCTCTTCAAGCGCCCACAACCTTGGTCCCTTCAAGGTTTATCCTCATCACCATCATCACACCCAAAACCAAAGAAACCCGTAAAACCCCAAATTCGAACCCAAAGCTCAAACTCGTAAAAAAAAAAAAAAAAAACCCGGCAGCTTCAAATGTTTTTCCGGATGTCACCCTCATCGGATTTGGACCCCGATCGAGCCTACCGTGACCAAACAACTTCTAGTAATCCCTCGACTACATCCTGTGCCTTGCATGCACGATTAACCTCGAAATTGTCGGCGTTCAAAAATTTGGCCGAGACTTTCGAGCCATTTTTCGGCCATCTCCGCCATCGTTTGGTCTTGAACCAGGTAAAATCGAGTTCCCTCTTTCTCCTAGCCATTTTGGTACCTTTTCGTGAAAATACAAGTTGTGATTTTGAAAAAATCCAACATTTTCCAGTCTTAAACTCGAACGGCGTAAGTGTGAGCTGCGGCAGGGAAGTGCAGAGTGACCAGCGAGCTGACGTCAGCAAGTCCGGAGCTCCAACCAGAATATTCCAAAGGTATATTCCGTTTCTAACTGATTTTGATGGAATATTCTTTAACGGCGACGGAATATTTCTCAGAACGCCGCTTGGAATATTCTGTCAGGGAGCACAGAATATTTGTTAAAGTTAACGGCACGCTGTTAACTTTAATGGCGCGTGTGGACCGACTCCCCAGCCGGCGCGTGAGGGCGTGTGGCCGTATGTAGCCTTTTGTGGCGGCTGCGGCACTGTGGACCACTTTTCCCGATACAATTTTAAGTCCTGAATTGAGCAAACAAAGGGGATTTCAAGTCTTTTTCCTAATATAATGTGGACTTTGACTTGTATAATGATTAGTATAGTAATTTCCTATATAGGTGAGACTTATCCCAAGGAGTACCGAGGCCATGCTAGGCAACGGCAACTACGATCCGGCAACCTTACCAGTGAGTGGGGCTCCGTTTCTTTGAAAGTATATTATATATATCTTTCAAAATTGTGTTTTAAAATGGTGTTTATAACTTATATAGCATGCCATGAATTATGAAAAGTTAAATGTTTGGTTAAATATCTTTATTTTTGAGTTTTAGAAACTTATTATTGGCATGACTAGGCCTGGCTCTGTCTACAAACCGAACCGAACTCCCACTCCCGAATACCGAAACCGAAACTTTCGGGGAGGAGGTTTAATACCGGAATCGAACCAAAGGTTCGGGATACCGAACCTTTTCGGGTTCGGTCAGTATTAAACCCCGAAACCACATGAAGCATTTCAACATTTTTGGCCTAATCCATTCACAATTTCACATATTCATAATCCATTCAAAATTCAATCCATTCAATCCATTCACTTCATTCAATCCATTCACATATTCATTATCCATTCAAATTCACACATTCAATCCATTCAATCCATAACCATTCAAATTCAATACATTCGACCCATTCAATCCATAATCCCTTCAAAATCAATCCATTCAATCCATAATCCATTCAATCATAACTTTCTCCAAATAAAGTTCCTAAATAAATATACAATCCAATCCATTCAATCCATTCACAAATACAAGTTTACAAACTCAAATGAAATAAAGTTATCCAAATAAGTTATATTAATAAAATAAAATAAGTTCCAAATCAAAAAGAAATGATGTTACATAAGTACCTAAGGTTCAAGTTTCAACTCCTTCTTCCTCTCTTTCGCCCTTCCCCTAGTAGAAGCAGAAGCTTGAACCCTTCCTCGTGTACTTGTTGTAGAAGTTTGACCTCCCCTTCCACTTGAAGTTGAAAGAGGATGTGGAGGTGGACGTGGTAGCGATGTTGACGAGGTGGTTGTGGTGTAGGAGAAGGTGGTGGCATTTCCAATGACCTTTGGCCTTTGAGTATTAAGTACCTACATAAAAGAATAAATAATAGAACATTCATTAGTTTATGTTTTGAGTGCTAAGATAAGATGTATAATAAAAAAAAAAATATGAATTGCGTGGGCACTTATGATTCCACCTCTTCAAGTTCTTTGTAGAATGTGAGGTCATCTTCCGTTGGTTCCCTTGTACAAATTCATTTGTTCACCTCTTAGCCAATCACTAGTACACACTAATGCCTCAACCGTTTTAGGGGTTAAGGAAGCCCTAAAGGATCCACGATCCTCCCACCAAGAAAAAGCATTCTCACTAGCAACGGTGCTAATGAAGAGCCAAAACATCCTTAGCAACCTTTTAGCAAGCATTGGATATATAGAACAATTCAATCTCCACCAATCCAAAAGCTTGAAGTCTTGATTAAGTAGGCTCATAGGGATCGTTAAAATACTTATCAACCTCATTTGCTATTTCCCTTGTTGAGCCGCTTTTTCTTTTCTCCATAACCCGCTTTTCCATCCTGCTTCCACATCATCCCCATAATCCATGTCTCTAAAACCACCAATTAATACTACACTCAAGCATTTGGAGATGCCTCCATATCTGATGTTTGGGGGACACTTGGGTTTTTAGAGGTAGAAGGCACCTTTATAGCATTGTACAAATCGTTCATTGTCTTTTAACCACTCTAACCTCCTATTTCATCCCATGAATACCCGAGTTCATCTAGATTACACCCATCATTTGAAATTTGTACCTCGATCAAGAGCTTGTAAAGTAACAAATATTATAGGGTTAATCTTTCGAATTCACTCCCAATACTTGTCAACTTGGCTTTCATGGGAACTTGCCACATTTTGCAAAGTTGATTAGAGGCATCTTGGATTTTTTCGCAATTTCCACTTGCAATGAGATCACCGTCCCCAATATCAAATTTGAAGTAGGATTTTGGTGGCACTTAGTTTAACGGTGGAATCATAAAATCTTTAAGGAAATGAGCAAAGCTCATCGCCTTCCTCCAATCCTCCTCTTCCACCGGGAGGTCCCACCCGCTTGCACCTTTCGCTCACCCCATTTATCTCTAGAAACATCCCCTTCTCATCAAAATAGGCGATAAATTGGCTACACTCCTCCGCCATTCTAGAGAACACATGCTTGTACTTGAAAGAACTATTGGCTATGGTATATGGCATTCCACCTTGTAGGAACATCATAGGAAACTGCTGACATCTTATCCATTCTCTCTAAAACGGCAAAGTCTCTAAACTTATCCAACCTTTGCGGGGAAGAGTGAATGAACTTCACACAATTTCGTATTCCCTCAATCTCCCTACCAAGCTCTAGCATTCCACCTCTCTAACAATCAAAATTGAGGGATGTGACAAGCACACCATGTGCAAGTGTGAGCCATCACAAAAGTGTCCCCAAGTGATGTAAGCCTCCCCTTCATGTATTCAATTGCGGTGTCATTTGAAGTAGCATTATCAACGGTAATGCTAAACACCTTATCAATTCCCCATTCACTCAAACACAATTCTAAACACCTACCTATGTCATCGCCTTTGTGAGAAGTGATCTTCATAAAGCTTATGATCCTCTTGTGCAATGCCAATCAATGTCCAAAAAATGAGCGGTAACTACCATGTAATTAATTTTTTGATCGAGGTCCATGCACGGTGGCAGACTTACCCCCACACCACTCTAGCACACTCATCATTTTCCCTTTCCATTAAAAACAAGTCCCAAAACCGCCTCCGCAATCTTCTTCCTATTAGGCATTTTGTACTTAGGATTAAGATCATGATCCATTCCCGAAAATTTTCTTGATCCACAACCCTAAAAGGCATCTCCGCCTCATTATCCATTGCACACACTTCAACCGCTTCCTTGATTGAAGGTGAGGGACCATTGTACCACCACTGCCTTGGACAACATGGGTTGGGTCAATCGGGATGCCTATAGAGATTAGAACCTCATGGCTTCATTAGGTGATCCCTTATACCCTTTGTCCCATTTCTTCGGAATCGGCGGGTACCTCCGCTTTGCAAAGATTGCAAATTGCTATTGTCCTTTTAACCCCGAGGCATCGGTTTTCGTTACCTTAACGGCATCTTGCCACACAATACTCGGCCCCCTTCCCCTGTCATTTGACCCTTTCTTTATGTGTTACTTGTTCACACTTGACTAGAAGTCGGCTGGAATCTCTTCTACTCTCCCTAACCTGTATCACCCTCCCCACTCGGTTCATATTCTTCTTCATCATAATAATCATCCAATTTATCTCGTGTTGTCATAGGTAGTGTGTGTACCATAGATTGGCTAGAATTCATCCCACATTGAACAAGTAATATTCAAATGTTTTATAACTCTTACAATAAAACATGCTTTTACTATAAACTCAAGGTCATCAACAATGTGCTTTAGCATAAACATGCTTTACTATAAAATTAATTAATTTCATTATGTTGCCATTGACTAACAAATATACGAAATATAAAGAGAACAAGAAAGACTAACTGAACCAAATATCGCAGCAAAACCAAACAAAGCAAATCTCGCAGCAAACTAACCAAATCTGCCAGCAACCCTGAACCAAATCTGCCAAAGAAACCCCGAACCAAATCTGCCAGCAAACCACCACAGTATGAATAAATCCTGAAGAAACAACCGCAGCAAATCAGTGCAGAGCATACACTTAATTTGTATCCTAATTTAGTTAGTCAGCTAGGGACTGCTACGAAGAAGAACATGTATCCCAAGAAGAAGAATAAGAAGAACAATTTGTATCTTAATTTGTATCCATTATCTTAATATGTAATGGAAATCACTTCCCCTTATTATAGTTCAAGAACACCAATTGTGATATAAAGTGATCCAAAATATGATACACTATGTACCCTTTGTCAATAACATTATTACTTATCAACAAAACTACTAATTGAATGACTGAAGCATCCGAGTGATTAATTTTAACCCAGCAAGCATAGTGAAAAATGCAAGTTTAAGAAACAGTGCATGCGAGATTAACTTGTGCAGCAAGCATATGATGTAACCTTATCTTGGTAAACATAGAAACATAATTGAATCATACCATTTGGAATGAGTAGATTAATTTATAATGGTTATTTGTGGGGAATAGCCTAATGAGTTAATAAAGCTAACTACATCATATATGTATCCACAATATTTCTATATTTGTATACATTTTTCATGCCATTTACGTCTTATATTTCAGAATAGGCGACAAATACTTCATATATCCTTTCACTCAACCGTTGCTTGAAGGTTTCAATCATAATTTCTTGGTGTCATAATTTCTACTCATATAGGCTAAGCCTAAGAAGAATGGGCAGAAAGTAAAGCAGAGAGTGATTTAAAGCATTCTACACACAAACAAACGCACAATGCACACACACACACATTCCCCGCATAATGCGTACTTGCACACACAAACGCACAATGCACACACACACACACCCGCATACTGCATTCTACACACACAAACGCACAATGCACACACACCCTGCATACTGCATTTTGCACACACAACGCACACACACACACACACACACCCTGCATACTGCATTCTACACACACAAACTAACCCCATGGCTGCCATGTTCCATTTAAAGTAACTAATCTAACTAAAATCTAAACTGAAATTCGATCATGCATTTAAACCCCCACTATGACTTTGCGACACAAAGTTTTTAAACTACCTTAGTCCTTCATCTTGCGATTACCAAGAAAATACACTTTATAATTTCCCCAGACTTCAATCGTACATTTCGATTTCTACTTGAAACCAATCACTATAGATCATACTCAACAGAGGAAACCAAAACACACAAATTCTACATTACTTGGCACTGAAACTAATCAGTGTATAAGCAATTGAAAATACAAGTGCAAACAATATTAAGCAATTTCCTTCTTTTCCTTTTTTTAATAAGAAACAAAAGCCAGGACAAGAGATCCGCCATCAAGCCAATAAAGAAATCATCAAAACCAAAACTACAAACAGTCCTTTATCCTATATCAACAATCCAACTGATCGGACACCAAAAAGTAATGAGCAATTATAAGTTAGAACTGACCTCACCAATCCAAGCAGTCAATGGCCTTTCACTTAAATATCAAGTTAATATTTCTAACTTCTCAAAGATAAATGCTAAGCACCACACAAAGAAGTTTATGGAATCAACAATCGTTCTAATCGAATCATTGATTTACCAGAAATCTGATTATTATGTCAACTCAACTCTCAAACTAGCTTTCTTGTAAATTCAATGACCGACTCAGAGTTTACCCCAACTCTACCAAAACCAAACAAAACAGAAGCACAAGATTTGTAGCCGGGCCAGAAAATGAATCTCAAAGTCGGCTGAAATCAACAGAAGCAAATGGGATTGAAATCTCGACAGAGGAACTTCTCAACACTAACATCAAATTTCAAATTCATATCTCATCTAACTACAATGGCACATCAATTCCATGATGCTTTTCTGTTTCTATTAATTTTTTTGTTCTTGCTATCTTTGTAATGATGTAAATATGAGGTTGATCAAGAGGCTAAACCTCAATTCAATTCACAAAGACACACGCACACACAATTCAATTCACGAAGACACTCCAATCACAGAATTCAATTCAATTCAATTCAATCTAATCTAATCAATCTACAGCACAGAACAATCAACAATCACAGCACAGAACAATCGCTGTGCTTTCAATTCAATTCAATTCACAGCAGAACAATTCACATAATTCAATTCACAAAGACAAAATTAAATTCAATTAAATCTTCACTGTCAATAAAACCCCATCTCAATCAACCCTAAATCCCCCAAAATTAAATTGAGGAAAGGAGAGAGGAGAAGAACTTACCAGTCTGGGAATGGATGGATCGATCTGATCGAATGGCTGGGTAGTTCGACTGTATTTTTTGTCAATTGAGGAGGTCGTCGAGAGCTGGGAGGAGAGAGGAGATTAGGAGAGGAGAGAGCTGGCTGGGTGGGTTCGATCGGAATGTTGAATGTTCTCAGAGGAATGTTTTGTTCAATAATCACCAAGAGGGATGGAATGATGGAATGATGGATGGGTTCAATTATCTTGCATTGATAAATGAGAATCGAATTGCTGATCATTCGGTTCGGTTCGGTATTACCGTGAATACACGGTAATATGGTCCCGAACCCCGTACCGAAATTTTGGTATTTTTCGCATCGGGACCAACCATTCGGGATATTTCGGTTTCGGTTTTTCGCATTCCGCTCGGGTATTTTTCGGTTCGGTTTCGTATTTCGGTACAAAATTCCCAGCCCTAGGCATGACTATACAGCTGCGTTTATTTACTTTATCATGCATACTTGCACGGTGTTAGTATTGTCCGCCAGGACTAGCTTCAGTGTGTTCACACAGACCGACACGCTACTGGATCCACCGTAGGTGCCAGCCTCTGCTCTAGTTGATTTGGCAGCTACAACTCGGTTGTGATGTTCTTAGCGCCAGTTTTACGTGTATGTAGTACTAGAGCGTAATTATAACACCCACCCTGTTCATGGGCTACTTTCTGCATGGAAGCAGTATTTATCTCGATAAGTAAACTCGATTTATATTGCCGCTGACTAATTGGTTACCCATATCCTTGGGGCGTTGTTCCCAACACTTAGTTATATATTATTATTGTCATTAAAGTTATATTTTGGAAATTACTACGAGTTTTATAGCGAAGGGTTACTATTCTAAACTTAGAAAAGTTTTCATTAAACTTTTACTTTTTGGCCCACTCACCTTCTTGTGTTTCTTTTCACTCCCTCCAGGACCTAGGGACTAAGCTTGGCTGACGAGAGCCAGGCACCCGCTGACTTACTTCTTAAGTTAGTGCATGGAAGAGTACTTCTGTGTTTCCCTTATATCCATCCTTTGGATGGGATATTATTTCCTTTACCGCACTTCCTCGCTCATTAACCTAGTTAATATGGTTCAATTCACACTGCACTCTTTCCTTACTTACTCTTAAATTTCAACTTTATTTCAAATTTTTTATTCTTTCCACGCCATGACTTTGTCACTCCTCCGGAGGAAGGTCAACACACCCCGATATCCGGTGTCCACTTGAATTTTCAGGTCGGAGTGTGTCATGTTGATACACCATATTTTGCAAGAATCTTGTTGGATTGCATACACCAAACCCATATGGTATATCCATAGATTTTTCTTCAAAATAAAAAATTATCCTGCTTGGAGTTTAAGTTATTGGATTGGTTTTGATAAGGTTCATAGTGGTTTACTTTTTCAACTGGTTTTTTTCACTGTATTCACCTCATTGATGCACCTTGTTGGTGGTATGCAATTTCCGTGAAATTAAATTGATATTGTTTTTAAAGGAACTCAAATAAAGAAACAAATTTCAAAATGGGATTGTGTCATGAGAGAGAGAGAGAATCATGAAATCAATGAAAGTACGCACACGTTTTGGGCTGTGTTGGGAGGTGTTGGAATTACATAAAAGTGTCCCAGTCTAAAGATAATGGAAGTAATCATGAATTCTAAAATGAAGATTATGGAGATTAAACTTCTTTGATTGGTTAACGAAATCATGATTATGTTGGTGTTACAGCCCCATTGCATAAGGCCACGGACTTGTTGAATTACTGTGCAAACAGCACAAGGAACTTAGTTATGCAGCACTTCTCCTACTTCGTCCGAGTTTCTTTGGATACATTCTGCTCAGGTTGTTGCTGCATTGTTCATATTGATGCCTTAACGGTAGGCTGACGATTATTAACATGGACAAACCATACGATTGTTTTCTACATATTCACTTTTTCTAATCTTTTCGTTTTGGTTCTACTATGTCCCACTACGGAATCTGGCCGTGTATGGGCTGGCTCCCAGTCGTTGATTGGTCAAGCTCCTGCGGCAATTGGTGACTTACTGTCCCAAATTTATGGGAGACATGTCAAAATTTATAATTTAGAAAATTAGACCACTGGAAAGCCACTTTCAGCCTTCCCCTGGTGGTCGAACCGGTGGCGCACTCCACTGCTCTCTCAAGTCTCAACTCCCTACCCCAGTCTGATGTGTTGGGCAGCTAGGGCAGTATAAATATCAATTTGTTTTCCATAATTGGATAAGTACCAAAGATCACTGTCAGTTTGTGCGTTATAAATTTCAAGTGGAAAATTTTGAATTTCCATGAGAGTTCTCAATTGTATACATTTGTATAAAAAAATGTTATAATTTTGAATTAAAAAATGGCAAAGAATAAAAATGTAGCATTGAGGATTTCTTAATTTTAAGTAACTTGGTAAGATGTTTGTAACTCAAATATTTAAAAACCTTTTGCCAGAAGTTTTAGTGTTATGCAGATGTAGGAGCACCCATTGACAGTACAATTTTTTAGCTTGTGTGGGGGGTGCTTAAATTTCAACTTTTATTTCAAATTCTTATTTCTTTCCACGTCATGACTTTGTCACTCCTCCGGAGTGATGGTCAGCACACCTCGATATCCGGTGTTCACTTGGATTTTCAAGTCGGGGTGTGTCATGTTGGATACACCATATTTTGCAAGAATCTTGTTGGATTGATACACCAAACCCATATGGTATATCCATAGATTTTTTCTTCAAATAAAAAATTATCCTATTTTTTGGAGTTTAAGTTATTGGATTGGTTTGATAAGGTTCATAGTGGTTTACTTTTTCAACTGGTTTTTTCACTGTATTCACCTCATTGATGCACCTTGTTATGGTATGCACTGCAATTAAATTGATATTGTTTTTAAAGGAATCAAATAAAGTGTTGAAATACATAAATAAATAGTTGCATGGCACATCGGGATGGTTTGGATGATGTATCGGGTTGCTGTTTACTCATCGGATTGGTTGTGCTCTCATCGGGTTGGCTGTATAACCCTCGTCGGGTTGGCTCCTCTGTTCGCTGAACTTCTGCGTGCTTCTGCTGCACTGCCGTTTTCTGTACATGAGTGTCCTGCTGTCTGTATCAGTCATCTTTCCTTGATTAAAGGAAGATGACTGATTAGTGGCGCGTGTTGGTATTAGTGTAATCTCCTTTTTTAAGGATTAGATTGAAGCGTAGGTTTAACCGGTCACTAGAAGTCATTCTGGTAACTGGGTTGCCTCTTTCTTTTCTATATGTAAAGCATACTTGTGTAAATTGAAACTTAAGAAATACAAAACAATTTAGTGTGAAGATTTCTTCATGGTTTCAGAGCAGGTTCAATCTTAACCTGACTCTAAAAATTTTTCTTTTTCGCTGTAAAATTATTTCATCAAAATGGCTGAGGAATGATCTGTAAATTTGGGAGGGGAAAACTCAAATGCCCCCCCCTCAAATGTAACCTACTCAGATACCTCAGAATTTGAGGTAAACACCAACCAACGACTGTGTTCAATTCTTTTGAACGAGTTTAATTATCTACCATGGTCTCGAGCTGTTTCATTGGCCCTTGGAGGTAAGGGAAAGCTCAGTTTCGTAAATGGAGGCATGGAAGTTCCAGACGTCTCTTCACCTTTGTACAGTGGATGGCTGTGCAAAGATCAACTGGTTATGTCTCTCCTACTTAACACCATGGAGAAGCATATAGCTGAGATTTTCAGCTATTCTAATTCCTTTCAAGAGTTGTGGAAAAGCTTGAAGGAAATGTACGAAAATCAAAACAACTACGCACGAGTATTCCAGCTGAAGAAAGACACTGCCAGTCTTCAGCAAGAAAGTAAATCCTTTGTTCAACATCTCGGGATGCTCAAGACTCTGTGGAATGAGCTAGATGTGTACCTGCCACATACCACTGACCCTGCAGTACTACTCAAAAGGGCAGAAGAAGACAGAATCTATCAGTTGCTGGGAAGTTTGAGCCCAGACTATGAGGACTTAAGAAGCCACATCTTGATGAGCCAAGAATTACCTTCATTCAACAATGTCTGTGCGATTGTTCAGAGAGAAGAAGCACGAAGGAAGGTAATGAGTATTGAGCAAAGTCCGAAGGTGACTGAATCCCGTGCGTATGTATCTCACACCAAGCATGCTGAAGCAAAGGTGTACAAGGGCAGATTCCCGCATCTAAAGTGCAAATACTGCAATGCTGTCGGGCATACTGAAGAGAAGTGTTGGGAACTCCATCCAGAGCTCAAGCCCAAGTTTACCAAAGAGGGAAAAATCATACCGCGATCCTCTCAGCAAAGCCACTTCAAGGCTCAAGTTGCTGCGATCCAACCCTCTTCCTTCGCATCCCAAGGGTCAACTGAGTTTATGACCAATCTGCTTACTCTCATCAACGAGTTTGCGAACTACTTACAGGAGAAGGGACGTGGAGGTGCGTCGAGATCGGCTATGGGTGAAGGAGACCAACATTCAGCTATGTTGGGAAAATTTGCAGGCTTCCTATCTGGAAACCAGAAGGTACCAAGTAAAGAGGCACCAGGTATTCTACAAGCTTTCTCCACTGCATTAGTAACTAGTATTGAAAAAGATTGTTGGATAATTGACTCTGGTGCCACTGATCATATGACAAACAAAATAAAAAATTTAAAGGATTTTAAACCTTTTTCAAAACCATCACATGTGTCTGTTGCAAATGGTAAAACGGTATTAGCCTTAGGTACTGGAGAAACCAACCTTTTTTCAACCAAAACATCCTCCAGTGTTTTATATGTACCATCTTTTCCTTTCCAATTATTGTCTGTTGGAAAAATCACAAAAATTTTTAACTGTCGTGCAATTTTTTCCTCGAATAATGTAATTTTTCAGGATATTATCACCAAGAAGACGATTGGTGAAAGGATCTTCATAAATGGACTTTATTACCTGTGCAGAAACAACACAAATCAAGCTCTGCAAACCAAGCTAAAGTCCATAGATGAAAATTTGTTATGGCATAGACGACTAGCTCATCCTTCTAAGTTTGTATTGTCAAAAATTTTTCCAAATGTTTGTAAAGCAGTCATTGACTGCGAAACGTGTAAATTTTCGAAATTCACAAAATTGCCATTTGGCAAATCCCAAACTTCGACCTGTAAACCTTTTGAACTTATACACAGCGATGTGTGGGGTCCTGCTACTGTATCAATGGAAGGTTTTAGATATTTTGTATTGTTTGTTGATGACTTTACTAGAATTAGTTGTCTATCTGATGAAGTCAAAAAGTGAAGTTTTCAATATTTTTAAGGACTTTCATATTTACATAAAAAACCAATTTCAATCAAATGTCAAAAATTTTCGATCTGATAATGGCACAGAATTCATGTCTAACAATATGTTTCAATATCTATGTGAACATGGCATCATCCATCAAACAAGCTGTGTAGGTACCCCCCAACAGAATGGTGT
This sequence comes from Gillenia trifoliata, assembly GCA_018257905.1. Taxonomy (NCBI): domain Eukaryota; kingdom Viridiplantae; phylum Streptophyta; class Magnoliopsida; order Rosales; family Rosaceae; genus Gillenia; species Gillenia trifoliata. The sequence continues at coordinate 20,369,832 of CM031086.1, forward strand.
CGCATAACGAAAGAACCGGGATCTTTTGGAAAAAACTCGATCTCTTATGCTCCATATGAATATTCCTAAGAGGTTCTGGTCATTTGCCCTGCTTACAGCAACATACCTCATCAACCGACTGCCAAGTTCAGTATTGAAGTTCAAATCCCCTTATGAAGTACTAAAGGGTCGGAAAATCGATTTGACACACCTCAAGGTGTTTGGCTGTGTTTGCTATGTACACATCCAAGCAAAAGATCGCGATAAGCTGGATGCCCGAGCCACTAAATGTGTATTCATTGGGTATTCCTCCACTCAAAAAGGATACAAATGCTTTGATCCAGTCACCAAGAAATGCATGGTGTCTAAGGATGTTGAATTTGAAGAACACAATCCTTATTTTGAGAAGGTTCCAACTCAGGGGGAGGAAGAATTCAACTTGTTACCACTGCCTCAAACTTTTGCTGATCCAGTGATACAAGAAGACATTACAACTAATCCACAGGAGTTGAGGGAACCACAAGATGAATCAATCACCCCAGAGCAATTCGACGACAGTACAGAGAATGAGGAGATCGATCAAAATCAAGAAGCTCGAGTGATCAAAAGGAACCCCCCACGTGCTAGGAAGCCTCCAGCAAAATTACAAGATTATGTGACTTATGCCTCACGGTATCCAGTCACATGTAATTTCAGTGCAATGTATCCTTCCTATGTTGCCTTTGTAAGTGTTCTAGATGAGCATCGTGAACCAACAACCTATCAAGAAGCAGCTCTTCTTCCTCAATGGAAACAAGCGATGGATGAAGAGACTCAAGGCTTTGGAAGATAACTGCACGTGGAGTCTTGGTCAGCTTCCTTAAGGAAAGAAGGCTGTTGGAAGCCGATGGATATACAAAATCAAGTTCAAAGCTGATGGCTCTGTGGAAAGGTACAAAGCTCGGCTTGTGGCCCGTGGTTTCACTCAAACCTTTGGGGTTGATTATAAAGAAACATTTACCCTCGTTTCCAAGATGAACACAGTGAGGGTCCTTCTCTCTGTGGCAATAAATAATGGATGGTCGCTCTATCAAATGGATGTAAAGAATGCCTTCCTTCATGGAGAACTCCAAGAAGAGGTCTACATGCAACTTCCCCCAGGGTATGATTCTTCAAAGGAAAATTTGGTCTGTAAACTGCACAAGGCGATATATGGGTTGAAGCAATCACCTCGAGCATGGTATGCTAAACTCAGTTCGGTACTAACCAAGATTGGCTTCACACACAGTAATGCTAATTCCTCATTATTTGTCCGCACAAATGTGAGAGGGAAACTTGTGGTTCTTATCTATGTTGATGATTTAATCATCACTGAAGATAGTGCTGCAGAAATTGCAGACCTAAAGCAGACTCTACAGCAAACTTTTGCCATCAAGGATTTGGGGAAGTTAAAGTACTTTCTAGGGATAGAGATGGCTACATCCTCCAAAGGACTGTTTATTCACCAACGCAAGTATAGTATGGACCTCCTCAAGGAAGAGAAGATGCTCGATTGCAAGCCAGCCACTACACCAGTTGACAGCAAACTCAAGCTCAACATTGATGGAGAGGTCATACCGAATGTAAAGCATTATCAGAGACTGGTGAGACGACTCATTTATCTCACAATCACTCGACCTGATATTACCTATGCAGTTAGTATGGTTAGTCAGTTCATGCATGCACCTACTGCACACCATATGCACATTGTCAGAAGAATTCTGCGTTATCTCAAAGGTACTGTCGGTCGAGGAATTCTCATGAAGAACAACCAGTCTACTGATATTTGCGGCTATACAGATGCAGATTGGGCTGGAAATGAAGTTGATAGAAAATCGACAACTGGTTACTGTACATTCGTTGGTGGAAACCTTGTCACCTGGAAAAGCAAAAAACAACAAGTTGTTGCTCGCTCAAGTGCAGAGGCTGAATATCGGGCAATGGCGATCACGGCGTGCGAGTTAATATGGCTTAAAGGTTTGCTCTCTGACCTTGGTTTCCCTAGTCCTGCACCCATGTCTCTTATGTGCGACAATCAGGCAGCCATTCACATTGCTGCCAATCCTGTGTTCCACGAGAGAACTAAGCATATTGAGGTGGACTGCCATTTCGTTCTAAATCAAGTTCAATCTTAACTCATCAGCACCGTTTTTACAAGAAGTCATGATCAGCTTGCAGATCTTTTCACCAAACCACTGTCATCAGTTCATCTACATCGTCTTTTAAGCAAGCTTGGATCTACTAACTTACTAGATCCAGCTTGAGGGGGAGTGTTGAAATACATAAATAAATAGTTGCATGGCACATCGGGATGGTTTGGATGATGTATCGGGTTGCTGTTTACTCATCGGATTGGTTGTGCTCTCATCGGGTTGGCTGTATAACCCTCGTCGGGTTGGCTCCTCTGTCCGCTGAACTTTTGCGTGCTCTCTGCTGTGCTGACGTTTTCTGTACATGAGTGTCCTGCTGTCTGTATCAATCATCTTTCCTTGATTAAAGGAAGATGACTGATTAGTGGCGCGTGTTGGTATTAGTGTAATCTCCTTTTTTAAGGATTAGATTGAAGTGTATGTTTACCCGATCACTAGAAGTCATTCTGGTAACTGGGTTGTCTCTTTCTTTTCTATATGTAAAGCATACTTGTGTAAATTGAAACTTAAGAAATACAAAACAATTTAGTGTGAAGATTTCTTCATAAAGAAACAAATTTCAAATGGGATTGTGCCGTTGAGAGAGAGAGAATCATGAAATCAATGAAAGTGCACGCAATACGTTTTGGGCTATGGTGTTGGGAGGGGTTGGGAATTACATAAAAGTGTCCTGTCTAAAGATAACGGAAGTAATCAAAGTGAATTCTAAAATGAAGATTATGGAGATTAAACTTCCTTTTGATTGGTTAACGAAATCAAGATTATGGCTAGTGTTACAGCCCCATTGCATAAGGCCACGGATCCTTGTTGAATTATTGTGCAAACAGCACAAGGAACTTAGTTATGCAGCACTTCTCCTACTTCGTCCGAGTTTCTTTGGATACATTCTGCTCAGGTTGTTGCTGCATTGTTCATATTGATGCCTTAACGGTAGGCTGACGATTATTAACATGGACAAACCATACGATTGTTTTCTACATATTCACTTTTCTTAATCTTTTCGTTTTGGTTCTACTATGTCCCACTACGGAATCTGGCCGTGTATGGGTTGGCTCCCAGTCGTTGATTGGTCAAGCTCCTGCGGCAATTGGTGACTTACTGTCCCAAATTTATGGGAGACATGTCAAAATTTATAATTTAGAAAATTAGACCACTCGAAAGCCACTCTCTTCAGCCTCCTCTGGTGGTCGAACCGGTGGCGCACTCCACTCGCTCTCTCAAGTCTCAACTCCCTACTCCCAGTCTGATGTAAAGCTGGGCAGCTAGGGCAGTAGCAAATATCAATTTGTTTTCCATAATTGGATAAGTACCAAAAGATCACTGTCAGTTTGTGCGTTATAAATTTCAAGGGAAAATTTTGAATTTCCATGAGAGTTCTCAATTGTATACATTTGTATAAAAAAATGTTATAATTTTGAATTAAAAAAAATGGCAAAGAATAAAAAATGTAGCATTGAGGATTTCTTAATTTTATGTAACTTGGTAAGATGTTTGTAACTCAGCCGGCTAAAAACCTTTTGGCTAGAAGTTTTAGTGTTATGTACGTAGGAGCAAAATTCCATTGACAGTACAACTTTTTTTAGCTTGTGTGTGGGGGTGCTACGGTCACTTCAATTCTGAATTTGACGGCGTTTTTGCTAAAAGCACTCATCTATTCACTTGAAATTTTGTAATTGACTCTTTCCTTAACTAATAATATTGCTTGTAAAAGAAAAAATCAGTGTCATGTCGTGGTAAATTTTTCTTGAATTCTCAATAGGGCCTTGAGGACAATCTAAAGTTTTATTTCACAATGAGACGATCATAAATTACTGCCTCACGAATGAATTTTCATTTCACACTTTATCTTTTAGTATCTTCTATTTTTCGCCTTTCAACTTTAGGTTTATGGCCCCAAGGACAAAGGAAAAGGCAAAAATTGAATCAACGGTTGGAGGTTCTAGTACTGTGAGTATTTTATTCGAATACGGGTTATTTATTTCGCACTCAAGGGTGGTAGATAACATATTTTTTTTGTTGTTAAATATGTAAGATTTCTCATTCAAGTAGGCGAGAAAAGCGTGGTCCACCATATTTACCATGTACGTTATTTACCCGTGTTTGCATGCATGTGAATGGTGGTGTTAGAATTTAGGTTAGATAAATCCCTTATTCATTTTCCTTGTTCTCTTCGTCGGTTTTATTGTGCTAGATAACACTTGCGTTCAAAATGAGAAAAGAAAACCTGGTTTTCTGGGCAAAAAGACAACCTCTCTCTTATTATCTTTCCTCCTGACGCTCTCCTTTTCTCTCTTTCTTTCCTACCTATGTTCTAAGACCCTTATTCTCTCTATACCAAGATGCCTTCGGTCCTCTCTATCTCCATCCCAACACACCAAAGGCAACAGCCTTCCTTCTATCAGTTCTATGCCTATCTCCCTTCCGTTATCTTGAAGCCTGGCTCTAGATCCTCTTCTGGTTTCGAGAGGAACACGAGAGTTGTGGGGTGGGGTGGGTGAGGGAGATGGCGTGGCATGGAGACTCTTGTGAGGGTCGAGAGGGTGGACAGGTGAGGGTGGCTGAGCCGCGGCGTAGCGGGTGGTGGTTCTGATTAGGGCTGGGTTCGGTTCGGAAACCGAACCGAAACTCCAATACCGAATACCGAAACCGAATTTTCGGGGAGGGAATTTTGTATACCGAAATTTTGGTATACCAAAAGTTTCAGTTCGGTTTCGGTATTGGGCCTCCCCGAAATGTACAAAAGCCCAACAGAATTTGACAATTTTTTGGCTCATATTATTCCAATCCATTTACATATTCATACATACACACATATTAACTCTAAATTCTAATGACTCTAATCCATTGAATCCATTCTTAAATTGAAAAATTCTAATCCATTCACATATTCATACATACATACACATACATACGCACATATATATACATACCGAATAAAATATTAGTTTTGCAACAATTATACAACCCAAAAGAAATAATGTAATCCAAATAAGTTATAGTACAAATTTGTTAGTTAAGCACTTAAGCTTCAACCCTTCCCTTATACAAATAAGTTCTACAAAGTAACCCAAAAGAAATGATTAGTTTAGTTAAGGTTCAACCCTTCCTCTCTTTCGACCCCTTCCCCTAGTAGAAGTAGAAGCTTGAACCCTTCCCTGTGTAGTTGTTGTAGAAGTTTGACCTCCCCTTCCACTTGAAGTTGAAAGAGGATGTGGAGGTGGACGTGGTTGAGACGTTGGACGAGGTGGTTGACGTGGAGGAGAAGGTGGTGGAATTTCCCCTTGACTTTGGCCTTGAACATTAAGTGTACCTTCATAAAAGAATAAATAATAGAATATTTATATTAGAAATAGAAAGTAAATGTATTGAGGGCTAAGATAAGATGGATAATAAAAGAAAATATGAATTGCATTTCCACTTACGGGATTCCAATTCTTCAAGTTCCTTCTAGAATGTGAGGTCATCTTCCGTTGGCTCCTTGTACAAATTCATTTGTTCACCTCTTAGCCAATCACTAGTACACACTAACGCCTCAACCGTTCTAGGGGTTAGGGAAGCCTTAAAAGGATCCACAATCCTCCCACCAAGTGAAAAAGCATTCTCACTAGCAACGGTGCTACTTGGGAGAGCCAAAACATCCTTAGCAACCTTAGCAAGTATTGGATATATAGAACAATTCAATCTCCACCAATCCAAAAGCTTGAAGTCTTGATTGCGTAGGCTGTCATAGGGATCGTTAAAATACTTATCAACTTCATTTGTTATTTCCCTTTGTTGAGCCGCTTTTCTTTTCTCCATAACCCGCTTTTCCATCCTTGCTTCCACATCATCCCCATAATCCATGTCACTAACACCACCACTCACACCACTCACATTTGGAGATGCCTCCACAATCGATATTTGGGACATTTGTCATTTCTAATTACACAATCATTTGTTGAAAAGGGCGAGACATGGTTTAACCTCCACGAAAACGATGAGTTCTATAATTAGATCACAATTTTCCATTGAACAATGATTTTTTATTAAGAAAGTAGTGTTAGCAAATTAGAACAGGCAAAATTCTATAAACTAAAACCAAAGTGGGACATCTTTAAAAACTACACCACAAACAATCAAATAGACAACTATATCTTGGAGATGCCTTACAGTTACACGTAATGATACCAACCTGTCCAAGCAGTAGTTCAGCTAGAACACTGTATACTCAGTTGTGGATTCACCTGTGAGAATGCAGATAGACAATCAATTAACCTATGCATGCACAGCAAGAACCAACATACATAACAGAGCAAATACCAGCATACCAACAAATTTTGAGGCTTTATGTTCCTGTGGCACACTCCAATAGTATTATGAATGTAAGCAAGAGCTTTACAATCTGTAAAAATATATACAAAATTAGATGAAAGAGCAAAAACCAACTGAGTCATATATATTACTCTGATAAATCGTAAGACTTATGAAATATTTAGAGCATGATGCAAAGTTTCCTCAAAACATGTAGTGTGTTTCAACAAAATGATAAGGAAAAAAATATCATGTAAAGGAATAAAAATCAATGCTCTACAATTCAAATGATATATATCCATACAAACAATTTAGAAAAAGAATATGTAGTAAAGAAAAAAGAATACATACCTAAAATTGGAAGACCTGCCAGCTGAGAACAATCAAAGCAAAAAGCCCTCCTTGCACACAAAGCACAAAACCCAGAACGCCAACAACCAAAAACGGAAAATTTGTGATCACATTCAAAGCATGCACTCCTGAAAAAAAAAACCCATATTATAAAAGCAATCAAAAACATAAATTTCGGTAAGAAAAAGTGAGAAATATTGAAAATTTTACCCACAAAAACCAACACATAATACCACTCCTCCCCAAACACGATTGATTCTATCTCTCTTTCTCTACCATAGGCATATTAGCTCTGCCATTAGTCGTTTTTAATTTTATGGCAAGCAAGAATTCAACAAAATCTCATAATCAAACTGATTAAAATCTTTGTTTCTTATAAAAAAAAAAAAAGAACCACGACCATGAAAGATGCAACCATCCTGCAAACCCAAATTTCCAAATTGAAAACCCAAACCCTAAACGACCAGCAATACGACCATGGAAACACAACCATGAAAGATGCAACCGTCTTTCTCCAAATTGAAAACCCTAAAAATTATTCCCAAATCTCGCAAGCAAACCCAAACCCTAATATGAAATTACAAGTATAGAACAATAGAACTTACCAATAATTGTTGCAGAGCTCCAGAAGCACGGAGAGCCGGAGAGGAGAAGAAAAGAAGAAGAACGGAAGTCGGGAACAACGGGAAGTGTTTGAGTTTCTGTGTTTGTGTTTGAGAGTTTGAGTTTCTGTGTTTATTTTGTTTCGAATTCGATCGATAGCAATCAAACCCAACCCAATTGAACGGAAGGATTCAATCTCAAACCAACGGTTGAGATTGAATCCAAAAACCCAATTGAACCAATCCAACGGACGACATAATTAATAGATATATATATATATATATATATATATTTCGGTTTGGTTCAATATTACCGAATACACGGTAGTACGGTCCCAATCCCCGTACCGAAAATTCGGTATTTTTTCGGTATCGAGGACCGAACCATTCGGGGTATTTCGGTATCGGAGTTTTTGGTATTGTGTTCGATTTTTTTCGGTACGGTTTCGGTATTTCGGTACAAAATTCTCAGCCCTAGTTCTGATGAGTGGGCTGCTAGGAGGAAGCGAGGCCTAAGATATCTCATGTATTCATAAGATATCCCAACTATTTATTCTTTTCTGTTTTAAACTCAGCCGTTAATTTAATCAAACGGTTTAAATTAAATTTCTAAACCCTATATAACATTACATAACCCCTAATCCCGTTCGGATCCATTTGCCCTCTTTTCGAGAAGATTTTCTTTCGAAACACAACAAAACACAAGAAGGGCTACTCAGGATCGGCAGAGCAGCAAAGTAAATAATGGTAGGTGTTTGAGAACCTTCCTCCTGTTTGATCCATTGATTCAGATTTCGTCTTTAATAGTTACTAGCCTCTTGCCACACGCGAATTTGCTCTTTTTATTTTATTTGAGATTTTAATTTTATTTTTAAAAAATTAATATATAATTTATGATTTTAAAAAAGTTTAAAAAATGATTTAAATTGTTTTTTTTTAAGTTGTAAAAGGGAGGAACATTTTTGGTATTATGAATGTTTTACCAAATTTGTCTTCTCCCTTTATATATATAGATTAGCTAATTCTTTAACCTAGTGATATTTATTTTTCTAATAGTGAAATTTGATCAAGTTTTGTTTCGGTACATTTTCAGTGGAACAAGACTTGGCTGATGAAAATTCAGCAGCCACTCCTGCTTATACCCAATCCCGTGTGAACACGTGTCTAAGTTTTGATTGCAGCCAAGTTATTTTCTTTTCAGTGTGTGCAAATAAATTTAATATCTAAATAATTAAACACAAAATTAGACGAAAAGTTAAAACATATTAGGGACCGGCTACAGTGCTTGCAAGCATTAGATGCTCACACCGATCTCACCCTTCTCCCCTCTCCTCCCTCCTTTTAACGGTGAGATCAGTGTGAGCATTCAATACTTGTGAGCACCGTAGCTTACTCCTAGAAATTAATAGTCAAAAGCTAATTTTAATAGTCTTTCTTGTTACCAAACATTAACCACATATAGTCTTCCATAATTCGTTCAAGTACAAGTGCGGCTTCATTCAGTCTAGATGCCTTTAACGGCGGTGATCTTGAGAAAATAAAATAAATTAACCATCCAGAATAATATTAAGAGTTAAATAAAAAAGAAAAAAAATTAAACAAGGACTCGCATCTCTCAGACATGCGTAGCTATCGTTGATCTTAATAGGAGCCATACACTTCTGTTTGTTGCAAAAGTGATAGCGGTTGTTGTGATGAATATCATAGTCATTTTGGATAGAAGTTCGATTATCAAATCCTTTCAAACAGAGAACACAAAAGAACCTCTGGTGGACGGAAACCATATGAATAACATAAAACTCATGGTTACCGAATTGATGACATCAAGCACACTCAACCTAAAATAAAACAACAAAAAACAGTTTAATTAAGCAGGCACTAGAAATTACCACAAGATGCAGAAATTTTCACAGGATCTAGAAATTACCACAGGATCCTACACTGTTATCTGAGTTTCAAGACTAGATAACTTACCACATATCTAGAAATTACCATAGGATCTTACACTGTTATTTGAGTTTCACGACCAAATAAATAACCACATAGAAATTCCCAGGGGAAATTCAGATAACATCGTTTCAAAACATTGCCCCTTTCTTACCTTATGTACTCTCTTTTCTTTTTTCTTACTACGGGACAATCTATCATAACTTATTAACTTTATTTATGTTTATTTAAACATCTTTTCGGCTTTCTTTTTTACAAAGATTGAGAAAAAATTGATCTCGAAACTAGGGGTGCAACTTAGGCGGGTTGGATTGACCATCCAACCCTATCCTAACCTTCACAATTCGAGTATGGGTTGGGTTCATGTTGGTGCGGGTTTTAATAGGGTTTAGGCTTATTCGGATTTGCCCAACTTTATCGAATTCAATCTTATAACACCTTATTTTGCATGAATTTTCAAATTCTAAACCAAACAACGTCAATATTAGTTAAAATTTTATTTACACATCAATATATCCACAGAAGTTAGAGCAAATAACTTGGAGAATATTTCTAATGTTTCAACCATACAAAGTTGAAATTAAATTCCAGGACATAGACCAAAACTTTAACCAAAAGAAATGAAAAAGTAACACTATCATTCATTATTCATATGAAAACGGACAATAAACTTTAAGTATAGTCATTTCAAAACTTATACATAACTTATATAATATAAAGTGAGATGGGTAATATTTGTATGAGCGAATTCGGGCTCAAAATCGGGTAGGGTGTGTGGGGGGTTTCTTCATTCTAACTTGCGGAATAGGGTGAGAAAGCAATGGTGATTTACAAAACAAGAACAAGAACTAATGTTGGCGAATAGGGTCAATGGTGATTTACAATCCCAAAAACTAAACTTTTAAGTTGTATCATGCTTGGGACGTCCTCAAGGATTGTCCGAAGTGGTGAACTGATGCGAACCAACAATAGGCAAAAGTATTTTCTCATGAAGCTTCAAGCGTTAATGTTGGTGATGATGTTGACGAATAGGTGACCCCATCTCTTGTTTCAAGGCCACTGGGATGTGATAAGCAAAAGGAAGCAAAGAGAAATGAGAAGATGCAAGATCCAATCGGTGCCAAGCTTTGTTCCGGAGTTGAAAAAATGATTGAATGCCGACAAGAGACCAAGGAAGAAATGATCCGAATGCGCTTACTCTTTGAGAAGCAAGCGGAAAAGGAAGATGCAAGTGATTGTTTAGCGCAATAAAGGTTTGATTTTGATGTAATGATGGAGGGCCCCAACAAATACACTCCAATTAGGAAGAAGTTCTTCCGTGATAGGCAAGCGAAAATTGTTAGACGGCATGCTGCAAGGAATATCTTTGAGGATGATCATCTATCTAATGTCTATATCCTAAGTCCACCACAACTTCTACCATCAAGTCAAGAAAATGATGATGACTTTTATTAGTATTAGTAATTGTTGTAGTTTTTATTTCGAGGGGATGGCACCTGAAAACTATTGCTATACATCAATTGACTTTCCAGGTTATGCAGATTTTCCATCCCATTTGGAATACTGCCAAATATATTATTCTCAGTTACATTGAAAAATACAAGAGAAGAAGAAAGGTTTGCTAAGCATTGAGGCAGCGTACCACAAAATTTGTTTGAAGGAATTTCCAAAATTTGTGACAGGGTGGCATTTAGTCAGTTCGCATAGAAAGATCAAGTCATCACCAAACCCCAAACCCTAAACCCTAAACACTTGCCTGCCGATCCCCAACACCCCAAATCTCAAAATTCTCATAATTCCAATCCCAATTTAATCAATACCAAATCTTTCAACAATTTTCCACCAACCCAATTCACAAAAATCAATACATTACTTCAAAAACCATTCCATACAATTCAAAGAATGTATCGTAAGTGATTGAAAAAAAAAGGAAAAGAGAGGGTACCGAGTGAGAGAGAAGTCGATCGAGCTCTAAGGAGAGATGGCGAGCGGGAGATCACTGGGTGTCGAAGCACGTTTGAATGCTCTTACATATAGATGCTTTATGGTAGTATCTTAATTGACCTTTCACGAGGCAGTCTGCAAGGCGAAAACTGAGCCGAAGAGTTAGTTGTCCCACATCGATGGACAACTAGTTTCAAAAGCAATCTATATACTTTTTTTTTTTTTTTATCAACTATGTTTGAGTAAATGGGCTCGCCACAAAGGGGCTCGATTGGTTATCTCATTCTCAAGTTATCGTCTTAATTACAGATGGTATATAAGATTTCAAGATTTTGGCCAATCCTATATCTAACTGCTAGAATGGTTATATGATCTTCTGCATGATAATGCTACTTCTGAGTTACAAGTTGGATCCTTTCTGCGTTTAGGAATTGAATCCCACTCTTATAGTCTAATGTCATATTTTCAATTGAGTACTCCATGCTTGCTATAACTTGTCTCCGTCTTTCTCAAATATAATGTTTGGTTGGTATGATTTCCAGGCTGGACTTCACTTATAGTTGTAACAATTGGGGTGTTGCCCTTCCTCCAAAAGAGAAGAACAAACACAGCTAGCCGTTGTATGCACTCGTGTATTTCCACGATCATTTAATTCTGTGTATTTCTTAGTGACGTTGACATGTGATGTAGAAACCTCTGCTGATGGTGTATCTGGCATCAGACGCTTTATAGCAACTGGTATAACATGTCAAGTGATATTTTTTGGTTTTGTTTCTTTTCTTTCGAATGAAACAAGATTAGCACATCTATCCTTTAAGTCTCAGAATAGTCACATCCTCGTTGTTGTGGAGAACTTTTCAAATTTGTTATGTATTAGGTATTATTCACCACTTTTCCGTTTGAGGACAACAAATGCTATTCTGGTGAGAGGCCTTGTATCTATACTTATGTTCCACTACAAAAGTAATAAGTTTTTCTTGGAATTGATACATTGCGGCAGTGCAACAGGCACATAAACAACACACCCAAATATACGCAAGTATGAGATATTAGGCTCGTACTCAGTAACCAACTGTAACGCGGAATAAGGTTGGGTGGAAATGGGCCGCAAGCGGACTAACATGGTTGCGTGTAAGATTGCATATCCCCAAGTAGAAACAAGTACCTTGGTGCGCATGACCAATGACCTTGCAATCATTTGAAGACTCTTAATGAATGCTTCTGCTAGACCATTTTGGGTGTGAACATGGGGAACAAGATGTTCAACTTTAAACCCTAAGACATGCAATAGTCATAAAAAATTTTTAACGCCACTATTATCTAGTCTAATTGACTTTATGAGATAATTAGGGCGATGAGGCCGCAATTTGATAATCTACGTTAGAAGTTTTGCAAATGCAACTTTTCTTGTGGACAACAAACAAACATGGTACCTTCTTTTTGATACATCAACCAACACCATAAAGTATCTAAATGGTCCGCAAGGTGGTTGAATTGGTCCACAAATATCCCCTTGGATTCTTTGTACAAAAGATTAAGGGTCAGTAGTAATCTTTGCAGGGGATGGTCTTGAATTCAATTTCGTCAAAGAGCAAGCTTGGCATGGTATGCTAGATAGCACAAGGTCCTTATTTCGAATAACAGGATGCCGCGCGTGTAGAACCAAGTATACGGCTCATCATACCTTGACCTAGATGTCCCAAACGGTCATGCCAAAGCGAGTAAAGACTCGAGAACATAAGGGTAGGGTAGACCACATGGTGGGACTATATAGTTCGAATGGTTGTTTGGTACAACCCATTCAGAAAGCGTTCCATCTTATCTAGAATACGCTTATTGCCATATTCGTAGGAAATTTATGCAAAGATATTCCACTTCATTCTCCTCAATGGTTTCGGCGTGATAGTCGTTATCTTGAATATCCTTAAAACTCAACGGCGTTCTTTTGGAATGTGAAGAATATAGGACCTCTTGAATGATAAATTCAGTACCATTGGACAACTTTAGAAGGGCAGTGTCATGCACTTCAATCAGGTTGGATGCGCCTGAGAGCGTTGTCAGAGTTGTCAACTTAGGGATGAAGTTAGTAAAGTACTAATTACGTTCACGTAATATGGTATGCGTCGTAGCACTATCAACCATACAACTAACTTCCCTACAAGACATACATAAGGATAAATTAATTGAATTTGTCACATAAACAAGGAATTTAAACATCAATCAATCATATATTCAAGAAAAACATCTATTCATTTAATATCCAAACTTAAAACCAAAAGAAATATTCACCAATTCAAAATTTGGAAACTTAACTTTGTTCACAAATTAAACCAAAAGAAACATTCACCACTATAGGGCTCTATGTCTTATTTTCATAACTTCGAACATTCGCCACTAACTCTAAAAGTCAGATGTCTCCAATGTCGTATCCGCAAGATTTCCGACTTGGCAAAGTTTGTCTTATGTGCAAAGTTAGTCTCTCTAGAATTTTTTTTTCTTTACGTGATAGTCCTCCACGTACTTCTTTGGAGCATGGAACACGCGGGCTCAGTGATTTAACCCTCCACACGCCCCACAACAATAGCACATGTCAAGGTTGGAAGGATCTTTGGCAGCTTTAGCTTTAAGAGCAGGTGAATTATACCTAAGGCGTTTGTTGCCCCTCTGCTTGCCAGATTTCTATCTCTCCATGTTCATAGGCTTTGATTTTTGCTCCTTGCTACGTCCTCTACGCATTTTCTGGCGTTTCTGGCTAGTGGAAGCGATCACATAAGCTTTAGGATTAGCTTTAGTGGCAGTGGGTCGAGATTGATGATTATTCATCAATATTTGATTGTTCTTTTCAACAATCAACAAGACATATATGAGATCTGAGAATTTAACAAAATTATGTGCTTGATAATGTTGCTGCAAGATAATATTCGTTGCATGAAAGGTTGAATAGGTATTCTCTAAGAGATCCTGTTCAGTCAACTCTTTCTCGCAATATCTTAGCAGAGATTGAATTCTACATACTTCAGAGTTGTAATCATTCAAAGGCTTATAGTCCTGGAATCTCAGATTAATCCAATCGTGTCTAGCTTGTGGCAGAGTGATCAACTTCAGGTGATCAAAACGATTGGCAAATGCTTGCCAGAGAGTGTGGGGATTTTTCTCAGACAAATATTCGATCTATAATGCATCATGCATGTAGTGGCGGATGAAAATCATAGAGGTTGCCATCTCAGCTTCACTTGGCTGATTCTCAGCTTTAATGGTCGCTCTAATACCCTTTGCAGTAAGGTGGAGCTTCACGTGTTGAACCCACTTGATGTAGTTTCTTCCAAGTACCTCTAGAGCTGCAAAGTTGAGCTTAGCAGTGTTCGACATTCTGTAAATAACTAAAACGTGAATTTGAATAAAATTCACAAGCAACATAGCTAGAATCAAGTTCTAGAGACATAGTTTGGTTTAACAGATTTACATTATAGAGATCAAAAAAGCTCTCAACATGGATGGTATGCTTCTTCGGGAAACTCCAGGTTTTTCTATGGCACGCTCGAAACTTTAGGTTCGAAATTGGAATGAACCTCAGGTTCACTCAACATGTATTAAAAACAACCATAAAGGAATACATACATACACAAAACATAAAACACAAACAGATATAACATTGCAATAGTGTTTGAAAACAATAAATAAATTTGCAATTCTTTGTATGTGAGGAGTCTCAAGCTCAATAGTGGACTCTCAAGTCCATTCTACGACCAAAAGAAAACAAAACCAGATACGATTTAGTAAGTTTCTGCCAAAGCAAGGAGAGTTGTTCGGTAACCTCATGTCAAAGCAGGGAACAGAGATTCAGTGGCATCCTGCCATAGTAGGGCACACATGTTTGGTGGACCACAGCCAAAAGCTGTCAGTGGTCCTTCGGTAAACCCTTGCTAAAGTAGGGTCACACCATTCGGCAGCTCCAATCGCTAGGAGGTCTTTCTCTCTCATTCGAATTACCAGGCACGCCATACCAAGCAGCGTTTGAGGTTTCTAGGGTCGATCCATATGCTCCAGACCTCACCATCAACCTCGATTTTATCGAAGGAGGTGGTTCCAGGCAAGGCACGAGCCTCGGGTTCTCGATGGAACCCTAGGTTTGGCACGACGAAGAGATCTCAATGCCAGCATGGGTCACAGAGCACGACCATCTACTTGCAAGCATGGTGGAGGCTTGGTTTGAGTGCCAGCCTCGTCATGAAGACAATGGTGAGGTTTGCAACCTCGAGGTGTAGTGGAAAATCCTCGAGTTTTGCCCAAATTCGGTGAAACATCCACAGATTTCGATCGTCGAAGACGATCACCACCACAGGACGATGGCGGAGCATCGTGGGTGGTTGGTTTGCGTATCCCGTGGGAGAAGGAGATGGGGCATCGGCAGTGGCTGGGGGTTGTAGATGACGTCGAAAATGACGTGTCGTTCAGCCAAGGGCTTGAATTTGGTGACCTGGCTCGCGACTCAGTGGCTCGGATGCAAGCACGGCTCCAAGCCGCGACTTTTACGATTTAGGGTTTTGAAATCCTTGTTTCTTTTATTCGATAAACCCACTTATATATATCAACATATAACATGCATATAGCAATAGCATAGTAATCACAATATTCATGGTATAGAATAAATTGAAACCAAATAGATTAGGGTTTAGAATTACTTGAATGTTGATGAATATGAAAGAATTTTCGTGAAATTTTCTTCGGGATCCTCTCCTTCTCGTAGAAACACGTTCGTGTTGATAACGTATTGTGAAACTAATTATAAATTAGCTGGGTGAGAGAGAGAAGGAGAAATGCTCAATTAGTGTATGAGAATTGTGTGTTTCTTCTCCCATGGCCTTGTATCTTTATTTATACTAGTTATGAGAGAGTCTTTTGCCTTGTAAGTAATACAAACTTATAAGAATTTGATCTCCAAATCCTATTGGCATTTTACTTTAAGATTACACAATCACATTCATATTTAATAATATAATTCACAACAGAACACAAATTTTTCATAGTGTAGCACTCAATTTTTGTACAACGACTTTTGTGTCTATATAGATGAATGCAAGTTGATATAATGCCAATTTTAAAAGAAAACATTTTTTATATAATATAATACACATAAACATAACCAACTAGTAAACTTTTATCGTATCAAATTTTTTTGGAGAAAGACTTGGCTTCTCAAGGATTAAGGAGAAACCTCTCTTTAAAATTCATCGTGTCCTATTTATAGAACTTCATGCTTATGATCGGAACCATTCATATTATGAATCACTATGTAAAGATCATTTCTACAAGAAATCAATTAAAACTAAGATCGTTTAGTCATTAAATTGTATAAAAACAGATGGACGAATTCAATAAAAGCATTACAAACCGTCTATCTATTTGCTATGATTGATTGACTAAACGATCTTAGTTTTAATTGGTTTTTTGCAAAAATGATCTTTGCAAAGTGGTTTATAATATGAACGGTTCTGATCATAAGTACGAAGTTCAGTGAATAGGCCGTGAAGTACTTTAAGGAGGAACTTTTCCTCAACCTTAAGGAGCCAAGCTCTTCTCGATATTGAGGAGAAACCCCTCCTTAAAATATGTGGTCACCTATTCACAGAATTTCATGCTTATGATCGGAACTGTTCATATTATGAATCACTATGTAAAAATCATTTCTATAAAAAATCAATTAAAACTAAGATCTCTACATTGTACGGACTTAAAATGCTCACTGCTGGTATTGACCCAACTGTTTTCATTTCCTTTTTAATTTCTTCCTTTTCCTATGAATTAGTCATTAGTTTTCAATAATACAGAGAATACACGAAACCAATACTTTGGATATAGTTTATTTAAATACTTTTTTGCATATATACGTAGATGCGCTTATTTGTGCGTAAAATTATTTTTCAAAAAAAAAAAAAATGTTAAGTGCGAATAATTTAAAAGTACGGTAATAAATTCAAGTGGAATCAAGATGGTGTCACCAGTAAGCAGCCTAAATGAAAAATTCTTCAGTGGTACGTACCATTCAGTGGTACGTACCATTCAATGGTACGGCCATTGAATGATCCAGATTAATTTGCAGTGGGTCCCAAATGAATCTTAAATCATTCAACAGTACGTACCATTACTGAAGTTAAACTCGGCCTAAATAGTAAAAAACATAGCTAAAAAAAAAGACTTGGCTCCTCTAAGCCTCATTTGGCAGTTCGGGCTGGACTGACTATTTCAGTCGGATATGATAATCTGTCATCGAACAGTACTGACTAAATTAGTCGGGCGTTTGGTGCAGTATCAGACTAATGTCAACTATTTATACTGTGTTGGCTAGCCCTAGTGTGTGTGTGTGAATAACACAATTTGTTCTTCATACAAACTCACTTAAATCCTCATCAAATGCAAGAACTACGAAATGTTTGATCTTCGTTGGAGACGAAGTATGTAGGTAACCTTCAACTTGATTCAAGGTGCAACCACAACTCCTCCAAGCAAAGGTGTTCATCCAGAATGAGATTGAAGACCCTCTTCAGTATTTAGCCTTTGCTCATGCAAAAAAGATTCTACAAAGGTATAGGATGCTACAACTTACTAATGTGATTTTGAGTTGTGTCTTGGTTCACAACATTTAGGCTTCAAAATTCATGAGCAAAGTTTTGTTTTTGAGTACTAGCATGCTAGCTAAGAGCCTTTAATTTGTTAATAGCATGCCTAAGTGTTTGCTCAAATGAACTTGTAATTCAAATATTGTCCTTCAAGCGAGAGGGACGGACCCGACTAATTATATGAAGGTTTTTGGGGATATAATTAGTCGGGTGTGAGGAGTACTAAATGGTGGCCCGGTTTAAATAGTCGGGCGAATATTTTGATACATAGAGCACCAAACACCCGAGACCGGATTATTAGTACTATCTGGTGCGTTGTACGGTGTACCGAACGAGGCCCTAGGTTTAAGGAGAAACTCCTTAAAATACGTCGTGGCCTATTCACTGAACTTCATGCTTATGATCGAAACTGTTCATATTATGAATCACTATGTGAAGATCATCTCTACAAAAATCAATTAAAACTAAGATTGTTTAGTCATTTAACTGTATAAAAATAGATAGACGAATTTGGTAAAAGCATTATGAACCGTCTATCTATTTGCTATAATTAATTGAGGAGGCGTATGTATCTTAGCTCATCCCAAAACAAAAACAAAAAAAAGATCTTATTATTAATAATTATTCATAGAGGATAGAATCGGTAGATCACCCATGAGCTCCTACGCGACTGATCTTAGAATTTTCCTTAATTATAGTACAAAATTTGGAATATTGTATCACATCTCCTAATAAACATATTAATTAGTTTCATCAATCATGTCCACAAGCTCAGCAAAAACACATCAGGGGAGTTGAGCTGGTTGTTGTACTATTGTATTGTCTGTCATGAGAGGGAGAGTGAAATAAGAATGTCTATCTGTAATAAGTAATTAGTGTGGCATTAAGTATGGCACATCATGCATGAGACTGAGTGTGAGAGAGAAGTGACCTCACTAAATTAAAACTGGCACATACATATGATTAGATCTACCTCTTACATTACATGTAAAGATAATTGGCATAGAAATTTAATGGGGTGGATTCCAATAATGTTTGATCCTTATGTTTTCTACTGCCTAAATTGACTTGTGCAAATAAACCTTGTGACTTGTGTTGTGAATAGTTGATATATATATGGATATATTTACATTCTCATTCATTCTGTTACACATTGAAACCCTATTTAATTATTTTGGTGTTTTGGGTTGCTTAGTTGCAACAAACATGTTCCATTGAGTGGCTCAGAAGCTACAAAATCTCTCTCTCTCTCTCTCTCTCTCTCTCTCTCTCTCATGGGTGACTTGTGAAGTAGTACAGATAGTATGCATATACATTATTGGCATAAAAAATGGAAAAGTCGGTTATTCACTGGCGTAGTTGCTCAATACTGGTTAGCAAGCAATTTCTTAGTCCAAGCTAGCTAGCTAGCAAAGAACCATATATTATATGAAACCATATGTATGTATATTATATGGTTTGAATTTAATATTATTATATGTTTGGTTGTCTTGTCTTGTAGTAGTACGTAAAAATGAAGTCATGAGAAGGTAGCCTTAGCTACAAGAGAGAGGAACCCATGATCAGCAGAATAAAGTGATCCTTTGCTTCTCTAAATTTCGTCTTAGGCTCGTTTTTGGAACCTTAATTACGTGCCGGACACAACCCATATTATCCACACCACACCCAGATAACTCTTCAAGCCAAGAACTAATTAATTAATTAACTACAACTTAACAAACCTACCTTGATGCTTTGTATCTTGATATTATGGTAATATTACTTTAATTAACTGTTTTTCTATTAATAAAGTAGATTTTGTGGATATTGTACATATATACATGCATATGTATGTGCATGTATGTACAGGTGAGAGGTACCATTGTACTAATTGCATAGATACTTAATTGCCATATTAATACACCAATATTTCCCATTTCTTGAAATTTCAATTATTGTGTTGGTAATTTTGAGCATATACATAAGGCTTGATCAATCCAAATGCCAAAGTGAAATTAAAGGGAGATGTTTGTGAATTCACTCATTCTCTAACCCTAACGCTCCTCAATTTGAAGTATCCCCTTACAAATACATTATTTATACATACATTCTTAAACAATGTTTTTTTGTGCAATGAAGTTGGAGGGTGGGTTGAACTCAGCCTCATAATAGACTAATTTGGTATTAAGCTTGCCATTTATGATAGCCATTCAGTTAAACAAAGTTTTTAACTAAATCGTGGCATTCACCCAACCGTACACCAATTCCGAATTCAATTCTCTTTCTCTCAGTATCGCTTGTATTAAAAATATATAAATACAGTGGTTTAGAATAAGGGTACTCGAATACGTACTAATAAAAGTGCATCCGCTATATATATAAGTTGAACAACTTCAACAAGTAGTTCGCCACTAAGAAGAGATCTTCATCCCAAAGATAAGCTATATATTAATTCTCGTACACAATATCCATGACCTCAGCATTTTAACATCTTCTGTTATTTTTATTTTTCCTTCTTATTAGTAATCGGTTACTTCAAATCTATTTAACTTTTTAAAATAAGATTTTGTTAATAACCATAATAATTTCCTTCCAATTCAATTTTCAACATTTTTAAGTGAACCCCAATGATGATCAGCTTATACATAGAATAATATGCAGTACAGGATTAATTATTTGATAATCATAGAACTAACTGGGCTTAGTATTTGGGGAATATGACTGCCTTATCCTATTTAACTATGAAACAGACATGCATGTCCCATAAATTAAAGATATTTATATAAAGATATTGCTGCAGGGTCAACAGCACACATGAACTGATTGAACAAATAGTGTCCGTAATAATTAATACTCACAAAGATAGTTATCCATATTACTACTTTTAAAATTAATATTTTGTTCGATAAAAGAAAAATTAATACTTAGCAGCATTGTTTAGTTTCCATTAATTTTATCATGAAGTGCAGGTTTGAGAAACAAACCAGCTTACCCTTAACTCCAACCATATTTATATTTCGTGCTACTTGTATTTAAGGGTAAAATTACTCTATTTAAAACAAAATACATATAAATTTTTTTTTTCTTTGGAAAATAATTTATTGTTCAACAAAATACATATGAAATCATTTTCGTTCATTTTCTTTAATCTTTTGGCTTGGTATATAAACCGAAGATTTAGGCTACGAGACATCCCACTCGCTCCCTCGCACATGAATTGTATAAGTCAAAACCTATGAAATCGAAAGAAAGGGAAAAAGAGGAAAATGAAAAGGCATCTTGTTTTATTTATTTTCCTCATTCATTTTAGTGACATTTTAGTTGTTGGATTTATTTTAATGACTTTAAAACTAATATTTAAGGCTTTTCCCAAAACAGAAAACTGATATTTAAGGCAATCTAATGTCAGGAAAAACAGGCAGTGTAATACAAAAATAAAAGGATACCAACATGAAGTATTTCAATTTTCAACCCAAAACATATGGAAAATACATGGCTACTTGTATAATGACTCTAATCAGCTATTGTTTCTTGCCGACAAATTATAATTTAAATTGGAAAAATGTTAGGGAGACGACATTTTTGTATCACATTGGTGTATCATCTGATATGTACATGCCACATCAATTAATGAATTGATCTCATTAGATATTGTTGGTTGTATGTATCACTTGACACATCAGATAGTACACAAATGTGATATAAATATGTGATCTTCTTAACATTACTGTTTAAAATGTGTGCACAAATTTTTTTTCATATAATTTTAATAATTAGTTTCACATATTGCTACACTGTAATTTTCAGTTAATGAACCTGTCACATAGAAGAGACAAACTATGCTCAAAACTCGACCAATAAAATTGAATCAAAGAAGATGGGTGATGATGTTGTCTAAAAGTTGGAGGTATATTAAACTTTTACATGGCACAGAAAATCATTGGCATTTAAGGTAAAATGTACCTATTTTTCTTGAATGGTGATTGAGAAATTTCCATTGATTGATCACTAATACACTCTAATCTTATACATATTTAGTGGTTGAGTTGTAAGTATGACTTTAATGATGTACCATAGATCTATGTAGTCATCCAATTGTCCCATAGATCTTGATCATCATGAAGCCATGAATTTAGAGGAATTCAGATTTAGTTGGATGTAATTTCCCTTAAAAAAGGAATAGAAAGCCCTTAAAGATAGGAGAGTTAAATTACAAGTTGTTAAGTTTAGCCCCAAAACGCGAGAAAAACTCTTATATTTCAGTTTCATACACCGATTGTGTTTTTCTCTTACATCACATGACAATAAACGTAATAATAAACTAGTATATGAAACCGGTGTAATCAAGTTTTTGTTCCAAAACCCAACAAAATTAAGCAAAAAGACACTCAAGAATTGCATGTAATGTGTGGTCATGCAAGCATGACAATACTTGACAACATGCACTGTTATACATAGAATAGACAGAATAGAAATTATAGAATAAAATACAAGAAATATATATATATATATATATATATATATAATATTGAAGGTAAAATGTTGAGAGAAAGAAAAGAAGTGGGAGTGGGAGGAGCACCGCAGATTCCGTGGTTCCAGGCTTGCACTCCAATCATCATCTCTATACACAAATCGTTGAGGCAAAGTAATGGGGCTTTGCCTCTCAGCCTTTGCCTTTGCTTTGCTTGCTTCCCTTCAACACACTTTGTAAATTCCAATTCTCTCTCTCTCTCTCTCTCTCTCTCTAGAATACTAAAATAGCATGTACACATGTACATGCGTAGCTGCAGCCTGTATTTTGCAGTATCTTCAACAAGACGTGTTAGTAAGTGTGGGAGTGTAAACTCACACGCGCCTAACAAACTTCTAGGCTCCACCACCACCCCTTTTCAACTTTGATCAATAAAACATTAAGAAGACGATGTTATGTGAAATTCCATTTTCAAGCGTTTTAGACTTGTACTGTGCTTACTTCTACAACATATTTGTACAAATTCCTTAAATTTTAGATCTACGCGTTACGTGTCTTGTGTCATTAAATATTACATTACATATGTAAGTTTTAATGATAAAACACTTTACACTAATTAAAAACGGCAATATAACTTTCATTCTCCTTTATTTTCAAGTATTAGTTTTCTTAACTTGTTAAATAAATGCCATGCTATGATACATGCATGTGATATGGTTCCTCTACATAAAAACAATCCATAAAAAAAAATACCCAATGAGATATAACAAGCAAGTACACTATAAAGTGAAGCATATCAGTATGTGGGATACCATTTTCTTTTTGGACCCATCTTCATTTATGCAAACTAGATAGAGATTATTTGTATGCCTATGAAGTTTGTTTTCCCTTTAAATTATCTTTTATCGAGTAAAGGAAAAATACAACACAACCAAGTCAAATGTATATATTCAAGTCTTGACTACCCAACCGAACTTAGTTGAAATTAGGAATTAAGAATTAAATGTCTTTATTTGGAATTAGGATTACTTACTTAACATTAATTAATTAGTTTAATATTAACATCTAACTGAAAAGAAAAGCAAAAAACATACATTTGGTATAGTTGGTAAGTGATTTAAAAAGTCCTACTTCCTTAAATCTCAATCAACAAGTTGAGGGCACTTATCAATTAGCAGTTTATTACAATTTTAGACTTTGCACCTAATTTGTGGGACTAGTACAAGTTGAATGTAGGAGTGAAGAGCTTAATTAGCTAGGTGTGGCACTTACTAGTAGTGTGTGTTGGGAAGTTGGAAGTTGGAAGGTGAAGAACACGCGCTTTGGAGGTGAGAGTAGGTTAGATTATGAGGGTGCATGGTAATGTATACGGTGGAACCTCATTAGCTTTGGTTTGTTTGTTTTTGCGTTTGCAATTGGTGAAGAAGTAGTGCGTTGGCAAAGTGTGAGAAAGAGAGCAAGAAACGGACTTTGCGTTTAACAACCTCTCTTCTCTTTTGGGGCTTTACACTCCTCATCTCTAAATTTGCAACTCTTTTCCGTTATATCTGGTTTTTGTTTTTGGCTTTCCTTGCCTTAATCTCTATCTATCCCACACACATTTACTAAAACCTCACTCTCTATAATTACAACTCCTCCTTTTCTTTTTTCTTTTTTTTTGTTGGTTTTTCAATTAATTAATTTCTAAAGACAATTTTAATTTTATAAACAGAAGTTATTTCTACATACCATTTTTCTCTTGATGCAGATCTTTGTTTTTTTTCCTGACCGTGAGATTGGATAAATCAATAAAGAATTCAGAAATAAAACTAAATAGAAACGTACATAAAAAGAAAAGGGGTTTGCAGAAATCGTTGCCCTTTATAAATACCTTGGAAGCTCAACAAAGATTGGGGAGACTAGATTCACAGTTACTGTTGTATTGGGGTATGGCCCTATAATTGTGACTCTCTCCAACATGTCAATAGTCAATATATATATATATATATAATGTAATAACAGTCTTCCTCTCCTTGCTTCCTCCCTACCAATTAAATCTCTCTTTCTTCTTTCTCTCTCTTCTCTCTCTCTTTCTAAGCATTGATTCCCAAGTCTCTTGAAGGTAGAGGAGGAGGAATTAGCCATGGAAGCAGCAGGTGGTGATGGTCATCATCAAGAGGAAGTCATGATCATGGGGTGCAAGGAACAACACAACAACAACAACAACATTAATATTATGAAGGGTAAGCGCACAAAACGCTTGAGGCCCCAATCCCCAATCCCTTTTGCCATCCCAACAAACTCATCGTCCCCGGAGGGCGGCGGCGGCCGTGGAGGTGGTGACGGCGGCGAAAACAACAACGATTGCATCAATAGTACCAACGTGTCCCCCACCACATCAGCTGAATTATTCCAAGACAGCACCACATCAGAAGAGGAGGACATGGCAAACTGCCTAATTCTTTTGGCGCAAGGCCAATCCCGGGCGGCTTCTTCCTCCCCCAATCACCACCACCAACCCCACAACGATCATATTACTACAAGTAGTCGAAGATTCTTGGAAGCAACAACTGCCACCGCGGGCAAGGCAGCAGGGTATTACGTGTATGAATGCAAGACTTGTAACAGAACGTTCCCTTCTTTCCAAGCATTAGGGGGTCACAGGGCGAGTCACAAGAAGCCTAAGGCGAATATCGGAGACGATCACAAAAACAAACACTTTGGAATTGGGTTGTTGCCGCCGTCGGATGAAGATCAAGACACGCAATTGTTCAAGAACAACATTTTCCACAACAACATCAACACATCTTCATCTCCACTTTCTCTCCATTTGAACAACAGGGGTTTGGTTTTGAGCTCCAACAAGTCCTCTTCTAAAATCCACGAGTGCTCGATTTGCGGCGCGGAATTCACGTCCGGGCAGGCCTTGGGAGGCCACATGAGGCGCCACAGGACGCCGATTGGAGCCACCAACACAACCTTGTCGTTGACGCCTCCGCCAGTCTCAGCCGCCTTCGAATCTCATCAACAGCAACAGCAGCAGCAGCAGCAGCAGCAGCAGCAACTGCCCATGAAGAAGCAGAAAAGTATGTTGAATTTGGATTTGGATCTCAACCTTCCAGCACCTTCAGAAGATGATCACCACAGAGAAACCAAGTTTGTGTTTGCCTCAAAGCAGCAGCAACCAGAGCAGCAGCAGCAGCAAGAAAGGTTAAGAACACAAATTTTGGTGGATTGTCATTACTAAAAAAAAGGTGAAGATTTTTTTTAGTGATTTCTTCACTCCACAATTGATA
Organism: Gillenia trifoliata; assembly: GCA_018257905.1. Classification (NCBI taxonomy): domain Eukaryota; kingdom Viridiplantae; phylum Streptophyta; class Magnoliopsida; order Rosales; family Rosaceae; genus Gillenia; species Gillenia trifoliata. The sequence goes on from CM031086.1 coordinate 20,395,455, forward strand.
TGAGCAATGGTCAACTTGATGTGAATTACCAACTCTTTTTTTTAACTTCTTTAATTTGTTATACCACCATTCAAAATTGAAACACTATTCTTTTGATTCATTTGATTCATCTTGACCAAATGTCATAAAAATATGGACTTTGATCTAATTACTTTGTTAAAGAAAATGTTAAATTTGCGTTTCTTGATTGAAAAGTGCATGATCATGAGCAACCTTTTTTGTTTTTGGGCTTCTACTTTTCAAAATTCAATCGAACTTGACTTCGAATACAAGTATTTCTTAACCAAGTGAGCTATAAATTTCTTGTCTTTTTTGTTTAATCGAATTATTTTGTTGTTGCTTCTACACTTAAATTTGTCGCTACCATTACAACCATAAAAAGTCATCATGCTGCAAGTTTCATTGTTTCATTTACAAGAAAGCCTGCCCTGGCCCTCCTCCTTTTTCTCAGTAATGTAAGTGATAAATAATAGAATTAAAAGTATAGAAAAGCCACTCATATCACTGCAATTTCCACATGAATATTCCAACCTATCGTACTTTTCTCTCTTTATTCAATAACAATATGTGCTACTAAAAAATTGTATCTAGTTGCTATTTTTGTCACTTTCTTCGTTAGGTCCACCTCTTGTTAGTTACTAATACTACCCCACTGTTATAACTTATATATACACCAAAGCATTATCTGGAATGATTCACTGCTTCATGACCCACGTGCCTTAATTTGCGTCAGTCCTAGGATTTTAAACTAGTTGAAAAACGAATTAGTTGCTAGTTTAAGACCTAGTTGATTAGAAATGTGTTCTTTACTAATCGACTTTGTTAACAAGTTACATTGTTAAAATTGATCTCAAGATTATTTGTACTGACAATAAAACTAATATTATTTGTACGACATTTACTAATGATGTTATTTACCACTTATCTTGTATAAGTGACGATATCCATTGATATGTGTAGGTGAAAACCACTTGCATTAGATTGAAGATCCGTTCCTATAAAAAAGATGATTTGAAATGACTTAATTTGAGATTTTCTAATTTAGTATTTTATTTTATAGTGTTAAAGTTAAGCACTTAGCTTGGCACCACGTAGTGTAAAGAAGTCCAACAACCCATGTAGTATTAGTGGCTCACGTCTAATGCACATTGCGTAGTTGGATGATTTTTCTTAAGCTTTTGGATATGCTAATAATCTCAAATGCTGCAAGATTTTTTTTTTAAGCTTTTGAAATATAATGCTAATCACTAATGCTGATAGGGTTTGGTAGATAATGGAGTACCTAATTAGATATTGGAAGTATACTTAGGCTAGCTAACTAATAAATCAAACTTGTGGTAATATGAGGGGTGTGACGTGGAAGCACAAAGTTGCGATAATAACCATTGAAGACATGATAAAAGAGAAGACAAAGAGCCTTGTATACAGTTGTACCAAATCCCCTCGTCCTTGTATCATGACATTGTTAAGCATCATTAGCTGTTTCTAAGTAAAGAGTAGGTGTCCATCTACCTCAATGAGAGAGAGAGAGAGTTTTGAGACGTTGTAAGGTTAAGAGTAAATATTTCTATTGAGTTAAGATTGGACTTGGTTAAGAGTTCGATTTTCTTTCATTGTAACTAAAAGATATACGTGACTCATTCTCTAAGGATGTGTGAGCTTGAACAATTTTATAAGGTGGTATAGGTTATTTTAAGGTTAGGTAACATGAACTTACATTTTGCTAAACGTTTAAGGTAGATACCGCTTGATAATGGTTGATGGAAAGATCATACATTTATTTTTTTTTTTTGAGAAAAGGTTAAAGTTTTAAACCATACATAAGCCATATGTGAATGGCGTTCTAAAGAGTATTAGGCATTATGTGAAAGTGGGTGCATGTTTAATTAGAAATTTTTGTTTTTTTAGTACAACGATAACGTTAGTGGGTTAAATAGTTAACTGTTAAAGGAGAGGGAGATCGGTGAGGATCGAACCGCACTGTAGTGCATAGGTATCATTGTTTTCCGCCATTGCGGTGAAGCGCCATCTGCCCTAAAAGTTAGAAATTTTGTTTTCTACCCTAAAAGTTATGTTCTGAATTTGAAAATTCCACAATTGGATGAAAATTGTAATTAATGTATCTAGAGATTTCCAAAATTCCAAATTCCAAAGTTGAATTTTAAAATAAAATTGTCAAATTTATTCCAATCCAAAAGTTTACTATTGTATGAATCTTGTAGTCAAATTTATGATGTTCATTGTTAATTTTGGATATGTTTAAATTTTTAGTTCATTTTAATTAGTTTTATATTTTAAAAAAATGAGGAGTCTAATATTATAAGTATGAAAAGATGTTAGTGTTGGATTATGGCTTGTTGGAAATGTTTTTAAAATGACTGAAAACGTCTTTAGAGAAAATATTTTTGAATTCCAAAAGCACATAATTGGTGCTTCTTGCATGAAGCACTTCAAGTGCTTTTTTAGGATTCACTTGCATTTTTACTAATAATTTGTTGAAAAAACATTTTCACCAAAAGCACATTCAGTCATACAATGAAGGCTCATACTATATTTTATTTTGTCTCATATGTATCCATGTTATATACAATTATCAAAACATAATACTATACTACAAAATTAATTAGAAATTCACACAAATATATACTAAAAATTAAGAAAGAACATTAAACTGCATATACACAAGAGTTCCGAAATATGTATGTTTGGAAAGTTGTGAGAAAACAACGATACCGAAAACTCCGAATATTCTGAGCTCTACGATTTGAAAAGAAAGTTTGATTCCGAAATTTTTCTGATTGGAAATTGAAACTTTTTTTTTTCGATCTGATTCGTTCGAAAATTATACATACGTGAAACATAAGCTGGAGATCTTTCTTCTCTTCCTTCTCCTTCTCTCTCTTTTCTTTTTCTTTTGTCTCACTGGTTTATAAGGTCAGTCAATTTTTAAGTGATTAGTAGAATTGACTTTAAGTAATGCTTTATTTCATGTTATACTTTTTCTTGTATGAGTTAGCTCGAGTGGTGAGACGGTGAGAGTAAAAATAAATAAAATTAGATGCATGGAACGGGTAAATGTAAATGGGTAACACATGCATGAATGACTTTTTATTTATTATTATTTTTTTGGGTAAACAGGAGGGCCGAAGCCCACAGAGATCATTATAAACTAATTGAACTACACATGCACTCCATTTAGGTGGATCGAGAGTTTAATTGTAAGAATTTATCAAACAAAGCCTTAAAATTGACATTTTGTTTGTTTTCGGACGTCATGAAATTGACTTTTCTCATATTAACGAAGACTATAATATTTTTAAATCCAGTCATTGTAATAAACTATTTTAGACGATAACCAAATGGATTTTGTTATATTAGTAAACAATGCGAGTATATTACCAACGAAATGCGATTCTTAATCGCAACATTAGTTGTCGATGAAATATCAAGTAATGTGTTGGAAGTTACATGAAAAAAATCTTAAATAGTACGTACTATTGAAGTTTGACTCAAGCTACATCCCTAAAAACTTCATAGGGAGTGTGTTGTACCTCCACATTTTACTTTTTTGCTGGTCTACTGGCTTCTAGTGCTCGTACCGTTGTACGTCGTGTATAAAGGTATGTTAATTTAAACCGGCACAGCTTTGTAGGGTGCCAAAAAATTACATCATTAAACGGAATGTAGCTCAAACGGTAGAGAGCTTGTTTTGGTTGCCTAGAAGAAGGTGACTCGCGCAAACAGCTGACTCCTTTTCAATAGAAAGGCTCGACCATCGGTTCCCCCAGAAATAGGACCCGTAAATGGACCATTCACCCCATTCAGCTCGAGCCCAAAAGTTTTAACCTCTACATATCGCCCACTTCCTTGACTTGCTCAGCGGCCAAACAGGCTCGAGAGAAAGCGCTCCTGGATCTATGTTAAATTAGTGGATACATGTATCACTCAAATGAATTTAGTTATGGGCGTGATTCTGTGTTCTTGTTAATCGCGTTAGGTCGAAAATTACACTAAAATAATTGAGTAGCAATTAATTTGACCTCCCGCGGATTAAAGTAAAGGAAGTAGGAGGTCAATAAAAAAAGAGATGTTAATTAATCAAATTCTACCCAATAAAGCGGATACTTCGGATCCTGCTTGGACAAAACGGAAGATATTGTCGATAAATAGAAGTAGAGAGAAATTATGAGCATTACGTTCATGCATAACTTCCCTACTATTGGATCGCGAACCGATGCCGTATGGAAGACTCGTCTCTTAACGCCTTCTTTTTTCTTCTCATCGGAGCTATTTCACAAAGACTTGCCATGGTAAGTTACCCCGCATCTCCATAAATCATGTTTTATTCACAGAAGGAAAAAACAATTACATCATTGATTAATCGGTTAGTATGGAAGAACACAGAAGTGTTAATCGGTTAGTATATTTTTGGAATAGGTAATACTTGTGTTCTCCTCGTAGAGCAACCTATTTGTTAGAGTATTTTCAATTATACTCTTTATTTTATAGTGAAGTTTTAGATAAAACTATCAAAAAGTTAATTTAGGAGCTCTCTAAAAAAATTGTACTCCAACAATATTCCTTATTTTAGAGAGTCATAATGACTACAAGTCAATAATTAGCCAACATGAATTAATTATTTATTTAAAATAGTTAACATTAATTATAGAGAGTTGATCAGGCACGGGTTTAGGCCCCGCTGAGGTGGGCTCCAGCCCATCCGAGATTTTTAACCTACAACTTGCTATAATATATACTTCCTTGACCACTTCAAGACAGATCGATCGCCATTTTACAAATAATCTCTCACGGATTTATTGGTGCTGCGTTTTTATTCTTGGCCGGAACAAGTTATGATAGAACACATCTTGTTTATCTTGACGAAATGGGCAGAATGGCTATCGCAATTCCAAAAATATTCACGACTTTCAATATGTTATCAAAACACCTACTTACAGTTGCCCATCTAGCCTACCCTAATTATCCAATTATCCTAATCCATACCCTTCAGTCCAGAAAATATAATTTTTCACATCCCTTTACCCCCAACTCTTATGCTTGTCTGGTACTCACTGGACTTGTTGCTCATGTAAGTTCCTTTTCTTTTTATGCTCTCTTTTCTTCTTCATTTGTTCTTTTATGCTTCCTTATTTTCTTCTTCTTTTGGTCCAACCTACAGAAGTTGGATTTCTTCCTCGACATTTCTAATTTTTCTCCTCCTCTTCCTCTACAATTTTGTAGTCTTTTTCTTTGAATTACTCAATTCACTCTTATGTTTATAGAGTTGTTTTTCTTATGTTGTACTGATTGTGTACGATTTGGAGAATATCATATAAACAAAGAAGACTATACCCAACATTTTAAAAAATATTTCCACCAATGAAATTTAGCATCAAAGTTCAGCCCACCTCAATTTTGAATCCCGAATTTGTACCTGGAGCTGATAAACGCATAATGTTACATTTGTTACCCTATTATTTATATTTGTTGATGCTTCATTTAGATTATTATGAGCTAATTACTATACTTTTGTAGTTTATAAGAATTAGGTGAAGGAAATCAAATTACATTGTTATTTTAGTAAGCCTGCACATATTCTCTACGTTTTGGTCTTTATGTTCACATTGACTGCATTAATTCAATTAATTATAATTTTTATTATTAGGTTGAAGACCAGTTAGTGGTGTGACTCGTAGTTACTTGGAGCAAGGTAATCGACAGTTTGCATTTAACAACAAAAGGATGGCTATGTAGAGACAAACTGAGAAGTTCTTTCCCTTAAACCAAATTCCAGTCGGTGGCCTGCTATTCAAGATGGTGCGGTGCAATTGTTTCCATTTAGATGAGGGGAATCATGGGTATAGAAAAGGAAGAAATAGAAGAATTTACAAGAGATGGAAAAGGTAATTACTGTGGCAGTGGAGGATTTTTAAGTGGAAAAAAATTAGGAAAGATATTTCAAAATGGGAAATGCTAAGGGGACTCGCCCCAAAGTAAGTTTCTAACGACTCTCCCTCCACGTATACTATCTCAAAAATTAATAGTATTTGCGGGTCTCACTGTTATTTTTAATTAAAATTAAATAGTAACTACATTTTATAATATTATTTTCTTTCACTTTCTCCCTTTTCTTCTTTCATCAATTTCAATGGTTCCATCTCTCAAACCATGAGATGTTCGTGGTTGCAAAATTACCAAGTAATTGCGTCAAGTGAGATTATGAGTTTTTGAAAATTTGATTCAAGCCATTCAATACTCTTGATTGAGTTGGAACTTGGAAGTATTTATTAGTAACTTTTTATATAAAGAGAACAAGTCGACTTCAAATACTTGAGATTGTTACAATTGAAGAATTAATTAGGCACTAGACTTTAAATTTAATTTTTTTTTTTTTAGTTGTATAAACAACAAAGTCGATAACCTTAATTAGTTAATCACTTTGAGCAAACCATTTTTGCACCCGAGCCGAGTTCATGAAAGTAAAAGTAGAATGCTGCATGTAAGGTTACGACGCCTTCACATTCCATCGATACAAGAGAAATTTTCGAGCAATACAACACCAATATTCAAACCCATGCCTAAACAGAATTTCCTAGTCCTTGTAATACTTGGACTCCACGGACTTAACGTAATCCTATTACTTTTGGGAGTACAACAATTTGCGTATAAATAAGGGATTAAGGGATGAAGTCTCCTCCAGTCAAATACCATAGCTAGCCTAACGAGCAGTGCCTCAAGTTCTTCTTGTTTTCTCTGAAAAACAAAAACCAACAACCAACATGCATAATTCTTCTTCTGGGTTGGAATCTATGACTCCAGATTGGGCAAGTTTGGGTAAGGAGCTTTTATATTTAGTTTTAGAGAGATTGGAGTCGCCAAAAAAATTTAGCTTTGTTTGCAAGCCATGGCGTTCCGCTGCGAAGGATATACTAAAAAGCCATTTCGTTACGAAGAAGACAGCCCCAATGCTTTTGATTCCTGAAAGAGAGAAAGATGCATGGAATTTATATACAATGTGCAAGTCTGTTGTATCTCTAATAATCCTTTCTTGATGGTTCAAGGGAGAAGAGAGCATCACAACTCAATCATTCGCCTTCCTCCCCTACGCCCTCCATCTGGAACGCAAAGCGAACTAATTCTAAAGCGGTATCACAATTATTTTGTTTAACATGCTACAATTTCAGAGGATCCAATATTAAATGCCAACGATTGCATTGTTATGGCCGTCTATGAGGATTTTAATCGATTGGCTTTTATTAGACTCAACAAAGACAAAAAGTAGACTTATGTTGACAAACGTTGGAAACAAATTCAAGATGTTGTTCACTTTGAAGACAGATTCTATGCTATTGATCAAGATGGTAAACTATTTTATTTTAATATTACCGCTGGAGCAATGCAATAATGAGATTTAACTAAATTTGAATGATGCCAGATAAGTCGAATGTATTAAAATTGACATTAAGGAATAGATGAAAGATAGCAATGTACCGTCTCCCCGGTTGTTAGTTCCGGCAAGCTTAAAGTAGTATAGCCTGCATCACCAAGCCTGTCCGGGTACATATTCACAAATTCTTCATTTCCAACCCAGAACTCCTAATTTTGCAAAAAAGGGACTAATCAACACATATAGTTGTTATCAAACGGCTATAAAAACAAAATAGTTATCAAACAAAGTGGCTCTAAAAACTAAATAGTTATCAAATCAAAGACAAACACAAATGAAATGGGATAGAATAGGACCTGTTGATCGAGTCGTTTGTAGATTGGAGCCAAAATATTGAAAGTCGTGCACGAAACTAAGCAAGGCCCTGCCAAAGTCTCTGGCTTTGGCTCTGCTGTCGACGGCAACGATAGCTGCCGCTATAGCTCCTTGGGAGACTCTCATTTTCTCTGCGATTGATCTTTGCCGCATTAGAACCCGCACCTAAACCCTGCAAAGTCCCAAAACGATTTCCTGAGTACCCATTTTCTCAGATACCAAATCTATGAAAGAAAAACAGAATTAATCTAGAGAGAGATACCATGTGTTTGGCTTAAAAATTACACAGCCGTACGTGGCAGCAGGTCGAAGTAAAAAAAGCTAACCACGCTACTTGGTTCTAAAACTTGAAGACAAGGTTATTCAGATCACTGTGAAGTTATGTATCGTCTGCACCGGCCCGGCAGCCCTCAAATATATTGATGAGAATATAGGTCCACCAAACTGGTATCAAACTGTAAGGACAAAGATACTAAAAAAAAAATTAGTGTCTTTATTGTAAATGTAGTTGGATTATTTGGGTGCCAAACTCTGAATGTGACTTGTGAGCTACCAATCACATAACACTCCAACTTGCCGAGAAGGCTAATGAAGTGACCTCGTTCGGTCGGTGAGAAAATCAAAGACTTCTCATCGGCAGAGACTTAGGATAAATAGTCAAGTCACACGAGTAAGCATCCACTTCTATTCAGTAAGTCGTGATTCTTTCGCTAAGTTGACTTTATCGCTCTAACCCCATATATCAAGTCGGTGGCCTTAACTGGTGCTTATGGAAAACCTCGTCTATCTAGTCGGTCAAGTTTCTCGTAGAGCGTTGATTTGTATGTTGAGTTGAAGGTCCTTTTCTCGTTGCTAATCTATCTGTTTATATAGTGCTCACCTCACAAATCATGATCAAATTGAAACACTCTCGCCGCCTAATCTAGACCATATCCTACTCAAACTTGGATTCTGAATCTAGACTCAATTTGCATTTCATTCAAATCTCATCCAAAAACCATCCCTGATCCTCCTGAGTCCTGAACGTCTACGCCATTTTGCAAATGACCCACAAACCTTATGGGGTAAAAGAGCTTATGTTTTCTTTTTATATTGTAAGCTTTTGTTGAGGTCACTATTTAGGGATTGGCTATAGTACTCATCCATTGGATCCTTGGGAAGATGCTGCTCTAGGCGGTGGCAAATCAGGCGGCGGAGATGGGGTATGAGAGGGTGTTGCTGGACTGGAATGTGTATGCTATCAAATTTTACGAGGAGATGGGGACTGAGATTTTGCAGGAGTGGAGGACTTGCCAATGCTAGTGCCTAGCTCTTGCCTCAGGTGCTCGGGGAAATACCGACGAAATGAATTATGAATTTAAATTAAATAAAGAGTGGAAGCAAACACAATCGTTTGAATCCTCCGTCTTTCTATTAAATGAAGGGATGGATCTGCTAATCTTGGTCTCATGCATTAAGTACCTACCATTTTGGGATTGCTGAAATTATTTAAAAAGCAGCTTATTAAAAAATCTAGTGTATTAAATGTGTTTGGTAAATGAATGAAAACATGTTTTTTTTCAAAATCACTGGTCACCCACAGCAGAAATCAAGCAAAAAGCAGAAGCAGGTAGGAGGAGGTGCTTCTCAAAACCGGCTTTTTCTTAAAACACACGGGTGAACAGTAGAGTTTAATGAAAATTTAAAATGGCAATAATACCCTGGCTTTTTAATAAAAATTACAGCCAGTATCCTCGCTTCCCCTTCCCCCTTTATGCTTGTCGTCCTTCAAAACGAAGGCCGGCGACCTTCAATTACCTGGAGAAATCAACAATATGCTATAATTCCTTCAATTAGAGGATGCTCTGCTCATTTTATGCTGAGTATTCTCTAAATTTTGAGCTTACAGTGCTCACATGGGAACATAGAGAGAGATTGAAGGATTTATAGAAAGGAAGAACAAGGAAAATGAAATTTGAGCTTTGTGTGGGAGAGAGAAGGTGAGTGAGACTGCATGCGACAAATCCATCAAGTTTCTGACTACAAATGGCGTCGTTGTGGTCTGGTCCGTTTGGGTTACGGAGATTGGACATTGGAGCTCCTATCTAGCGAGAATTTGGAGCTGTAGATCTGATGAGAAATTGAAAATATATTGAAATGGATGTGGGGAAACGGGATGAGAGAGAGAGAGATTGGGTGGTTAGGAAGGATTCTGTCATGGGCAGGGAGGTAGCGGCGGCGGAAGGGGATTCTACAAAACCCAGACCTTTTATATCTCCATCTTTATTGTTTATCTTACGTTTATTCCTTCTTTCTTTTTTTTTGGGTAAATAGAGGGGTCAAAAGATTTGGAAGAACATAAAACAACTAACAATTTATGTTTTTCTTTTACATTTTTTGTTTTTGGTATTTAGATTAAAAAATTTCAATATGAAAATTTGATCATTTCTTTTAGTTAAGTGAAGACAAGAGAAGATAAACTTTGGAAAAAAAAATAGAGAAGATAAGATTATTAAAAAAATAAAATAAATTATCATCTAACATCAATATCATTTTTAGTCATTTAACATAGTCTCAATAGTTTTATATAAAAGTTTATCAAACACTCACAAACTGCTTTTATTGTTAAAAGCACTTTTATAACAAGAGTTTACCAAACATTCAACTACTTTATTTTTTTCAAAACACAGTAGAAGCAGTTTTTTCAAAAAACACAGCAATACCAAACTAACCCTAAGGCATGTACAACAAGGTCAAATTGGTAGAGGGCTGAAAAGCCATATGGTGCATGTTGATTGCTCAAGAAGGTAGGAAAATTTTATTTAACTTTACTTTTATGATTTCAATTTACCATTGAATAGATTAATACGTATGAGTGCATCGAAAACCCATTCGTTTATCCTCAACAGCGGACCAAAGCCATGCAGCGGCAACCATGGCACTCAACTCTTATGACATCCTTAGAACACCATGTCTACGGCATAGCTACTCAAACTCGCCGAGGTTCAACAAACACAGATGTAGTTCTTGGGGGCACAGTGAAGCTTCCTGAGGACGCATTATACGCAGATCTCTTAACTATTTCATCCGTTGACGTTACCTGCAACAAGTTCATATTAGAGAAACCCATATAGAACAAATCAAGCAGGTCTATCTTTGAAGCAACTTCAAGTGATACGAGTTCAGAGATAAAAATAAAGAACGAACTAAATCAGGAGGTACGAGCTCATCATTCAGCATCTTTCTTCTAGGCTTGAGCCGTTATGCAGAAAATCTCTAGTGCTCCCTTCGATTGCTCCAATATTGAGGAAAGAAACAACATGAAAATAATAGCGGTAATTGACGTGAATGAATGGTTTACCTGCACAGGATGCAACTGAAGAGTCCTAGACTGAAGAGAGGGGCTGGCAAATGACACCTCAGTTGGACACGCATTGATGACAACCACAACGTAAGAGTAACTGTGCAGCACAAATGCTTACAAGTGAATTATTTTCCTATCATTGGTATCATGGAAAAATTAAAGTTTGAGATATTTATACCGACATTGAATCCAGCTGAGATAACCCTGGCACGCCTTCATGACCATCTTCAATGCTCATTACTATGACTCCAGGGACTAATGAAGGACCAGTATTATGGAAACGTACCCGTTCCTGAAAATTTGAATATTATGTATTAAAACTTGGGACTGAATTTGGTTTCTCTCTAAAAGAGAGGGTTCAGCTCATAGCGTTTGATAAGCAACAAGCCTAGCACTTTATCTTGGTAATATCAATTCCAAGAAAAAAAACTTAATACTTTTGTAGTGGAACATAAGTACAGATACAAGGCCTCTCACCTGAATAGCATTTGCCGTCCTCAAACGGAAAAGTGGTGAAGAGTACCTAATATGTAACAAATTTGAAAAGTTCTCCACGGCAGCGAGGATGTGACTCTTCTGAGGCTTAAAGGATGGATCTGCTAATCTTGGTTTCATTCTGACAATAAGAAACAGAACCAAAAAATTATCACTTAGACATGTTATATCAGTTGTTATAAAGCGTCTGATGCCAGATACACCATCAGCAGAGGTTTCTGCATCACATGTCAACATCAGTTAGAAATACACAGGATCAAATGATTGTGGAAATACACGAATGCTTACAGCGGCCAGCTGTGTTCGTTCTTCTCTTTTGGAGGAAGGCCAACACCCCAATTGTTAGAGCTATAAGTGAAGTCCAGCCTGGAAATCATACCAATCAAACGTTATATTTGAGAAAGACACAGACATGTTATAGCAGGCATGGATTACTCAATCAGAAAATATGGCATAGGACTATAGGAGTGGGATCTATTCTTGAACTCAGAAAGGATCCAACTTGTAACTTGGAAGTAGTATTGTAATGCAGAAGATCATATACTTATTCTAGCAGTTAGATATACGATCAGCCAAAATCTTGAAATCTTAATGTAACTAAGACTGTAACTTGGGAATGAGATTAGCAATTGACCTGTTGAACCAATCACCAGAATTGTATGAGTCACGATCAAGTGATTTTGACCGAAGCAGCTCATCACCGGCGTGGAAAAATGGTATTCCCTAAAATTAGGAAATCATTTAAATACTGATTGGTCATACAATATCCCAGAAAATGAATTAATAACATTACAAATAATCCTAGCAGCCTGCCATTTCATAGTTGTCACTTTATAGTTTATAGTAGTATACCACAAACACTTGATAACCTATGGTCAATGCAACTGTGTAAAATAAGTATTATCCAGAGACGGGGAAAAAATACATGAATTTTTCATTAATCAACATTAAATACAATTTAAAACCTGTCCGAGTGCTATTATACTTGTAGCCAAGTGATTTATCCTGCATCTCTCTTCCAAAGAAATTTCCATTGGCGTCTACAAGTAATGGATTGAGTTAGACAAGAAGTTACAATTCTGAAGTCAAATAAATACTGCAGAAGTGCATATACCTTCAGAGTCACTATGTCAAACAGAGTTTCGTTGTCATGAGCAGAAACATAATTGATCTGGAGAACAAACGTAGTTGTCAATCGTATGGTTTTTCTATGTTAATAATCATCATTCTACCTTTAAAGCATCAATATGAACAATGCAATAGCATCCAGAACGAAATGTAAGCATCTAAATATTAGACTCCAGATTGACTAAAGTTCATAAACCGCTGATACTCAGACTTGCTAAGCCCACTTGACAGCTGGCACTCAACCTAGGCATCTGAGTTATACATTCCATAAACATCGATCGAAGATATAAGAATAGGGCTCAGCCAACATCAAGTACCTTCAAACAGGTGATGATAGGCACAAAATTGCAGGAGCTAAAATTATGAATCCTGATGCTGATACTTACAGTTTCAGTAGGAGATAATGTATATGCTACAGGTGTCCCACCATAGGTCAATACTTCAGATCCTTTTACCTGCAGAAATCGTCATATAGAAATGTCAAGGTAATGCAATTTCAGCTAAAACGTCAACGGAGAAGAATGATACTTATCCTCTGGGATTAATGCATACCTCTTTCCCTTCACAATTGGTTAGCACAAAGTCCCTCAGGTTTGCAGCCATTCCTACCTGAATTACTGTACTTCAATTAGACATAATCACAAAGAAAAAAACAAAGGAATTATGGCTTAAAACGCCTTTTGCAATACCACCAAAGAAAAAAGATAATAAGTTTTGGATCCAAATGTCAGTTAAGTAGTAGTTATATAAAGGAGGTCCCAAAAAAAAACGTCAAATAGACAGAGAACTTCGTTTCTGACTGAAAATTATTATCCCCTAGGTGAAAAAACCTATCAGTTTTAGTCTACCAATGCAGCTCATTCCGTCAATACAAGAAAAATTTTCAGTTTAATTTCTGTTGGCATCCAACAGATATTTTCATGATTTGATTTGTACATGAACTAAGGAGACAAAGGAGTCCAGCATCGAGCCAAAAAAAAAAATGCTAGATATACGAGAATGAGTTAAAATGATAAACCTGAATGTGATCCTTTGATTCAGCAAGCATGTGTTTTGTAACACTTTCTGGACCATGATCGTGACCATTAGGCTACAGAAGAAAGATAAATTCATCAACTATGATGAAAGAAATCATACAATATTCTACATAAGAAATCACTTTCACCCGTAGCATGAGTCAAAAACTGTAGTAATATACATATTACTACTTCAGTGATGCAAAACAAGATATATGTATAGAGTGATGCTCTTTCTCCCTATAGTCTAGCTCACAATGTTGACCATGCAAACTTCACTTCACTTGATTGCCATCTTAAGCGATTGCGGGCCACATACCATGTCAAAATGTTTCAGTAGGGAGCACCCACTCTACTCATACACACATATATAGTATATGCATGCAACTTATTTGCACATGACATAAAATTTGGAGTAGTCTCACTATAGTAGCAGTTGTAACCAATGGAAAGGCACTCAAAATCTAGCATTTTACTATTTAGGTAAATAATCAACTAATATATAAAGAGCTCCTCTAAAAGTCAATATATACCTGCAAGAGTAGACCGGTCACAAATCCTTGCTGAAGAGGATGACCAAATGGAGATCCACCAAGTATTGCATCCCGTATTCGATCATTAAAACTGATAGATAAATCAACACATAGCTATAGGCACTCACTAGGTAGTGAAGAAAGAAATGGAAGAAAGGAAAATCTGGTATATTAATTCCCACTGAGTTTGCATTTGACTAGAACAAGACATTCCAGTACAAGGTTGAAGTTCAACCAAGGTACATCTCTATTTCTGTGTCTCTTTTAAATCTCTGATACGGAGAGAAATAACTAAATAAAAAGCAGGTGCCGATATTATCCTTTTCAACTGTCAATAAGTGAAACACTTTTTTTAATCAGACAGTCCTATACCTAATTCATGCATGCAATCCTGTTTCCTAGTTCCTCAACGTAACGAAAAGAAATGTTGGACCCCATATTTAAAGGAAAGGAAAAATAGTACCTCCCAATTCCAGTTCCATGAAGATTGAACTGTGACGCATTTATTCCACGTCCATTACTGGCAACTTCACCAAAATCCCATCCTTCGCCGTATCTTGATAAAAGTGATATTTAAGAATATTGAACCAAAATCATGCTAAACATTCAAGAATTGTAAACAAAACAACAGGTCCATAGAGAAAATTCAAGCATCAATTTCCAAAGCTACAATAATAGTGTGTTAAATGTAAATACTGAGTAATTACATATAGATACTTGAACCATCAACTCCGTCCCTTTCCTTTGTTAGGCTGCAGAGTGCGTCTTTTGCTTTCACCTGTGCACGCATTAGTATCTTTTTGGCATTTGGCTATTGAACATCCACATAATGTAATATGCTAACTGGCTGAGAGTATCATACCATTGTTCTTCTCATAATATGACCCATAAGATCAAACCGGAACCCATCAACCTGCCAAAAGATTCATATGATTAATCATTCCAGAAACCACCTTTAAAACTTACAAGTATATATACGATGATGCATAAAAACTCAAACCCTTTTCAATCCAACAATAAATCAGTACACACTATATAGATGAGACTACAAGAGGCTTATTTGAGGTATTTAAGCACCATTTGAAGAGTTAAATCTCACCTTGTAATCAACTGCCCAGTGCAAAAGATCATCAACAATTAAACGCTCGACCATAAAATGCTCACTAGCAGTGTTGTTCACGCATGTGCTATTCTCAATAAAGCCATCTGTATTTCTTCTCAAGTAGTATCCTGGAACAATCTATAAGTAAACTTAAAATCAAAACAGAAGAACGGTAACCATTCAGGAAAACATATAAGGTAGGACAGCAGTCTATATATGGTGGGATCTTATGAATAATAACAAGTAACAACCTTATCAAGAACAGAATTCACATCAAATGGCCCATTTCCATGCAAATGATTGTAGACAACATCCAAGACAACACGAAGGCCGTAACGGTTAAGCGCCTGCAAGCAATAACCTTTTTTCCATTATTTTTCACCCAAGTAAACAGGAGGCATACAAGGGGACACTAAAAGCAGAAAACAGGAAAGTGGAGAAGAGGGTGGGTGGAAGGGATGAAGAGAGAAATCAAGTAAATGAATTCCAAAACAAAAGGAAAGAGAGTAAAGATCCAGTTAAGGAAAACAAATGAAAAACTTGAACCGACTACAGATCAGATAACTTATTAATCTAGTATCTCACAAGGGAATTGTAATTGGCACTCCAAAATTCTCATTTTGCACTCCAAACTTTCTATATCTAGAAAGAAAAATACACTTGTGAGGAGTGCAAAATGAGATTTTTGGAGTGCCAATAACAGTTTCCTCTCACAAAATACATTAAACACAGGATTCTTGGCACGATTTGTGAAGTAAGAACCTAATATCCATACCTGAAGCATCTTCCTGAACTCAATTGCACGGTATGTACCATTTGCATTACTTGCATAGCTTCCTTTAGGGACCCCCCAGAGAACAGGGTTGTACCTTCAAAAGACATAAAACTAAAGATCAAGCCATCAAAAAGTAATTAAGTTGATAATGTAAAAAAAACTGACAGGAGCATACCCCCAGTTATATGCATCATCATTTTGGATAGCCGTAATAAGAGCTTGTTGCTCATCCGAATCTGGAGCAAACTTTTCAAGTATCTTGGGATCTGGCCATGTCATACAGAGGAATGGTGCAACCAAGCAAAAGTCAATTTAGCTTACATAAGACCAATGACATTTTATTTCTGAAACATCAATGTATACACACATAACTCATACATCATATTCTGTTTCGTATCAACATCAATGGGAAAGGTTCCGTTCCATTTGAAGTTCAAAAGGACAGGACCGGTTGTTTTGCAATGCCTGAGCTCAGATATTCCTTACCTACACTCTTCCAGTTCTCCTTCTCATCATCAACCCCTGCAAATTGGTAGGCTGGCAGTAGATGGACATGAGTGATACCAGCATTTGATAATTTCTTCAAATGAAATGCACCCGCTGAATCCTTCGAGCAGTCAATTAGGTATTTTTAATTAGTATACTCGTATAGAATTTCCCTTTCCCTTCATCCATCATGTAAGATCCACGTGGAACTGAATACTTGTAGTTCTAAGTTTAATTAGTATGCTTCAGGCATACATGGGTTACGCCTCTTAATAGAATAATAGAACTACCTGCAAAGTGAAGGCAAGATATCCACCACGAAATTCAGAATGCAGAGTCTGGTCATTGGCACTGCAATGGCAACTGAGTATATTAAAAGGAATGTAATGCAATACTGAAACAATGACTATACTTGGAGAAACAGACACAGAGATTACTCGTCAAAGGTTAAACATAGCATACATCACTTGAGATCTCTTTTTTAGATAATTGGCTGAAAGTGGCATTATATGTAAATTTTTACACACACAGTCACCCACATGTGTTTTGTCGCAAAATGGCAATTATATTGATAAATACTATAATCACATTAAATTAGTAATTACCTGAAATCTCTGATGTGCAACTCATAAATGCTTATGTCGGAAAAAGAAATTATATCAGGTTTCTCATCTGCCAATTTATCCCATCCTTCAGGTTTTATATCTTCAGAATCAAGATTAACCAACAATGTCCGCCTGCCATCTGATGAGAGCCTGCTCCAACGAAAATTGAAAGACATTAAATATGGGAAATGTCAATAAGCAGGAAATAAAATCAATGTTCATGACTAAATATATACTAGTGGATAGCAGTGCTGCATGACTTTAGAATATGGAAACACCTTAGCTATTTTCCGATAACTGTTGGCTAAATTAGACAACCAGCATACCCTCTAGCATATGGATCATTTGCATAGCACTTTTCAATTTTCAAGGTGCTAGGATGATATACAGACACTTCATACACGTAATAGCAGCCTTCCCAACTTTTTGGTCCTTTAGTACTCCAAACGCCATTAACTTCCTCAAGTTGCACAACTTCTAGGGGATTCCCACCTGACGGTTCCTTATAGATGCAAACACATACTTCCTGTTTTGGAAAAAAAATTATTGCTTATATAAGTGGAACTGAGAGGGCAACTCTAGTAATTAATAAAAATCTTTTCACATATAAGATACCTGAGCCGTAGGTGCCCAAAGGTAAAGTGACACTGATTCTTCTGAATAAAGTGCACCAAGTGGACCATTATATGAGAACAATTCATCTAGAATACCAGGTAACTGCAGACCAGTGGCATCACTGCACCTTCCATTAGCTGTATAATATGAAAACAGATAAACCATATATATTCACTGGCTGAAAATTAAGCTACTGCAATTGATGTTTTATGCTGGTCAAGATTTGCACAAAACACACTCATGGTAATGACTATGTTCCGTCATAAAAAGAAACTGTGTGTTCAAGAAATACCAAGCTTATGTAGCAGTGATCCATGTGACCAAAACAAAGAAAATAAAAATACTGATCCAAGATCAGAGAAAATTAAACGTAAATGAAGAGCTCCAATATTTTGCAATATAACACCATAAGTATTTAATGTTAAATTAAATGGTTTACCAGATGAACTGCTACAAAAATTTGTCTACAAATGAAACACTATATGATGTATGTTTAAAGGACACTGGAAATAATTAGTCAGGATTCTGATGAAGGTGTTTCGTTATATATTCAATCTGTAAGATAGTAGATAATAGTTATATAAAACAGCTATGTCAACTATAGCTATATCACTTTAAATGGTCCGCAAATAACTTTTAGCACAGACGGGTGACAACTATAAAACATTAAACTACCAATAACTAAGAATCTTCAAAACTTAATTTGATAGAATTGGTGAGTTTTATCTACTTCAGCACTCTTAATCGCATGCACACCTCAACACTCCTCTCATGTGTAAGGCTACAGATTAAAATTTTAAAACAAAAGGTAATGATAAGAATCCGTTGTCTTTCACCAGTAAAAGTCTTGGGAAAGAAAACAGTTTATCTAACGGTGCATTGATCAAAACTGACTGGCAAAGAACAAATGCAAAAACATACTTACAATCCAAAGTAGCAACTGCCAATTGGCATTTGAGAAGAGGTTTGGCATCCAAATCATGGGGGACATTGAAAGCTCTGTAATCTTTGATATGTGGAAATTTTTCTTTCACCTAACAAAAATCATTTTATACATGGGTCAGTTCGAAGCAGTTTCAAAACTTATTCAGAAGTTACATTAAGGAAAAACAGCAATAAGAGGCTCCATGAAACTGCTTCTACAGATAACATAACATCTTACATTTTCCAGAAGCCCGTGTTTATCTTCTTCAAGCTTTACTTTTATATCCTCACCTGCTAGCGAAGAAGTCTCATTACACTTAATTAAGATTTGAAATAATCGTGAATTCCTCGAACTCGAAGTAAGGTTAGTAAAGTCCTTACCTAGAATTCCATCACTCGAACAAGATAAAGCAGCGGTTTTACTAGCAAATAAGTAGCAGGAACCATTTTCAACATCCACATTCCAGGCAATAATTGATTCACTAACCCAGAACGCCCTCGAATACAAGAAGCCACCCTGCAACTGCTCACCCCTCTGCACACATTACAAGGTCATAACTTAGCACAAACACAGAAATTGTTCGAATCCCCCTCCCTCCCGTAGTTTAGATTAGATTAGAATATCGCTCGAATAAAAGAAAAAACAAGAGAATTAGATTCTATAAATTCATTAGTATCATTGCACAAGGTATGGCCATATCATAATTTACCGTAACAGTAACAAAGTTTAATCCTTTAATCAAAACCCACAACCAACTCGAACTTCTGTGTCTTATTTTTACTCAAATTTATCATCCGGTTCCTAAAATCTCGGAAAAACAATCTCAAGTTCTCGATAGGTTTTGGGAGCTAGAGAGAGAACAGAAGAAACCTGCGAGATCGAAGTGGACCCCTCCTCAGCCGACATTGATACGGAGGGCGACGACGAGCATTGCCAATTGGGTTTTCTAAAAACTTCGGCGAGGTGGAGTGGAAGCGGCGGGAGGAGGGGTCTGGGATCGGAGGCAAAACGGCGCCGCAGAGAGGATGAAGGACACGTGGCGGGGCGTTGAGGAGGGAACTGGCGGTTGGTAGTTGGAGCAGTTGGTGGTGGCGGGTAAAGAAAAAATGGAGACGAATACAATGAAGGCATTAGCTTTTTCTTTAAAAAAAAATTCAGAGAAAGAGGGTGTGATTGTGAAGCTCTGAATCTTGCTGCTTTTCTTCTCTCAGATCGTTTCTACATTTCAGATTCTTCGATTTTTCTTGTAAATTGATTTGTACTGTTTTATTTTAAATTCCCGTTTTCAGTTTTGGTCTGGCCCAATAATGGACTCTACTAGCTCATATTAAAAGGAATTTCATTAGTACTTTGAAGAAAGAAATTGCACTAAATAATTAATTATTACCCATTGACGGTATTGCTCTACAACAAAGATTGCCTAAAACTAGTTTTTTGCACACCTCAATGCACTCTACATAACAAACTAATGATTTTATCATGTTATTTTGGAACGCTAATAATGGTTTTCAAGTAATTTAATATTCGTTTTCATTAGGATTCGAATGTAATTTTAGCTCGTAAAGCTACTTTTCAGACAAATAAAAAAGAAATTAGTACTTTGAAGAAAAGTATTGCACCCTAAAAATAGTTTCTCACACACCCAGCATCTCTATGCTCTTTTACATTTCGAACTAACGATATTATTACGTTATTTCTAAAACACTAGCATTAGTTTTCAAGTTATTTCATATTCATTTTTGCTCTGAGCTGCTTACTATTTAGCTCATGAATTTTAAATACAACATGACGAGCAAAGCATGTGATCACATATCAAATCTCAATGCCTCTAGATTGAGGGGAAATATGCATAATAAAATTGGCTACTAACTTTTAATCAAAAGTGAAATTCAACGAAAACTAAACACACAACAAAACGGCACTAACCCGTGGTTTAGTGTTCCCATTTCTTGTTTTGATTAAAAATTTTATGATCGATTCTATTGTACGTATTTTTCTAGATTGATGAAAAAATATATATATAAGAAATTAAACTGAAAATTTAAATGATATTGTTGTTCAATAGACCATTACCCCTGCAAAAAGGTGTAGGACCTTATTGTCAAATTTCTCACTGAGCATGTGAGTTCATGATGATCATATGGCTCAATGGTTTCAAACTAAGAAAGCAACGTCCATAAACATTATATTATTACTTTCTTTAATTTCATTGACGTACTCCATTAGTTTAAACCAAACCCTCCAAGTGGAGTAGTGAACTCTATTCTTATACAAACATTTCACTTTGTCGTACCAAATATTGGCCTCACCATTTGGGCCTTTTGTTTAGCCCATAAATTATGTAAGAGAGAAGGGAAATCCTAGTACTATAAAAGGAATTTCTCATCTTCATTTTAGGGAGGGCCCTCATTCCTAGTCACTATACTCTCTTAAAGACAACAAGTCTTCATGTGCAATATAACTCTCATTTACATAGTGAAACTAGATCTACACCAACGTGGACGTAACCCAACTTGGGCGAGCCGCGTTATATCATTGTGTTCTTTGTACATTTGTGTTATTTACTGTCCGATCTAAGTTGGTCTAAGATCGTTCCGACTTTGTGCATCAAAACAGTTAAAATTTGATCTTACTGTGCCTGCTGAACCTTTGTAGGCTATAAAGGTTTTCTTTTTGAGAAAAGTTCTCAAATATCGATATCATTGAGATATGGTGTCGATATTGTCTCATTATATCGATAAAAAATAGTCTTCATATATATAGCATAAATAAAGTATTAACATGTTGTTGGCACTGTCGACTTGCTACAACAGTGCGACTTGAGAACATTGCAATTTCTTTTTTTATGAATCGGGGATTTTGTTTTTAGGGTATGTTTTGTGCAAATGCATTAGTCATAATCCTAAAAAATATAATTATAGCTGTCTTTGGTGGCATTATGGCACGACACTCGCAGTCAAGGTGAATGGTAGGTATGCATGCTTCATAAAAAGAAAAATCTCTGGGAGATTTATGATTATTTGTCACAATCATTATGCTACTTTTATGTACCAAGAAAAAAAAGCAAAAAAGTGAGAAGAAATAGCGTGAGCACAATTATGGCCTTATAAACTAAATCATGTCACTTTTGATCATCCCCAATATACTAAAGGCACACACAAAATGTAATTTTACATTAATTTGGAGGCTATTGCTCCCACTAATTTTACATCAACTACAGAATTAGTGCAACTAAATTATGAGAATAGAAGAATGAATCTTTCAAGTCTTCCTCCAAATCAAAAACTAAAAACGAAATAGTTACTAAAGAAGCTATGATTTTCATTTCTAAGACTGTTAGTTTGAAAATTTGTAACTGATATGGATTGTAGCCACCCATTCCATGCTGCTGCCTTTGCATGTTTGACAGTATGAAAAGGATGTGCAGCCTTAGAAAATCATGTAACTAAAAAAGCACAAAATGTTGGTCAATGGAGAACAACCTTTTGGTGCTTGGTGTTGGGTGAAGAATCAGAACCCGAACCATCAGAACTTACCAGACTTCTCTTGTGACTGAAACAACTAGTACTACTACTACTAATGCAAGAGTCTCGGTGTAGAAGTCGCCGCGGTGGAGGAGAAATGGCAACCGGTGGAATCTCAATGGACTTGAGTTGGGGAGGAGGGTGCTGCCACTGAGGCAAAGGTCCAGCCAGAAGAAGGGTTTGAAGTAGAGGTCCGGCTTCAATCACTGCTTTAAGTAGCCTCCCTTTCTCCGGCAACGGCTTCTCAGTTCCCAATTTCAAAGCAGCCTGTGGTAGTGGCGACGATGATGACAGTGGCGCCGGCGGCATCATAATAGCGTCTGCATTCGGAGATGGAACCATGGTTTCCTCGGAGTCGGAAGAGGCAAAGTGTTTGTTAGATTCACTGCCTTTCGAGTCATTGTCCTCATTTTGTTGTTGCTGCTTTTGTAGTTCTTGCTGGAGCATGAGTTTGTCCAAAACTAGGGTTTGGCATTTTGCTTGAGCTTCATCTCTCTCTTGGAGGGCTTTGCTTAGGAGATCTTTGAGATGAGCAATTTCTTCTTCTCTTGTTGAAATCTTCTCTTTTGCTGATAAAATTGTAGTCTCAAGCTCCAAAGTTGTGCACAAAAGAGAATGCCTTAGCTCTTCTATCCCCTGCAAAAATACGAAAATTAATTAGCTATGCCAACAAGAAAATAGAATTTGAGAAACTGAAAGTGAAATAGTTACCAAACGAGGTCGAATGGAATTTAATACCTCTTCCTGGTAGAAGAATTCCCAATTACTAAAAGGGCTGCACTGAACTTCCATTAGTTGCTTACAAGTAGTATATACTTTGGTTTCTAGTTCCTTTTCTTGTTATTCTTCTCTCTTTATCTTTATTTCTTCACATTCTTCTGAGACGTTGAACAAAACGCACAATGCCAAAAGCATTTATAGAAGGTCAATTGCGCGGCAAGTGCTTTTTTTGTACCCTAATGTACACAAGTACTGAACTTTTTGTAGGAATGTGAATGTGAAATCTGCAGTTTGAGAGACCTTAAGTCTTCATCAGCTGCACCTTTCGCCTGTAACTGAGCCGCATAGCACGTGCACGTGTGAGCATATATGCAGGTTTTACCAAGAGCAATGTTCGAATTACCACATTTGTTGATTACATTGTTGAACGCATACTATATTTATCTCTTAATCACATTCCTTAAAAGATAAAATCATCGTCAGTTTGACATCTTAAAAAGATGTAATCAGTAAATATAATAATTATGATTTTATTATTTTGAAAACCTTAATTGATATTGATATTTGGTATAGAACAAGAACTTCTGGAATTATAAACAACAGACAAAGTCATAACCATTGCTTTAATGTTGGAGAAATTCGTTGGTCAGATAATATAACTAAAAAAAAAAGTCATGTTTGATGAATGATTAAAGTCGATTGATCTATTAACACTTTTCTCCTTTATAATTTAATCTCAGGTGTTCTTTTTGACTAGTAGAAGGAGAAAATTTAGTCGAGCTTATAAGTATTTTATTTAGTCGCAACCATTGAATGGTACGTAGTACTTGAGAATTTTTGGCAACAATTGCTCAAATTTTCTTTTATTGAATGTGAAGTATCCCACTACATATAGATGATAGACTACCATATGAGATGGCAGCATATTTTTGGCGTCGAGTCAAACAGTATGTCAAAGCAAGTAAATGACTCCAAATAATGCATTCTTGAGAGTTCGAACTTTGGTTAGGGTTTCAAATCTTTGCTCACTTTTCACTAGACTAAGCCGTTAAGGTTAAAAATTTGAAACTAATGTTGGCAATAGTGACCAGATTAAGATATTGCGGCTGTAAAACCCCAGAATCTTCATGGATTAGGATGTGTGATTTGCGGATAATTGCATGATTAGAAAACTATTTGAAAAATTAAAATCTTGCAGCTGATGAATGAAAAATGATTATAGTCTGCGAATATTATATTAGAACAAAGATAATTTTCAAGTACCACACAATAATTTTTCTAAATAAACGAGTGAATTTTATCACTCATTAATAAAAACTTTGATGTCACTAGTAGTATGATTTAGTGGTATTACTCTTTACTTGTAAAAACTATAAATGGCGAATTATTGATAGTTCATTATGTGACTTAATTTAACCTCCACCACCCTAATATCGTTATATATAAGAAAATTAAAATTTTGATACTCTCAAAATTTAAAACAACAATGTCATGTATGACGCTATAGTGTGTTGTAGTATTGGAATGAATTTTTTTTCTCCAACCACATGTGACAATGTCTGCATGGAGATCTATGATATCTTGTTCATCTAGTTCATATCCATGACTAAAAGACTAAGGGAGCTCAACCAAAAGTAGTCTCAAAAAATGGCAAAGGAGATAATGGTAGGGTCCTTGACGACCCTCTTTAGGGTAACAAATTTATCCTGAATTTTGAAAAGATAAATACTCCTATTTGATCTATTGATTCAGATTTCGTGAGCTCGTCGTATTGGAAGATTTGTCCAACAATGCCTTGCGCGTGGGTCCTCCTACATCTTACAAGCCATGATGAGTACACCATCTCCAATTCGTCATTTTTCATGGCTCACTTCTACATTCACATGCACACACATGCAAAGTAAATATGTTCCACCAAAAATTAAAATATGAAAAACTTAGGTGGGCTCTCTTGTGTGGTGCAATAAGAATGTGACATGTCATAAAAGATATTAAACACGAATGCACCTTTGGGAAATACAAGACAATTATAAATCATTTCTACGTAGAAAAATTGACACGATCAACACAAAGCGTGACACATGAAATGTTTATATATATCGCGTACATTAAAAAAACGTGATCTAAGAATCTTGCCTCTGAAAGATGAAATTGAGTCAAAGGTTGTCGATTATGTTGATTGACCATTTCCCGTGTCAAACTTCGTGTTGATTGCGTCAGTTAGTTGATTTTCCTATTTCAACAAACGGCGTTTGTAATTGTCTTATAACATACATTGTACCTATACTTTTTCTAAATTTGATGTTTCAGCCTATATAAATTTGAGTCTCTTTCACTTTTTAAGTTATAAATTTGAGTCTCTTTCACTTTTTAAGTTGAATTCGATGTGGAATTATTTACATGATAATTATTTTGAAGTACCATTAATATATTCATTTAGTATAGAGAAAATTTTGCATGACATGTGAAAACTAGCTAAAATATGCGTATATGTCTAGTCAAAGGGTACTCAGCATATTTGTTTGTTGTCAAGGCTCAAAGAACAAAGTTTTTTTTCTCAACTTGGTTATTTACTTGGGCTTCCTTTTTTTTCCCTATTTCGTTCGTGCAAGAACGCGGATTGGTGTTGTAAAGGGTGATTTGATCATGATGCAAGAAAGAAAGAAAGAATCGACCCCTTTTTGTCACTTGCTTCTCCTCTTTTGCATGTGAATATGTGATATGGGCCAGTGATTATTTTATTCAAGATTAATCCACATCAGATCACACCACTTGAACAAATACAAACAAAACAGAAGGAAAAAAAAATCATTAACCCCTGTGATTAATAGGATGATTGGTAAGAAGTACGAACAATATTGTCCTGCAAGGGGAGAAAAAAATCGACAGAAATCATACGGAGAAGAGAGGGAGAGTTGAGTTTTTGATACAACAGTAGGGAAGGTGGAATCGAACTTAGAACCTTGAGTGCATGGATAAACGTTGTTAACCGCTTGAGCTACAAGCCAGCATATTTCAGGTTGAGTTTGTGAATATTAACCCATCATCTGCTGATGATATTAAGGGAAACTAGATGACCATTAAACTTTACAAGGTTAAAAGCATGTTTCCTGAACCGAGAGTAATTTTACAAAACTACTTAATACCAAAAGGCACAACAATGTAGTTAATCTTCTGAGCATCAACTGACTCATTTTTCTCTGCGCATCTTCACATTAACTGGAATTTCCTTGTATGACTTAATCTTCTGCGTTGCTTGGCGCAGTGGCCTCGCAGATGATCTTCGACATTCCTGGCCTTCAGATCTCGGGGCCGTGTGTCCTTCATCCTCCTTTTTAACTGAAGAACATGCCGAACCACTTTCATGAGCCATCTCGTCACTTACAGGAGAGACATGGACTGTGTCACCGTTGGTCTCAAACAATTCTTCAGTTGCTTCCCGTTCTTCAGTTTTAAACCTTGCAGATTGCCTAGTCAAACGCCTATCAGGAAACCATAAAGAATCTGTAAATAAAGTTAAAGCCGACTGAAAACATGTACATCCTTAAAGCAATCAAACATACACAAACAAACCTTTTGTTGGCAGCCTTCTCTTTAGCTTGGACTGCTTCAGTAATAGGATCCTCTTTATCCAACACTAAGCATGTCGGAGCACTTTCATGAACCACATTGTGACACAGAGGAGAGACAGGAAACTTTTCGCCATTGGTCTCAAACAACACTTCAGGTGCTTCCTGTTCTTCAGTTTTTAGCCTTGCAGACTGCCTCGTAAAACGCCTATTAAGTAACCATAATGCCTCTGTAAGTAATGTGAAAACCTAATGAAATCATGTACTTGCTCAAAGCAATCAAACATAAACAAACCTATTGCTGTAAGCCTTCTCTTTAGCTTGGACTGCTTCACTTGTAGAACCGTCTTTTTCCCCTAATGAACATATCGTCTCTCTTTCATGAACCACATTGTCACATAGAAGAGAGACAGGTATTTTGTCACCATTGGTCTCAAACATTTCTTCAGTAGCTTCCTGTTCTTCAGTTTTTAACCTTGCAGACTGCCTTTTAAAACGTCTATTAAGAAACCATAAAGCATCTTTAAGTAATATGAAAACCTACTGAAAACATGTACTTCACAAAGCAATCAAACATACACAAACAAACCTTTTGTTGCAAGCCTTCTCGTTAGCTTGGACTGCTTCAATTGTAGGAGCCTCTTTTTCCGCTGATGAAAATGTCATCTCACTTTCATGAACCACATTATTGCACAGAGGAGAGACAGGAACTTTGTCACCATTGTTCTCAAACTTTTCTTCAGTTGCTTCCCGTTCTTCAGTTTTAAACCTTGCAGACTGCCTTCTCAAACGTCTATGAGCAAACCAGAGAGCACATGTGAATAAAGTAAAAACCCACTGAAAATGTGTATTGCATAAAGCAATCAAATGTACACAAACAAACCTTTTGTTATCAGCCTTCTCTTTAACTTCGACTGCTTCAACAGTATGAGAAGCCACAACTGCATGCAAATTATATCTCAAGAATGCTAGCACAGAAACAAGATACCAGAAATACAATGAGATGTCAAGTTAGTATTTACGTGGATTTTTTGGATGTCGTTCCCTTTTGGTATTACAAGGCCCATCCTCCTTGTCTGCTTGCAAGGACTCCCCTGCTTCAACACACTTAGTTGGACCTTGTACCTGTGGGTAGTGAAAGGATATATGTAAAGAATACATGGGTCAACAAAACAGATCACTCCTTGAAAGTTTGGTTGAGAAACCATAAGGGAATGCGGTAACTACCTGATTTTCTGTACTTTGGCATATTACTCTTTTTGCTTTCTCCTAAGAACACAGGGTTTACAGTTCAACAACAAAGTTTATAACCTTACAAAACAGGTTAACGTCTTAAGTAGTTAAACTCACCTCAGCCTCCAGTTTTCTCACTTTGAGCAAACCATTTTTGCACCCGATTTCATGCTGAAGTGCCTTTAGCTAAAAGTAAAAGCAGAATGCTGTTAGTTCATGCTTCTTCACCTGAATATAAGATAGAAAGTGAAAGAATACACTATTCTGACTTCACCAGTCGAAACTTAACTTACCCTATCTTTACCTAAATTGAGTTCCTGCAAAATTGAAGTAGAAAGTCGATTTTATATTAATTGATGAAATTACCAGGTATCGTGGAAGATTGGAACAATCAACAACTAAAACATGTAAAAAAATACCCCTAAGATCTGGCTATTTGCTTGGGCGAGTTGCAAATTCTGTTGTTGTACTCTCTGCAGATTGATTCTCAAGTTCTGTATCTCTACTCTGCTCAATTCTATGATTTTGCTACCAAATGGAATTAAGAAAACCGAAAAAGCAAGACATGCCGAACCAGATTAGGAACATCAATGAGAGAAATACACAATGAGTAAAATAGATAGCCAAAAGGATACTTTCTGTCAGTAAGAAGTTTCATCAGTGTCCTATTTTCCTGTGAACACATTCAACAAACTGAAATTAAGCTAAACCAACTACATCAACAACAATATTTAGACATGAAATTAAGAGAGATACAACCAAGACTATACCTTCTGAAGATTGTCAATATACTCTTTATTTGTATCTGAATCAAACTGCTGCTTCACCTGTTGGATTGATGGTTTAAGCCGCTGCTGCTGCAAGTTGCTAATATCGGCAAGCCTCTTCCGCGAGGAACTTCCAATTGAAGATCCCTTTGCAATTTTCCCTCCTTTTGCCTTGTTATCTGGCATCCACACCAAACATTCTGTCATTGTCAGCAACCTTACAAAAAATCCAATCCCTAATTGGCTACCAAACCTGACCATCAAACCAAAGAAAAAGAAGTACACAAGAATTTCCAGATCACGGAAAGCTCCCGCGGACTGAATCAAATAGCTATACTAGTCCCAGTTAAAATATTCCCCTCTTTTCCTACATTTCTAAGCAACCAAACACAGCTTGAAACTAGTTGTGCGTCTCAAAATCCAACATATTTCCACTAAATCCTACACAAATTTTCCCGAGAAAACCTCAATAGCAAGCAATAACGAGATTTTCCGAACTTCAACAAACCCTAGCCCTAAGAATCCCACCCAAACAGCACCAGAATTCGTAATTGCAATCTGTCCCAAACTTAAACCCTCAAACATTAATTCTGAATCAAGAAATGAATTCATACCACAAAATCAAACGCTGATTCATGAATAAACACAAACAATATCAGACGATTGAGTTTCAGTTGACCTAAAGAAAATCAAATTCTGAGAAAATTACCTCCAGCACCGCCGTTCTCCGTATCGAGAATGATGAGACCTTCCATCGTGAAACCCGAGCTGAAACCCTAACTTCTCTCTCTCTTTCTCTCTCTCCTCTCTCTTTCTCTGTTTCTCTCTCTAAAATTTCATTGCTTGTGAGACTGAGATTAATGGAGGGAGAAACGCCATCGTCGGTCGGTATGTATTGAAAATTGAATAAGGAGGGAAATCGATGGGACAGAGGGAAGGGTAAATTCGTAAATATGTGAGAGGCTCGGAACACCTACGGCTTTCCGCAGCTAATGCCAGACCCGGACCTCCCGCTGATTGTTGGGATTATATTTCATTGGGCCCAATCCCCAAAAAAAACCCATTGGGCTAACTCAACTCCATTTGAGTCCGAACATGGAAAAAAATGAGTGACATGTATTATGTACAGGTAATGTAGGGGAAATTTGAGGGTCTGACTGTCAGATCACATTACCCGTCCGACACACCTCACAACAGAGCAGCATCATTTGTATTTGGTCTCATCTAACACCACATTAATCTCACACAATTGAGTATGTTGGCTATACGAGTTGTCGCACAAAAAACTCCTCGTGATGTAGGCACTATTTAATGAAAAATAGTTTAGAAAAAAGTATCGTCCGATATTGATGCATGTAGAGCTCAATGATTGAATCTGTGATCCACATAAAAATGTTACCATACCTTTCCGGAACAATTTTTTTATTATGTCAATTAAATTCACGAGTGGATCCCAAACTAAAAAAACAAAATAAAATATAAAAAAATATTTTTCTTAACGGGTTATTATACTAACGTGGTAAGAACTATCACTTAAAAATATATCATGACACTGAAATAGCATTCAAGTTTGAATTCCCTCGCACGTCGATGAAAACCATATAATTATTTTTCCATGACAAGAAAGGCATACAACGGTACAATGGATAATTAGAGGCAAAGGGGCAAGGCATTTGTGACACATGGTTTTGTCATATAAGTCTTTACCGTAGGGCCATCTATACCATAAACCAAATTTGACTCTTGTGTTTGTGGCCAACTGGGATAAATTTGGATACATAATTTTGATTCTTGTAGGTCCGATGCATGATATATAATATAACATAATTCACAACCCTACATTTCTTTCCTCGTTGGTTTAGAATCTTTTCCACTCCAAAAAGCCGAAATCATGCCACAAAATGCTTCTATTCCCTTCTTTTTTTCCAACTTCAGATTAATCTATTTAATTACTAAGCTAATCCCTTTTGTTTTGTTTTCTTAAATTTGAATTTTTTTTGTTTTTTTTTTTATGTTTTGTGAGGCTTTAAAAAGCATTTTGTCATCTGTTTTTATGTGGAAAAAAACTTTATCTAATTTTTTCTCAACTTTCTCTATCTTTACCTAATGGATCGTACTTTTCTTCCTATCAAAACAAATACAAGTAGATTAAGCACAATTCTTTTTATCCCAAATGCAACTTGCATTCTTTATCTGATGGAAACCATAATTGTATTCATACATAAATTAAACAATAAGTTGGAGTACGTATACTTCTTCCCGTTTACATATTTGTCATTAAATATAAACCATTCTTTCTGCCATGCAACAAGAAATATGTGAGAGTGTGAAGAGATGTCTCACATCGGAAGTTTATTAAAGTTTGCATGTGTTTAATTATAAAGTGTTGGATTATTTCTCATATTGTTAGTTAGTTTTATAGTAAAACGTCAACTTTCTTTAAAATAACATATATTGATGATGATTCAATGTTTATTATCATTCTATACTCTATGAGAAAAAGGTCGACCTATCACTCTTAATGGTTAAACGAGTTGTTTTGACATAGTGTCGTATGACATAATTTACCTAAATATAGTCCTTTTGCAACGCAACAATGTAGGGTAAATATTGATGATCCACTTGTAATTATCATTCTATACCTTTAACGAGGGCATGTCAAGCCGTCATATCCAACAGTTAAAAAATAGCATTTCTAAAGTTGAACTTAAGTTGCAAGTAATGAATTGTCTCGGTGAATAGGGTATTTCTTTTCAACCACTGCATCTTGAGTTCAAACTTGCATCCCTTACTTCATTATAGATTCAACTAGGAACATCACTTGTAATAAAAACGGCTACTTCTTTAGAATGATAAGATTTCGTGTTTTCCTTGCATCAAATCAAACATTATGCTCATGCTCATTATGCTCATGCTTTGACACACTCATCAAAGAATATTTATGCACAACTTAACCAAAAGGCAATCGGGTGCCATTTACCTGTAAATAATCAACTTATTAGTAGCCCCACGATGATGACATGCGTTTAATAATCAACGACTGTGAGTTTATATTATCTTCAAAATTGCATTTGTCTTGCAACCATTTATATGCATGGTAGGCAGTCAACATATACTGCCTACTAGTGAGTAGTGATGTAACCTTAGTATACGAGAGTGCCTTTATTAATGTCGTATTCACAAAACTCTATATGTTAGGAATTATAATACTGTCTTTTTTTTCTCCTTTTTATCATCAATTATAGAAAGAATGTCCGAACTTGAAATCTCTTTTAACATTTGAAAGAGTGGTATCATTATATTAAAAGCTAGTTTTTAATTTAAATATTCTTCTTAAATTGAAGTTTATCACATCTTACAAATATTATACATTAATTTGTGTTTCATTTAAAACGATCACAGATTGATTTTGTGTGAGTATGTGGACAAGGGGAAAATTAAAATAGTATTTACAATATATTCTTTACTCTTTTTAAAAAGGAAATATGTATAGCATGATAGACAAAGCACTTATACCTTGGAATTAAAACATATCTAGTTCTTTTCTTTTTCCCTACATTCGTAGTCTCATATGCTTTATTATCTTCTAACCTGCTTTGCTTTTAAGAACAGATTATTTTTGTAAACCCTATACTAGCTACAATGACATTTACTGGTTAGATAAATTTTTCTAAGTATCGGGTATTCAAGCGGTACTCTATATGTACTATAATATAAGTGGAGGAAATGATATATTTTATGTGTCCTTCCACTTATTTTATGACACATGGAGTACTAGCTTGGATAGCGAACACTTGAAAAAAAATTTCTACTATTGAGAGATTAATATATAGTTTCATAACATAATATCTCAGATTTTCTCATCCTATACTGTTTCATTATACAAATATTTTTGTCACTATTATATACAGCCAGTTTATTTGAACAAGATCAAACTTTCTCCATCGATCATCTTCTGCTCTTTAATTTATTGGAGGATTATATTATGGAAAACCAAATATAGCAACTTGCTTTGTTTGTGTGTGGACAACCATATACATATGCACGCATTTAGCTGCGCTGCATTTAGTCATAATCCTGGTTCAAAGAGCACTTTAATCAACGAGGCACTTGACTCTTTAGAAAATCAATAGAAATTTGTCTTTATTTTTCTGGAATAATGAGTTAAGATCATGATAAGTTAATTAGTTAATGGTTCAACCGTCAGTCTTCTTCAAATGTAAAAAAAAAATAAAAAAATAAAAAAACCATTGAAAATTAAATCACTTGAAGTTGACTTTTTTTTTCGGCATTACAGGTTAAAATCACGATAGGTTAATCAGTCAAATGGTTGAAAAAGTTGTTTATGAACTAATTAATTATCAACATTATATTCTATTGAATATGAGCTGTAAGTAACCTCCAGGTAGAGCTATCATTGTGATCGCTCACCCTCTTATTTTATCAAAATTAGTTTAAGTATCTATATTTTTGCACACAATTATACCTCCTGGGCTCCTCACAAGTCACATTACAAGATCACAGCTATTTATTTATGTGTGAACAATTAGAAAAAAGTATGTTACTCAAGGTTTTCTAGTAAACTAATTTCTCTCCATAATATAAAATTAAGAGGAATCATTCTACCGACCCAATTGAATTTCTGTATTTGATCCAAGTTGCAAATTGCGCTCCCAACAATAAACAACTGTGTAATATAACAGTAATAATTAATTATAATTAATCACAAGCGCCTAGGATTTTGCAGGGAAGGTCGGTCCTAAATATAGATAATTTTACGTTGGAGAGTATTTATTTTAGTTATTTATATGGTATATATGGTCAATAGATTATGAATTTCTATCCGATCAAATATTCCAAGATTCATCCTCATTTAGCAAAGTGCATTTGATTGGTCTAATCTCTGTCCCTTTGTGGTTCCTATATTGAATTTCAAGATAGCATGTCATCTGCATTCGAGTTCAAATTTGTCTCACAGTACTACACTAGATTAATTAAAATATCGTTTGAATAAAATAAATATTATAATATAACCTTAAATTAGCTTAAGCTTTTGAGTTTGATCCAAAAATAGGTCCCATTAAGTTTTTGATTATTGTTTGCCCCATGAGCTTGGGTTGCCATCATTAAATTAAAGAGTCCATTTGTGCTCACCCCTCAATTCAAGGTGAACATTACTCCCTATTTAAAATCATGACACGTGTCATATTAAATAACCATGGTTATTTATGCATTTAATTAAATCTTTAAAAAAAAAAAAAAAAGTGCAACGTTGCTCACCCCTAAATTGAATGAATTAAAAATAAAACTTATCATTTATTCCTTCATCTATATCCCATCAATTAAATAATTGATTGTCCTATTCTATTCCTCTCTTCTCGACTTACATCAATACTTCAATCTTAATTAAAACTTTTACTTCTCATGCTACACCAACATAAAAGAAGAACATAAAGGAAGAAAAAAAAAGAGAGAGTCGCAGCACTCCTGACACACCCCAACCCAAATATCCAGGTGGACACCGGATTTCAAGGCGTGCTGACCGTCACTTCAGAGGAGTGATGAAATCATGACGTGGAGAAGAAGTATGAATTTGAAGAAAAAGTTGAAATTTAAAATCTAAATAGCAAAAGTAAGAATTCAAAGAGTGCGCAAAGTGAGGTTGAACTCTTAATACAGGATTATAGTGTCAGAGCATAGAAAGTGCAGTAAGGAAATAAATACCCCCATCCCGAGGATGGATATTAAAACACATGAGAACTCTTCCTACATTTTCAAAAGTGTGAGTCAGCAGGTGCCACAAATCCTCGTTTGCCAAGCTTAATCCCTAAGTCCTGGAGGGGCGCAAAAACACAAGAATGGTGAGTGGGCCACAAAGTAAAGTTTATTAAAACCTTTCCTGAGGTGTTTGAAAATGATAACCCCTCCCTGTAAAACCCGTAGTAATTTCCAAAATACAACTTTATAATAAAATAATAAAATAAACATCAAGCATTGTGAACAACGCCCAAAAAGGATACGAGTACTCAAATAATCAGCATTAGAATTTAAATAAGTTACTTATCAGATAAATACAGGCACACGAGTTCATGTAGAAAGTAGCCACATGAACAAGTTGGGTGTTATAATTATGCTCTAGTACTACAGGCACGTGAAGCTGGTACTAAGCGCGTCGCAACGAGTTCTAGATGCCAAGGCAACTAGAATAGGCTGGCACCTACGATGGATCCAAAGTGATTATGTCGGTGCAATGTGAACATACACGTGAAGCTAGTCCCAGCCCGGACAACACTAACACCGTGCAAGTATGCATGATAAGTAACAGTCACAAATGTATAATCATGCCAACAATTAATTTCTAAAACTCAAGTAAAGATATTTGATAAAATCATTTCCAATTCCTTAAAACATGGCATGCTATACGATAATTCATAAACACAACTTAAAACACATACTATAATATAATTTAAAATAAACAGCCCACTCATTTGCCATACCTAGTCTGGCCTCGGTACTCATCGGGATAGGTCTCACTTATGTGAGAAATTACTATTCTAATCATTAAACAAGTCAAATCCAAATTCTACTAAAGACAAGACTTGAAATCCCCTTTGTTTGCTCATTCTGAGGGTTAAAAGTGTCGAACAAGTGGTACATGAGCTCGCACGCGCCGCCACATGGCCTCACGCGCCGCCATGGGGATGCACGGAGCGTCACACACCGGCTAAGGGTTGGCAATACGTGCCGTTAAAGTTAACGAAGTGCCGTTAACATTAACGAAATATTCTGGGTTTTTAACATAATATTCTAATGGTGTTATGGAATATTCCGTCGCCGTTAGGGAATATTCCATTATTGGAGTCAGTTAAAAAAGGAATATACCTTTGGAATATTCCTGGTCCAACTAGATCTGGACCCGGTCTGCTAACGTCAGGACCGGGTTGGTTGACGTCAGAGCTGGGTTTGCTGACGTCAGCAAACCGGTCACCTCTGCAATTCCCTGCCACCACTTGCCGTCCGCCGACCGAAATTTTGCCGAAAATTTTCAAAAGCACGTAACTTTGTTGAAACTCAATCATTTTTCGAGCACAATATGTCAAAATGAAGCTAGGAAGATGAGGGACTCAATTTACCTATTTCGAGGTCAAAAGGTGGCCGGAGATGGTTGGAAAATGGAAGGAAAGCCACAACCAAAAAGTGGCCAATTCAAAACTCCGATTTCCAAGCT
This sequence comes from Gillenia trifoliata, assembly GCA_018257905.1. NCBI lineage: Eukaryota > Viridiplantae > Streptophyta > Magnoliopsida > Rosales > Rosaceae > Gillenia > Gillenia trifoliata. The sequence goes on from CM031086.1 coordinate 20,431,281, forward strand.
AAAATCGAGCATTCAAGGGTTGGGGACTAATCTGGGACTCACTAGGAGTCGATTGGTGGTGAAAGTAGGGCTAATTGAGGTCTCGATCGTCGGGTACCACGTTGGAAAGTCTCAAACCTTTGCTGGAGCTACTGTAAAAAAAAATCTGGGATTTTGGATTTGAATTACAAAGCTTGTTTTGGGTGTGGTGGTGGTGAACTAAGGGCGTTTAAGGTGGTGGTTTGTCAGAGAGAAAATCGAAGCGGTGGTGGTGATACTCTCGGCAAAGTTTGGGTGTGGGGTGTGTGAGTGTTTTTTGAGCACAGGGAGAAGGACAAAGGTGATCTATGACAGTACAATGGTAAGAAAGAAAAGTTTGAGTTCAGTGGGTGCAATTCCACAACAGAAATCACATCCATTTAAAGAGTGAGGAAAGTATAAAATAATTTGCATGCAAGTTTGCAGGCTGGTTTTTAGAGAGTGCAGGGCGCTCTGGTTTGCATGCAATCCACAGAAACAGCCCACAGGAAAAGAATACAAAGAAAAGCAAATTACCATTTTGCCCTTGCTCATAACTTGTTCGTTACAAGTCCGAATGACGTCTCGTGTGCACTCACGGGTTCGTAGCGATGAGTACTAGACAACGATCAAAAGAAAAGTATGAAATTATGAAAAGAAAGTCATAAGTCTACGTAGGTCTTTGCTTAGTCCACCAGGGGCATTTTTGTAAATTTACAACTTCGGAGAATAAAATACAATAAAATTAGAGTCGGGATGTATCAACTCCACTCTTAATAAAAATGAAAGAAACTTTTAAATTAGACAACATTTGGATGTATAATTCTAGTTTGGTATCACATTGGTATTTTTTTTCCAAGATTAGTTTTCCTTCTGGTGTTCCTACTACTTGGTTCTTTATGTTACATCCTGTCCCTAAAAATATTGTATTTTATTCCCCGACGGTGTAAGATGACCAAAATGCCCTTGGAGGCTTATTGAGTCCTACGTGGACAATTAATTTCTATCGACTTAATTTTGTACTTCTAGCGTACTTTTTAGCTTGTACACTTCCTTACAAATCCGTAGACGCGAATAGGACCTGATTCGGACTTGTAATGGACAAGTTACGATCAGGGGCAAAATGGTAATTTGCCAAGTGCAGTGTTTCAAATCCGTGGGCTTGCCCAGGGTTTCTGCAAGGCTAGTTGGCCTGCAAACCAACTCAGAAGTTCAGCCTTTTCTTGCATGCATGTCGGCATGCAGAAGACCAACCTGTGCAAATTGGAAACCTTGTGAACTTTTGTAGTGTTTTAAAACCATGCACCGAGTGTGCATTCCTTCACACTGTGAACCATTCATCCTGCCTTCCTTCCCGAGACACTCACACACACATTGTGAATTCGTGCATGCAACCTTGCTGCAGAAACAAACCCAGAAATTTCTCTGGACACCCAAACTTCAATTTTTGCCACCCTCGATCTCACTGCAACCAGCCTCGTGCTGGTGAGCTTCATCCCTTTCAAGTCCAAACAGACCCAGACCAACCAGAATTGCAGAAAACCATAATACCAAAAACTACTTAAGACACCCCATGAGGGCACCACCCTCGATTTCTTGACCTCACACCAGTCCAATCTCGTTCCTGTGTGTCACCATCATCATCCTCAGCAAACCTGAGCCACGGCGAGCCCAGGAACCCAGCCAAACCAGTGAACCAAAACCTGGAATTTTTCCGGTGAGGTCTCCTCGGCCAAACACCTCGATCCAGGCCTCGATCACACTCCAAAACATCACAAAATCATCTCTGGAAGCCTTGGGAACTAAGCCCAGAGCCCAGGGCCTAAACCCTAAACCGGTGGAATATTCCAAAGGTATATTCCGTTTAACTCTAACCCCGACAAGGAATATTCCCTAATGGTGACGGAATATTTCGTAACGCCGTTAGAGAATATTCCGTCAGTCGAACAGAATATTCCGTTAAAGTTAACGGCACGCCGTTAACTTTAACGGCGAGTGCACAGTCGGCACGTGGCGCGCGTGTGAGCGCATGGGCACGCGTGCGAGCGCGTGAGCGCGCGTGTGGGCGCGTGACGGCACGTGGGCGCTCGTGACGGCGCGTGCTGCTTTGTGGCGGCGCGTGGCGGCGCGTGAACCCATTTTCCAACGATTTCAAGTCCCGAAACGAGCAAACAAAGGGGAATTTCGAGTCTTTTCCTTACTTTAAATTGGAATAGGCTTGTTTAATGATTAGTTTAGTAAATTCCCATATAGGTGAGACCTATCCCGAGGAGCTACGAGCTCAAGCGAGGTTCGGAGGCTACGATCCGACTACTTACCAGTGAGTGGGCCTTTCTTTACTCTGAATATTATATTAGTATGTGTTTTAAATGTGATTTCCATGACTATGTATAGCATGCCATGTTTTATAAACCGATATATGTTTTATGTGACATTTTATGACTTAGTATTCATGTTTACTTGGATTTATCGAATAAATGTTGGCATGTCTATACGTTTTGGCAAATTATTACTCATCACGCATATTGCACGGTGTTAGCACTGTCCGGCCCAGGACCAGCTTCACGTGTATGTTCACACGCACCGACACGCTCACTTTGGATCTATCGTAGGTGCCAGCCTGTTCTAGGTCGCCTCGGCGACTAGACTTGTTGTGACGCGTATAGCGCCAGCTTCACGTGCATATAGTGCTAGAGCGTAATTTATTAGACACCCAGCCTGCCATGTAGCTACTTTCTGCATGACTTGTGTGCATTGATTATGCGGTGAGTATTGTGATATTTTATTGCTGTTGTTAGCTTTTTACCCGTATCCTTTTACTGTTAGTAAAACTTATATTTTCAGTATACTACGGGTTTTACAGTGAGGGGTTATTACAAACTTTTGAAAAGGTTTTATAAAACTGTACTTGGCCCTCTCACCTTTGTTTTTCGCCCCTCCAAGACATAGATTTTAGTTTGCTGACGAGACTGTGTGGCAGCTGCTGATATTACATTCTACCCTCAGTGGAAGTATGTTAATTTCCTTTCAGTACTGTTCTATATCCATCCTACGGGATGAGAATATTCCTTTAATTTTCTGCACCTAGCTCTGATATTTGTGTATTCATGGGTCTTAACCCACACCATACACTTCCGCTCTGTATTAATTTAAATTTTAGCATAACTCTTATTTAAATTCCTTCTTTAATTCTTTATTAAATCCTTATGACTTCGTCACTCCTCTGGAGTTATGGTCAGCACGCCTCAATATCCGGTGTCCACTTGGATATTCGGGTCGGGGTGTGTCACTTTACCTTTTTTTTTTTCATGCTGTTCAATTCTTATTTTTCTTTGTTTCTGTTGTTGTAGCAGTAGAGTTGAAGTTCTTATTAACATGTGTTGTAGCCGAGAAGAGAAGGAAGAAAAAATTATAATTATTCAATCAAATCTTTAAATGATAGGAAGGAATAAATGATAAGTCTTTTTTTTTTAAATTCATCTAATTATTTTTATTTTTTATAAAGATATAATTAAATGCATATAAGATAATCATGATTAGTTAATATGACACGTGTCATGATTTTGGAAATGAGGTAACGGTTACCTTAGGTTAAGAGGGTAAATAAAAATGGACTCTTAAATTAAACTTGTAATCCATTTGGTCCCGATACAATTTTTATCTTAAAATTATCATTGAAGGAGATGCGCACTTACAAATTAAGAGCATACTCAAAGAATATAAAAACGATTTTCTACGGGTTTACCTAATAAGATGCCAGCAAGAACAATAAAACAGTCGAATGGAGTGCTATGCAAATAAATACAAACTCAATTCAACAACCAAAACTATTTAATATTAAAAAAAACAAAAAACAAATCATAAATTGTGAAAAATCTACAACACTCTATAAATTCAATAATCTAGCTGATGATAGAAAGTAAAAGATAATGTTTACTTCGAATTTAATCACTTAGAGCATCTCTTGCAACCTCGTTAAGAAATGGTAGGCGCTTTATTTAAAAAGTCACTGAGAAACTGTTACTCCAACATATTAGAGACTCCAATTTAGTTTAAGTTCGTAAACATGTCTAATTGGAAAAAACTTCTTAAGATGAAATTTTGGTTCTTCAAACTGTCATGCACGTAAATAAAAGAGTCTTTAAGATTGATTTTCTAAATGGGCTATTAGGTTTTAATTTTCTCACATTGCAACATGAGATTTTGAAATTGTATTAATTTACACATTTTGTCTGAACGTCTATTCATCCATTAAATTGATGAGTTTTTCTTTGTTAGTGTTGTCCAAATGTAGCATACTCGTTAGCCCATATAAGAGTCATAAGTTTACTACATCATCAATTTAATGAATTATCATATAATCAATCAGACTAAAGGTGTAAATTGATACAACTTCAATATTTTAGGGTGCAATATGAGAAAATTGAAACTTTATATCTTATTTTGAAAATCACTCTAAACTTGAACTTGAAGGATATAAAATATAGTTAACCCTAAATAAAAGTAGAATTTAAAAAGCCAAATTAGCTTCTTTCTCCTAGAAATGCTCTTACTTTGTTTATAGTTTGTTTGTGCAAATAAAGTTGAATAATTTAAGGATAAACTACATTTTGGACCCTCAAATTTAGGTACAATTGCAATTTTATACATCATCTTTAAAACATTGCAATGTCATACACAAATTTGTATTTTAGTTGCAATTTTATATATCTGTTAGTCAAACTGTCAATTTGACCATTAAATGATGGTGTGACAAATGTGGATGTCACTATTTTACTGATGTGGCTGTCAAAAATATACCACATAAGAAAAAAAAAATTAAAAACATAATTATTTTACAACTGTTACTTTTTAAAACAAACTTTTTTAATCTAATTTTCTTTTTGACATTAGTTATCACATCATCATTATTTAACGGTCAAGTTGACGGATTGACTAACAGATATATGAAATTGCAACTAAAATATAAGTTGGTGTATGACATTCCAATGTTTTAAAAATGATGTATGAAGTTGCAATTGGACCCAAACTTGAATATGCAAAATATAATTTACCCATAATTTAATTTTGAGGTTTATCTAACTCAGTAGCAAAAACCCTGGAGGGAAGGAGAAGATTTTTCTTCTGGGGAGGTATATCTCTGCTTTTTTCCTTCTACGAAAAGGGCGCTTTTTATAACAGCAGCCGTGCCTCCGTTTTTCACCCGGCAAAAAAAAAAAAAGGAGAAAAATTACTGAAAGCCTGCAAATCTTTAATCAACCGCTAATTAACCTCCGAAATCTTTTCTAACCACACCACCAAAAGCGAAAAGGGTTCTTTCTTGTCCACACTCGAACCCGAAAGAGATTATAACTTACATCTCAGGAATAAGAACATTCATAACTTTCAGCAAAGAATCCTAATCCCACCAGAAAATCTTAGTTTCGGATAAGCTCTCACCCTAGATTAGCACACAAGGTAAGAATGTGAGTGACTGAAAGAGTCTGCAAGGCAGAATTCTAGAGAGAGAGAGAGAGAGGAGAGAGAGACTTTCTCACTTTCTCTCTCCTACTCCTCCTCCCATGGCCTCCACGGCCGTCCCTATCAGAGCCAACCGCAGCAGCCAATCTTCCTTTCTTTTCAAACCCTAGCAGAAAAGTTACCGCATTTTCCCCCAATTTAATTATTGCAATTAAGCTTTGCCATTAATTTAATCATTGTTTATTATATAAACCCACATCACATTTCCCCAAATTTGCAGCTTCCTAAGTTGTTTTTGTCACTGGGAGGCAGCCAAGCCAAGCAAGCAAGCAAGACATCTTCCTCCTCCAAAGGAAGAGTCTTTCACACAGATACAATAAAACCCCAACAACAAACAAACCATTCAAATCCCCCTCCCCTCATTATTGTTCCACAATGCTTCTTCCTACCACCTGCATTCTCTTAATTTGTTTCTCTCTCTCTCCTCTCTCTAAAGCCTCTTCCTTCTTCAACCTCACCCTCCCACACCAGCACCCAGACCCTGATGCTGTTGCCCATGACGTACAGAGGTAAGAACCCTAATTTCCCCCCAAATTACTCCAATCCCCATCTGGGTTCTGCTCATTTTCGATTTTGCAAACTGGGTTCTGCTCATTTTTCGGTTTTGCAAACTGGGTTTTGCTCATTTTTTGATTTTGCAAAAAGGGTTGGCCTTGGTTCCCCATTTTTCAGCTAAAACCCCTGTCTGGGTTTGGTACATTTTAGTGTTTAATGCTCTGGGCTACTCCGTTCGCAAGAATCCCAACTGGGTTTTTCACAAATGTGCATTTTGAGCTATGAGACCACAAAACTCCATCTGGGTTTAGCTAATTTTCTCTGCATTTCCGCGCATTTTCCTACTAACCAAACAGGGCACTATGTTTTTTATGTTCAGGAGAGTCAATGCATCTGTTTCCAGGCGTCAGTTGCTGTCCATTGATGTCAAGGACCAGAGCCAGTGCCTTATCGGCAACCCAATCGACGATTGCTGGCGCTGCGAGGACTGGACCAACAACCGCCAAAGGCTCGCCGATTGCGGCATCGGGTTCGGCATGGACGCCATGGGAGGCAAAGGGGGCCAGATCTACATAGTCACCGACTCCTCCGATTCCAACCCGGCGAACCCAACTCCGGGCACGCTCCGCCATGCCGTCATCCAAACCGAGCCCCTCTGGATCATCTTCTCCGCTGACATGACCATCAAGCTCAAATGCGAGCTCATCGTCAACAGCTTCAAGACCATCGACGGCCGCGGCTACAATGTCCACGTCACCGGCGGCGGATGCATAACCCTCCAGTACGTCTCCAACATCATCATCCACAACATCCACGTCCATCACTGCAAGCCTGCAGGCAACACCAACGTCGCCTCCAGCCCCACCCACGTCGGCTGGCGCGGCAAATCGGACGGCGACGGCATCTCCCTCTTCAGCGCTCGCAAAATCTGGATCGACCACTGCTCCCTCTCATTCTGCGCCGACGGATTGATCGACGCCATCATGGGGTCCACCGGAATCACGATTTCCAACAACTACTTCGCCCACCACGACGAGGTGATGCTATTGGGCCACGACGACAAGTACTTGCCGGACTCCGGGATGCAGGTGACGATTGCATTTAACCACTTCGGTGTGGCGCTGGTGCAGCGTATGCCGCGGTGCAGACGCGGGTACATCCACGTGGTGAACAACGACTTTACGCGGTGGGAGATGTATGCTATCGGCGGTAGCGCTAATCCCACCATCAACAGCCAGGGGAACCGGTACACTGCTCCTCAGGACCAAAACGCCAAGGAGGTAAGAACTGTAATTTTTGTAAAGTTCGTGTCTTTTTTTCACTTGAAATTCGGATTAGAGGGAAAATTGAAAAAGGTTAGCATGATTGTTTCATGATTTTGGGAATTGGTTATTTGGTGGGTTCCACTTGCATGGGCGGCGCGTGGTTGGGTGTGTTCACGCGCTTCCAGGTAGCATTGGTTGTCACTTGTCACTTTAAAGCCTACATGTCAAAATGGGGAAATGGGCTATGTGGTGGGATGCATTATCCCACTTGCATTGGCGGTGCGTGGATACAACAGTCACGTGCTTCCAGTTGGGCTGCTTGTCATGTAAACATCTATGTCTAAATGGAGAAGGGTTTAGGGTCGTGACTGTGATGTTAACTCAAATTTATCTGGATTACCACTTAGAATGCATAGGATTACATAATTGACTTGTAATACTGTTATAGTGGCATCTCAATGTTATAGTGACGGAATCTCAAAGTTAACTCGCATTGTAATATTAAACTTATTATATTATGATCTGTTTATAATACCGTCACCCGTGTTTCATGTCGCACGTTCCTTGGGTTTTGGGTAAGAAAAGGTTTTTAACTTTCCATGTGTGAAATTGTTTGAAAGTGAAAATATTATAAGAAGCTATTGACAGAGACAGTAGTGCCTGACAGTGAGCATTTGTAGCTAGTTGTTGATTTGGCATGTTCTGATGACAGTCAAGAGACCAAATTGTTTATGATATTTTTGTTCGCGCGTGTTGTTCACAGGTGACGAAGCGCGTGGACACCAACGAGGGGGACTGGTCCGACTGGAATTGGAGGACGGAGGGGGACATAATGGTGAATGGCGCGTTTTTCGTACCGTCGGGCGCGGGAATGAGCACTCAGTACGCCAAGGCCTCAAGCATCGAGCCCAAGTCCGTGAGTCTCATTGAACGAATCACAGCCAACGCCGGTGTTTTCGGTGACCCAAGGTATTCAAATTACCACAACACCCTTATCATATTTACTTCCTCAACTGTATTACCTGCCGCATTAACTGTCATAAAGAGGGCATTTAAGTCTTCCTAGTTTAATTTTGGTCTAAATGACCAAAATACCCCTGCATTTCATGAAACTTTCTTGCTATCTGGCTTTTTGTGGTTTGAAATTTAGTGACGTAGATATTGCTTTTGTAGGAAACACATATGTTATCGGCGTTTTTATTGAAAAATACTTGGGTGATATGTACTATTCAATGATACGGCTATTAAATGATTTCAGATTAATTTACGGTGATAACAGTGCTTAGAAGTGCTTCGGAAACAATCCTACAATACAAAAAGCTTTTAGCAATTCGGTAGTGAGAGGAGACGAATAGAGTGGGAAAATGGAGTTGGGGTTTTATGGGTGCATGTGATCATGCGGGTCCATTGGGAATCAAGCTGCTGACATTGCAGCCTTACAGTTGGTTCTGTCTTAGTCCTAGTGTTGCCCATTGTCTTTCTACTTCTACTTTTCTGCTTGGCTAAAAGCACCCAATACACCATTGCTATTAATTAGCTTATTATATACAAATCTGTGTTTTTTTTCTTTATTTAAAAAAAAAAAAATTTAAACTGTGGCCTTGGGATTAGATGTCTTGTTTTTGCCATTTGATTCTTTCTAGGTTTCTTGGGGGTTTGACCCTTTTATTTTACAACCCAAAAAATGGTGCAAGAGACAGAGTGTGGAAAACAGACTTTTTTTTTACTACTACGAAGTGATTTCCGCACTTTAAGTTTCTCTCTATGCTTTCCTTTTATTTAGTTTAGCTTTCAAATTAAATAAATCAAAATAGGATTTAAGGAATAAAACAGGAGTGTTAAAATCACTAGCTTAACTATTTCGGAATTACCCGAATACCAAAATTGCCCATTGTGCTTGATAATGTAGTGACATTAGGGAGGGATAGGTTTGTCTTTGTGGGGGGAGATTGGTGCCACATGGTCAACAACTAATTAAGGGTGTCCTCATCATAAGAAGCTTGTGATGTTTAGATTAGTGTAGTGTAAGTGTGTGTAAAGAGGAGGAAAGGTACAAAACAAAAGTTTTGCAAGTGGGGCTTCTTGTTTTTGGGAGGGCTTGTGCGGTAGCACAGGTTTGGTCATAGCTTGCTGTGGTCTGCATTGGGAAGGTGACTCACTTATATTCTCTTCATCTGCTTTTCGGCCAGCAAGTGTGGGGTCCTTTTATACAATTTTTCAGATGTATGGGCCCCACCCTGGGTTTTTCTTTTGCGATTGGACCCACTCCTGGGTGATTTGATATAACCAAATCCAGATATGGACAGCTTGCCCATGCATTGCCATTGGACCCAAGTCTTGAGTCTTGACTGTGAGACCTTTCCCTTTTTACCTCTTTTTTTTTGTTTTGGTAAAGATTTTAGAGATTCTATCCTATCTTTTTTGAACAGATTGATCCTTAACTTTGATACCATTCAGTCCTTAATTTTCAGATTAGATTACTCTATAGGGTTTTTGTAGTTAATATAACTAATACTATAAACATTTCATAGAAAGCTATAGGTAATCAAAATGTCATAAACTTATAAGGATTTTGATAGGTTGCTTCTCTAAATCTTACTTCTTTTGCAAAAGGGGTTTGGAGACTATTTGTGGGATATGGTAGTCAATGGACAAGCTGAAAAACAGGGTCTTGGACTGACCCAAAATTACTGATCAACAAGCCGGACCAACCCAAGTCCATGAACCGACCCAAGTCGGGCTTGATTTGGCGTGATATGTGGGGATGGCTTAGGTTGTTTGCCACCACTGCTTGTAGATTTTACTCAGGAATGTAAGGTAAATAGTAAAAGATGGAAATGAGAAATATTTTGATTCTATCTCTTGACGATTTAGTATGTTGGTCTTGCTAGATAGTGACAATGCGCATCCAGCTCGTGCATTGAGAAAAATAATTATTGACGAACGCTGGCATAACGATGTCCAGCTAGTTGTTTTGTACTACTTTTGTCGAAGATTGCTTCTAATTCTGCCAAATTTTAAGTAGATTTCTCATCTCCCTTTTCCCCGGATTGTTTTTTTTTTGGATGCTTTTTTTTCCAATGCGTTTCCACACCGGGGCGGGGGAGGGCCCCCCGACAACAGGCCCCTCCTCCTATCCCCTATCCCATGTGACACCAACCCCTTCTCCCAACCTCAGATTGTTTATTGGTGAATGCTAACGGCAGTCGTCCTCATACACGTGGGGCACCTGCTCAAAACAAGGTCTTGTTCATGTTCATGGCGGACGTCACGACGTCTTAAAACTTGTTGCAAATTGTTATTGTTTAGGGTTTATTTTCCTGGACTCTTCTGTTACACCAAATGTCATCATTCATGTCTTTTTGTTTATTCATTTACTCATCTGGTTGTTTCGACCCTATTGTGATGGTGTAGGGAGAGTAGTCGCGTAACAAGCCCCGATGATGGGACCATCACCGACGGCAGCACCACCAGTGGCAGTGGAGGATCCAACGGCAATGACGACGACTATTTTGGAATGATATTTGGGAACGGTGCTCGACCAAGCTCTTCATCATCTTCAAACACAATATTCTTGTCTCTTCTAATTATTTTTATTTTGTACGTTACCACCAACCATGGTGGCGCTCTATTATCATTACCATTATTATTCACATTATTATAGGATTTAAAGAAAATATCATCATTATCAGATAAAGAAAAAAAAAATTGGGAAATTTTTTCTCAAATTGTTCGATTGCTTGTTTGGGCCCCACATATGCTTTATTTATCTGCACTATTATAGGTTTCTTGGTCCTTAAGATGACATAATTTTTGGGTTTTACACACTATCAAGTGAGTGAGGTGGTTTTTGAGTGTGTATTTGACTTTGAAAGATCATGTTTGTTCTGATTGGTTGAGATTTGGGTAGGCTTACCGAGGAAAAAACTTGAGTAGGGGTGATCGACCACGTTTTATCCACATGGCACTTTTCAGAAAAAATATAGAATGATCGACCGAGTTGTCTGCAAGACACTTGTCGTAAAAAGTATAGATTGATCGATCACGGTTTGCAAGGCACTTCTCAAAAAAAGTATAGGACACTTTGTATTTTTGTTCCATGCGACTCCACGATAGTCTCACTCAATGTGAGACTTACCAAAGTTTATCTCATAATCTAGATTAGATATATGTAGGAAAGAAATGAAAAGGAGAAAATTATGGAGAGAATCAGAGGATAGGATATGGTTGGCTGAGATGGGATTTTCGGATGGCATGTCAAATTCAGGGGCTTCTCTTTTATGCTTTTTTGCATCGACTATTTTCGTTGAATTTTGAGTGCTTCTCCGTTTTCATTGAGTGGTAATAATAATAATAATAATAATAATAATGTAGTTAACATGGCATGTTTCCATGTCGTCGAAAATTGCCAAAAATTGAGATTTGTAGTGCTCTTCGAATCTCTCTTATCTTAGGCACCCCCCTCTTAATCTTTTAAGCTAAAATCTAATCTCTTATCTTAGGCACCCCCCCTCTTATTCTTTTAAGCTAAAATCTAAAAGTGCTTCTCTGAGTGCTTTTTTTCACATTCGTGCAAAGTGCTTATTCTACCTTTGTGAAGTGTGAGCTAGTAAAACAAGGAAAGAAGAAAAAAATGTTTACATAGCAAATTAGGATTATAGTTAAGAAATTCGAACCAAAATACATTTATAAGCTTGTCGAAGAACAAGATATCACCGACTAATTTGACGAAGAGAATGAACACAGCCTAACGTTAAAAAAGTATAATTGATAGAAAGTATGCACATAGCTTTTCCCTTTCCGGGAAGAAAGGAAAACAATGGCAAAATCTTCGCAAGCATTCGCAATTTGACATGAGTCATTTTACCCTGTTACGAATTATGGTAGCGCTTCGACATTGCAACAAGTTCGAAAAAAGCCATCTATGTAGAAGATTTGAAATATTTCTGTCCTATGTTTAGTTAATTAACCAAGACCATATCCTCTCCACCCGCATTTGCCGCCACTGCTTCTATTCTCTTCCAAGTCAATTCCCGATGCTCTTCCTGTTCTCTAGTCCTTGTTTCTTTCTCTAAGTATTGCTGTTGGCACTCTTCAAACAATTCTGCGTCCATTTCCTGGAACATCCTTCGGACGTTTCCTGTCAATCCATGGATCGCTTGGTTCCAGTGACCTTGCGTATTCATCTCTAACGCTTCAAAGACCAACGGTAATAGCACATTCCGGTTCTGAGAAATTAAAGTTACAATGTGCTCGCTGTTCCACAAGTAAAGAGCTCGTTCGGCAACCTGCCATACATCTTCATATTAGAAACATTTTTCAAATACAATTTTCGTACAGCAAACCAGAAACACTATTCAATTAAGCTTTCTTCATCATAGCTAAGAAGATATTTTGTTGTGTAATGGCAAGGAAGATGCATGTACCAATCGATTCCAACACAAAATAAGTAGGAGTAATTCAACAACATGATAACTTTATCGATTACGAAGGAGAGAAAATGTGAAACTACAGACACTGCCTAGCTGTTATGAAAACTATGGACCAAGCAAAAGTATTTGTTGGCTAACCTGTCCTTAACCCTCTTTGGGACAACAGTTTCTTGATTAAAAAAAGTACTCTAATTTATAATGGAGCTTTAGATTCAAATCGAAAGTTTAAGAAAACCCCATTTGATTATTAGAAGGGCCCAAACATTATAAATAGTTCATACAAAGACTAGAAAATTACAAGCATGCCACCACATTTAAACCCAAGCCCAATGCCTCACTTTTAAAAAAAAGAGAAAATATAATAGCTCGGGGTTAATCGCTTATGGCCTATGGTTTAGCTCACGGATTTTAGGTGCTGACCCCGAACCCACCCCCCACCCCAAAAAATAAATAAATTATAAAACCCGAAACCCCAATTTGAGTCTCTATGGGTTTTTCTATAGAAGGTGTTGTGGTGAGGGTGGTTTTATTAATTCTGTATTTTATAATCAACGACGAGATAGCAAAAATGATGGCTAATACAACCTATCTATACTACCCTGTTCATTTACAACATTTAGACTTCCAGATGGATGTAAACTAAAAAGATAACTTTTATTTCTTTTAACAAGACTAGCCATATGGAGAGACAACTAAGCATTTCTTCAAACAAGCTCTCATAATTTCTTAACAGTGTATAACTTATCATAAAGTAGTACATGTATGTTGCAAGGTGGATTATCAATCACTACGAGAAGGGGACACCAGGTGAATATTAATATCTAACACTGCCAGCAAGCTACACATAACTATGTATAGACACTCAAAACCTGTTGTCCAAAAGGGTGGCACAAGTGTATCATAAGAAATTTCAACACTATTGGGATATGACCAACTTGGAATGACATACACATCGAAGGTATTGGCTACTCATGTAGCTATATTTTCTTTACGAATAACATTTAGACAGAATCATTTTAACTAGGTTTAAGCAGCCTCGGATGACAATGGAAAGGGGGAAAGAAAACTCTCAAAGTAACATTAATCATTATACAATACAGGTAATTCTCCGTCAACTTATTAACTTATAGTGTCTGATGAACAAGCTCATGACATTTTCATCACATACTTCATTTATCTCAACAACAATGTTTCAACAATTACTGAAGAAAATAATAAGACGAGCAATCCAAAACCAAAATACCACCTAAAGATAAAGATGCCTCAGAAATGAAAAAACAATTAAACGATATCCACCATGATACTTGTATAAGAAAAACAGTGTCTTTTGCATTCACCTGGAAATGAGGGCTATTCAGGCAGCGTCCAATCTGTCTAAAAAGCGGAAGCATACATCTTTGAAACTCTGCTGCCTGCGTAGCCTCCAAAACATCTTCCAACTCTGCGAGAAACAGAACCTCCTTCTGACAATTGGTGACCGGCCAATACTTCAACAACCCCTTGATCACCGGTTCGGCCAACTTAGAATCCTTGTCTACAAACTGTATGATACAATAGGCCAACTGGTAATGATACGCCGATATGGACTTGGGTTTGTGCAGAGGAATAAGTGCCCTCACTAGAAACAGCTTATGCTCCTCTTTCATCGGCAAAGCAAAGCCGTTTATTATACTCCCTAGAATCTCCAACAACTCACCAATCCCGCAATGCCGCTGTGTCTCGAATATAAACCTATAAAACACATTGTTCATGGCCTTCCTAATAAAGGGTCTATGAACCATGAACTTCCCATAAATCCTATGCAAAAGGGTTTTCAAATACTCGCGTTCGCGGGGATCCTCCGAATCAAACAACTCCATTAACCTCAACACAAATACATGATCAATGTAACGCTTGGCAACTTTAGCATCGGTTTCAGGGGAGGCAATGTACCTTAACAAAAGCTCATAGACAATTTGGAGGTGGGGCCAGGAGGGTTCCTGATAAGGTTCCTCCTCGTCCGGTTCGATTAGGTCCGATGACGGCGGCAGGCACCGGAAGATGTTGATTGACACCATGCGGATGAGCTCCTCTTGCATTGGACCGGTGAGCTTGCACGAACCGGAGTCGATGGAGTCGACGAGCTCCATTAGGGTTTGGCGCTTGAGCTCCTTCTCCCCAACGGATTTGAGGGAGCTGGAGAAGTCGCAGTAGAAAGAGCAGAGCTGGAGCTTTTTGAGGAAGATGGCCGGGCGGTCCGAGACGGCGGCGTCCCGGAGGGGAGGGAGAGTTTCCATGGAAGGGGAGAGAGTGACGAGTTGTGACTCGGGGTCGAACTCGGGATCGGTGGAATCGGGTTTGGGGGATTTGCGATGGCCACGTTTTATAATTTTGGTGAGCATTTTTTTTATTGGGATTTTTGGGAAGGGATAAGGACGACCTAGGAGACTGGAATGGAGAGAAAAGTTAGGGTTTTGGGGAGAGGATAAGGAGGGATTTGGAGGAAGAGGGATTGGAGATTGGAAATCATTTGGGTGTTTGGGAGATGGGAAAATTTGCAGAGAAAGTGTGGGAAAGTTTCGAGAGTGGTGTGTTGTGTGGGAGTGATTGAGGAAGTAGTTTATGGTCACTTTTGTTGGAACTGGGGGAGTAAAGCTTGACCAGAAATGGAAAGTTTTGTATTTTCTGTTAAAATATCTCTTTATTTGGAAATTTTACTAAAATATCTACCATTTTGAATTTTTAGTGTTTTTTCTCTTTCTCTCACTCCACTCCCTCACTTGTATGACTGACGTTATGCGCAGGTCTATGATATGCACCAGAATAATAGATGGTTGAATGTGCAACAAAAGATTTAATCGTTAATTATCTGAATACCAAGAATAAAACTTATAGGTGTATAATATATTCTAGTGCATATTAAAAAAACTTGTCGGTGTAGAATGAATTCATAAAACTTGTTTTATGTGTTGGGGTAAAATGATCGTATGTAGGATTAGATTTTGGCAACTATTTCTTTAGAAGTAAAATTAAAACCAACTCATTAAATTTGCCAAGTCTTGACTGAAAAATTATGACATGTCGCCATATGTATTCACTTGACCAAGTCTTGACTGAAAAATTCTGACATGTCACCATGTGTATTCACGTGACGAGAGATACTGACACATTGTTATATACACTCGGAATTAGAGGAGAAATTGCTTATCTCAAAATTAAGAATAGGGAGATAATTTTGGCACTCCAATATCACCCGAAAACATCCTCGTACACCCCTCATCAAGTGTGGGATGATGGAGAAGTGTGAGGCAATAGTTGGAGTGTGAAAATCATTTTCTGAAAATTAAGGTAAAGCAAAAATCTTGGAAGCATATTTGTTAAGAATAAGAGGAGACTGGGAGATGAGAGACTTGACAAACAGATTACGAGACATTTTTCATAAAGGAGGAGCAGAGATCTACATTTTTTTCTGCCAAAATGCCAAATCCTCACTAATAACTTAAAAAAAACAGAGAAAAAAAAATGATAAATTACTACATCAAAAGGCATCATCATCACTTCATGTTTCGACAGATTGGAAGCAACAGAGATGACCCACAAAACCAACATCCACGGATTCCTCAAAAGAGTTATGTTTGATTCATAGAAAAACCAGACTAAATTAAGCAAAAACTAACAGACCAGCTGCAGAAGACAGTAAGGGTGAAATTGCTGGTTTAACCACTGTTGGAGCACTCCCTTGCGAAATGGCCCGACTGTCCGCACTTGTAGCAGCCACCGGAAGCACCACCGCCACGGCCGCCACCACCATAGCCTCCACCGCCCTGGGAGCAGTCCCTCGCCATGTGCCCAGACTCACCACACTTGTAGCAAGCACCACTGCCACCACCTCCACCGCCCTGGGGGCATTCCCTCGCCATGTGCCCAGACTCACCACACTTGAAGCAAGCACCACTGCCGCCGCCTCCACCGCTAAGGCTGCCACCACCATAGCTCCCACCGCCCTGGGAGCAGTCCCTCGCCATGTGCCCGGACTCACCACACTTGTAACAAGCACCACCGCCTCCACTACCACTGCGGCTGCCACCACCAAAGCCTCCACCGCCCTGGGAGCAGTCCCTTGCCATGTGCCCAGACTCACCACACTTGAAGCAAGCACCACCTCCACCGCCTCCACCGCCCTGGGGGCAGTCCCTTGCCATGTGCCCGGACTCACCACACTTGAAGCAAGCACCACCCCCACCGCCTCCACCTCCCTTGGGGCACTCCCTTGACATGTGCCCGGACTCACCACACTTGAAGCAAGCACCACCCCCACCGCCTCCACCTCCCTTGGGGCACTCCCTCGACATGTGCCCGGACTCACCACATTTGAAGCAAGCCCCACCTCCACCGCCTCTACCGCCTCCACCGCCCTGGGGGCACTCCCTTGACATGTGCCCGGACTCACCACACTTGAAGCAAGCCCCACCTCTACCTCCTCTACCGCCTCCACCGCCCTGGGGGCACTCCCTTGACATGTGCCCGGACTCACCACATTTGAAGCAAGCACCACTGCCACCACCTCCACCTCTACCCCCAAAACCGCCTCTATGCCCACCACCTCCAAAACCCCCTGTGTCACCCTCCCCATCACCGCCTCTACCTCCAAAACCCCGTCCACCTCTCCAATTCCCACCACTTGAATCCTCAGGTTGGTCTCCATTCCCACCATCTGTTGAATTCCAACTGCTTTTACTGCCCCAACTAGATTTCTGATCTGCATCACCAGATCCTGAATTCCAACTACTTTTTTTGCCCCAAGATGAATCCTGGTTCCCACCGGTATCAGATCCAGATTTCAAATCACTTTTCTTCCCCCAACTAGAATCTTGATTGCCACCTGTCTCACTAGATTGTGAATTCCAAGTACTCTTCTTCCCCCAGCTAGAATCAAGATTTCCACCAGTGTCATCAGATCCAGAGTTCGAGTTGATTATCTTCCCCCAAGTAGAATCCTGGTTCCCACCTGAGGAAGCAGATCCGATGTTCCCATCGCTTTTCTTACCCCATCCAGATAGTTGACTGCCACCAGTCTCACTAGATCTTGAGTTCAAATTGCCTTTTTGGCCCCATTTAGAAACCTGATCTCCCCCTCCACCACTTTGTTCTTCATTGGAGGCAGATCCTTTGCCCCACTTGCCTCCGTTGTTCCCCACTCCGCCAGCAGTTACATCAGCTTGTTTACCCCATGAAGACCCTCCAGTTTGTTTACCCCATGAAGAATCTCCAGCTGGCTTACCCCAAGAAAAACTTCCATCTTGTTTACTCTCGGTTGAACCGCCACCTGCCTTACCCCAGCTTCCAGTCTGAACATTTTCGGCAGGCATTGAACTTTTCCACCCTGCATCGCCAACACTTGATTCATCTTTACTGCACCAGTTTCCTGCGGCTTTATTCGGAGGCTTACCCCAAGCAGGCCCATCATTACTGACTGCATTTCCTTTGTCCCAAGATTTCTGTTGACCCCACCCAGGACTTGAAATATCACCAGATGGTGCATCAGAATTCTTTCCCCATGATCCTGCATCAACAACATTTTTACCTTTGCCCCATGAATCCAGTTGACTCGTCCCAGCAGGTTCAGCCTTCTGCCCCCAAGAGTCACTTTTTCCCCAGCCAGCACCTTGATCATTGTTATCTGGGGCACTGCTGTCAACCCCAGTTTTAGCACTTGATTTCCCCCAAGAGTCGCTCTTTCCCCAGCCAGTGCCTTGATCATTGTTACCTGCCGGTGCACTGCTGTCACCCCCAGTTTTAGAACTTGATTTTCCCCAGGCGTCGCTTTTTCCCCAGCCAGCACCTTGATCGTTGTTATCTGGTGCACTACTGTCACCCTCAGTTTTAGCACTTGATTTTCCCCAAGCGTCACTTTTTCCCCAGCCAGCACCTTGACCATTGTTATCTGCTGGTGCTGCTGGTGCTGCACCCCAGGACGAAGCTGTACTTGGAGCCGCTTTGCTCCCCCAAGAAGTATCATCATCTACAGGTTATGAAAAGAAAATAAATGAAGCAGCTTTGCCAAGAAAAGCATTGATCATCAAAGACGTTCATATCATAAACTTCAGAACTGAACATACCTTTTTTAACATCATTAAGAGGATTTGCACTAGCCCAAGAATTACTGCAAGAAAGTGGTCATCAGCATCAGATTATACACAACGGAACATGGTAAAAAAAACGTATCAAATAAACAAATAGAAAAATTACGTTTCGTACTATATAAGATGAATTTTTGTTGGGTTACCTTTCACCAGATGCCCCTCCAGCATTCCACCCACCACCCCCGGCTGATGCCCCTCCAGCATTCCACCCATCCCCCCCAGCAGATGCCCCAGCTCCATTTGTCCAGTCTTCAAATATAACAAGCACCATAGGTCACATTTTTAAGGGTCCAAAACAACATATATGCATACAAAAGTGTTCTCTTTCCAGTTATGTGGCATGTTATGTTGACTAGATAGATTATCAACTGAATGAGGTCAAGATTAACAATTTTAACAAAATGCCATGTCAAATTGCCTGGAAAGAGAACATTGCCCCATATATAGCTTAAGATAAAACTAAAGTATGGAATGAAAGTAGAAATTGCTTCCAGAAGATTCATACCATTAGAGCCTCCTTCAGTTCCGAGCAAATCAAATGGTTTTAAACTGGACTCCGGATCCCCACTTTACAGAGAAAGAGGACATTAGCACGCTTATTGAAAAGACAATTAAGTAATGAAAAGCTTGGCATAAATGATTATTTGACTAAAAATAATTACCTAATCAGCACATTAGAGCTCTTTCCACGAACTTCAGAAATATGCTCTTTTGTAACTGCATAACAATGAAACAACAAAATTATGACAGCCGTAGAATCGCATTCAATGATCAACCAACCAAACTCTACGCAGCAATCAAATTGATATTGACCAACCTGTAAGAACCTTTTGCTGAGAATCAAGCTTAACAGTAATATCAGCACGGCGTATAGCCAAGATGCGACAGAGGTATCCCTTCAACGGACCCACACGGATTCTTACAGTTTGACCAATTGAGAACATTCCATCTTTATCACCCTGATTGACTGCATCAAAATAATTAATCAGCAGGAGGCAGAAAACTTGATATTAACAACTGAAAACTTATATCAGAGGATTAGCACTCATACTTACAGTTATTATCCCTTTCTTGCCATGGCTTTTTTGGCGATAGCGGGGATTTAGGAGACGACATGAAATCTCCAAAATCCAGAGTACCTGAATCCCCATCCTGAATGAGGAAGAAATATCATTACCATCATGCTAATATGTAATATAACTTGCAAGAATACTTCAAGAACAGAAAAAATCTTCCTACCTTTTCTTTGCAAGAATCAATGCAAAGCTTCACTTTCTCACACATTTGGGCTTTTGAGCAAAAATACCCACCATTTTCTGTCTCGTTCTCATCATACATGAATATGGTGCCTCTATAGATTTGCTTAACAATACCCTGCCTACCCTGCAAAATTGGACAAACTAGTGTAAATATTCCAGACTTTTGGAGGCATCTGTACCTCAGTCAACTCTTTTTTAAGTTCTAAGATAAATGATCTTAAGTTAGTGTTAAACCTCCAAAGGTCCTTCCGACACTTTGACAGTATCACTAACGCATATGGCCTTCATGTGCCGATCTAAAGCCGTAAATTTCAGATCAGAAAGAACATTCTTTAACTCACGCTTCTGAACCGTCGGCACAATAGGTCCTTCCAGCCCCTCTTTCAGAATCTAGGACACACATTATAGAGTGTTAGTAAGCATTTTAAATCATCTGAGCAAACAAACTATATTTTGTACCTTGTAACTATCATCTTTCTCCATGCCTATTACAAGACCAAAATCTTTCCGGCTGCAACAGAAAATAAGACCAGTAAAAATCATTTCGATGTACATAAGCAGTTCATGGAGGAACACCAAGGTCGCATAAGTTCGTACAGAACTCACCCAAAACAAACAAGATCATACAGTTCAAAGCCATTCCCACCGGACCCTGAAGAACCCTCTCCTTTCCCCATAGACGCAGATGAGTCCTCTCCCTTCCCCATAGAACCTGATGAACCCTCTCCTTTCCCCATAAACCCAGATGAACCCTCTCCTTTCCCCATAGACCGCAATGAACCCTCTCCTTTCCCTATAGATCCTGATGAACCCTCTCCTTTCCCCATAGGCCCTGATGAGCCCTCTCCTTTCCCCATAGGCCCTGATGAAGCCTCTCCTTTCCCCATAAAACCTGATGAACCCTCTCCTTTACCACCACCTTCTTCACTTTTGATGTTCCGCCTTTTCTTTTCTGTACCATAAAGCTCTGTAAGCCAGTCCTCATCCTCATTTTTGGTGTTCTCAGAAGGCTTGAATTTCAGTAGCTCCTCTTCTGATGGCATAACACCCCAGAAGCTTAATGAATCTATTGATACTTTTTTGTATAAATATCCATCCTTGAACATCAGACCATCAAGAAATTCAAACTTCATGCCACTTTCACGATCACTCCTGTACTGAATGAGAGGGCGGAACTCCCTACACACAAAATAAATAAATAAACATTAGATCAGAAGCTAGCATGAAATAACGAACTACCAGTCAATAATCTGTGTCATACTCGAGTTCGTTTGAGCTGATCAATCTCGGGGCAGGAGCAGGCCTTTTCTTTTTCGTACCTCCTCCACCCTACAGAATGAAAGGAATCAATACATACAGAATAAAAAATCATATTCGGATTCTAAATAAAATCTGGGTTGCAAAGTTCCAGATACACAAAGACATCACATATCCAAATCCAATTAAACAAGCATTAGAGGAAAGATATTTATAACAATAAAAACCGTTACCAACAAACAGAAAGGGGAAAGATATTTATTACAAATTTTGCAGCCATTGCTTGAAGATCAATTCTGGGGATCAGCTTTATGGTTGCTCTTTTTCGTAATTCGTTCACAAACACAACCTACAGAAACAAAATCCAGATAGCGGAAATGAGTGTCAACCATTTGAGCAACCCAACCTGGGACAACTTATACCTGTGCCAAATCACCCTTGTAGTTCCCATTCTTCACACGGGCCCACATGCCCGCAGTAATTCCATTGGATTTAGTCCGAGGAGACAGCAAATGAGAAACTTCGTTATTTGGAACTGGCATTACTCGAGACGGGTATATACTACAAATTCCTTTACATGCCTAAGAAAATCAGTGAAAGTTCAGATATTAGTATATTAAGATTAAGAATAGTATTGGCCACACTTTTCCTGTACTCACTAATAAAAAGATCAACTTTCTACAACATCCAAAGGAAAGATCACCTCATTAATATCAGATTGCTTGTCAGCTTCGATGAAAACAAAACCCTTGATGTGCTCAACAGCAAATGCAGAAACAATCTGTAGTTTGGTACCTAGCGATCGGAAGTCAACAAACTTTTGCATCATACAGAAAGCTGAATGCCTCTCGCGTCCAACCTACAGCCCAAAATTTGACTGAGAAATGATTGTGGTTCTTTATAGAAAAGAGATAGAGAGTTTTTTGGAGCCATTTCAGAATTTTTCTACCCTGAAAAAATACGTAACATAACATTCAATGTCATACCATGCATTTCACTTTCCAGATGATTGGATCCTTAACAGTAGGCAGAACAGTTCCATCCATCGACCTTTTGTTCTCATAATTATCTTCAGCATAGGTTACATAGCTAGAACCACTCCTGTATCGTTCTTCCATCATTTTTTCAAATTCTTCACCATCCAGATCCTCTTCTTTAGGAACGAATGGAAAGTTCTGTGCTTTCCCTGGGTCATTCTGGGCTACAGGTACTGTTTCAAATTCTTCTTCCATAAAATCTGTAATCAATAATTTCAAAAGAAACTGATTGTAAACACAGATTTCATAGGTGAAATGCACATACTCATTTATCATGGTACTTTTATACATCTAAGACATATGTTAGATGAGTGTCATAGTCATCACTAACCCTGTAAATTTAAGCCAAAATTTCACCATCTACTGCAAAGGTGCCAACTTGTTTTAATGGACTTCACAACAAGAGCAAATCGACGACTATTATAGTCATCACTAACCCCTAATGTGGTTTAGATATCCCATATAACACAGCATGCAACTGCAATAGTTCATACTGAACAACATCTGCATAGCAATGTCCAAATGAACAGAAATTTCATTGTGCGAAATCGGCATCAACCCAATAAAATCGAAGAAAGTCTCTCAAAACCATCATTTGCATTATGGTCAACAAACAAGTATAAGAAATTAAACAACACCACTACACACTTCAAAAATAAATTTATCCAAAAATTAAAATAAATAAATAAATTTGAAGCTCCACAAACAACCACAAAAGCCAGAAATTGAAACATTAAAAGGAAAATGCAGGAAAATTAATAAAGATTTGTATCTATCAATACGCACAAAGCAAGCTCCAAAAAAATACCCATTTCAAAAACCCTAGAAATCCGAACCCAGATGGAAAATGCGTAACCAAAAACGAAGTCAGAGACAGAATATACCGTCATCGAAGTCACTCTCGTCGCCATCGTCGGCTTCTGCAGCGGCATCTTCGAAGAATCTGAGTACGCCGGGGTTGCTCCTCTTCCGGCCACCACCGGACTTGTCGTCGTCGTGCTTGCGCTTCCAGCCGGAGAATCCACCTCCGGTGGCGATCCCCTTTCCCTTAGACGCCATAACAATGCGAGGGTTTCAGAGAACGAATGCCTTATCGCATGCAGCGAGAGAGAGAGAAACGTTTCGGTGTTGAAGTTTCAGTCTTTTTGGTGCCACTGCTGACTGGTGAATTGGGCCTCAATGCTCTCAGCTTTTTTATGTGTAGGTGGCAGGTGGGGAAATGGAACGTGTTTGCGATTTTACATTTCTGTCCTTTGTTTCTATGTTTTTTATGGCGTTGGAGTAATTGTTGGCTAGTGGGTATTAATGTCATATCAAGTTAATGCTTGGTGAAATGCTGGAAACAAGTGTTATTGTTGCTACAAATTTGGAATTTTCCTTTGTTTCTAAGGGTTTGTTTTTTCTTGGAAAATATGGATAATTTATCAAAAGAATTGTTTTATTAATTATTCTTTCATCAATTTAATTTCTATAATTTCATCAATCATGTGGAATGTAGATGATTAATTTTCATTTACAAGGTAATTTAATACATACTTGGAATTCAAATAACTGAGTTATGAAAATAAAAATTGAAACTTACACATATGCATTAAACTCAAAAATTTATATTGTACAACGTTAATGAAAATGACTATCAATTTGACAAAATAATTTTCATGCCAACGCATAGGCAATGCATTGGCATAAACTGAAAATATGTGGTGGTTCATAACCAAATAGAATATTTATGGTGCACATATGTAACTTAAAGATAATGAAATTTTTGTCGTCAATTTACTGTTAATTATTGAAAATATTTGTTAAATCAATTTGAAAAGCCATTAAGAATAAAAGTTAGCAATTTTTTTACTTAATTACATGCTAGTTGATGCTCCACATGAACAAAGTCATGGTTTACCGCTAAGCTGCGAACCCAAATAAGGGTGAGTGAAGGCCTTTACTCGCCTTTTTGTCAAAATTTAGAATTTTCATGGGGCAAGATTTTTGATAAAAATCCTTACAAAAGTATTTGGATCTACCAACTACGAGACATTGTTGGTTGTTGTTAGATCAACTCCAACCAAAGTTGCTAAAACCCAAAAGTGAGAGCATCTAGCAACAAAAAGTCCAACCCAAGTCCAATTGAAGCTAAACCCCCAAATTTATATTGAACGTACAAACCCAAATTTGGGAGCCCATTTGGAGAAATATAAATTCTCGTGACTTTAAAACTTGAAGAAATTAACTCTACAACATTCTTACCATTGATGAAATTAAAAAAGGAAGAAACAAAGAAAATAGTACAAAGTGACACACAGTACTGCTATTTTAATTTAATGCTGCATAGTATAGTCAAGAAGAGAGGTTACATTTCAATGCTAAACACTGCTTCGACTTGGGGTGGAGTATTGTGGATTAGTCCTGTCCAATCTCTGAAGGACTAATACAATTTTCCATTGTCGAAAAAACGCTTCTTGTAGTAGTAAAAGTAGTAGATGGCAATGATGGATCAGCGCGATCATAACTTTCACTACTTAATCTCTTGGTTCTCCAAGAAATGTATTATTCCGCAATCCGAATGGTACGAAGAAATATTACGCACATTGATGAAGGAAGCAATGCCACAAAGAGAACTAATAAGCACTTAATTTGAGTCGTCTTCATAGAAAACATTGTATATTTGTGTGATTTATTGGTGCAGTAGTCGTGCAGAAGTCCTAACAAGAGAGCCCTTGGCTTGTTGGGAAGTATTTTTTCGCACGTGATATATTGCCCCTGTCGATGAAAGTGTGTGAACTGCACCCATTGTGATGTACAAACAGTCACATGCGAAAAATACTTTCCAGCAAATTCTAATCCTCTTATAATCCTTTCTAAATGAAAAATCAATAATTTCTATCTTCAATTTGCCTTGAAATTTAGGATTTATCATTTTAATCCAATCCTACGTACCAAACGAAGCCTATAAGAATGATGCAAACAGCATGAGCCAATGTCTTGTGAGGACTTGGGGGGCAAAGGCTTTCGTATTCGCCCATGTAGCCATACCACCACCACCACCATTTTCCATGAAGGAAGAAAAAGTATTGTCATATGCTCATGCAACAGGTGGAAATGTCATGGTACAAATACTTTTTTCATTCTTTTGTATGCTAGATAGTAAACTAATGATATGTTAGAAATGAAAATAAACGCATATTCTGCATGATATAATAAGTAATGCATCCACAATCTTACAAAACAATTACAAATTATGCTAATTGCCAAGCACATTTGTTCTATATAAATTAACCATTAAATACTGATAACAAGGTTTACATTTTATATTAATGTTTCGCTTCTGCTGCTCCCACACCATTCTTAGCAATCACAATTTCTGCCTCATCAGCCACTCCCACCTCCTCCCTAAACTTCTTATAAATATCACTCTTATAAAACTTCCTTGTCCTAACCACCAAAACCAATGAAACAAGTGCCCCAAAAAATGTCACCACTGCAATTATAATGAAGGACAATTTGAAGCACTTCCCCCCAACACAATTCAGCTCCTCCCCAGCCTTCCTCCTTTGCCCTAAAGCTGCCATTTGCTTCTTAGCCTCCATATCATACAAGTGCCCTGTGACCCTCACATTGAGCAAATATAACCCTATTGGGCTAGCCAGCCCTCCAAAATTGTACAAAGTTGAGTAATACCTGAGGCCAAAAAGCTCAGAAATTAGGGTATAAATTAGAGGCCAGTGAGCACCGAAACAGAAACCGGTTACCACTGAAGCAACATAGAGACCATACGGGATGTTGAACGCGATTAGAAGATGGCCGACACACGCGAGAAAGAGGATTGCAGTGAAGATGAGAGGCCGAGGCCATTTGTACTTTGTGATGAAGATTTCGGAGCCTATACCGGCGGAGATTTGCCCTAAATAATTCCATATGCTTGTAAGGGACACAAAATTTTGGATGCTGCGTAAAGGGTATCCGAAAGAAGTTCCAATTTGCCCCAAATTGTCCATCATGGTCATTGTGCCTCCAAGGCCACAGATTGTTGCTAACAGTAAAGTCAGCATTTCAATGCTGAAAAGTGCTTGCAAAATTGTGAAGTCCTCACCAATTTCTGGTGGGGTAAAAATGTTCTTGTTCCAGGGTGAAACTTTTTTGTATGGGACAGTAAATGGTAATTGTGGGATTGGAGAGGAAATGGTTTCTTGGTTTGAATATCTCTTGCTCTTCCAAACTTTATATTCTTCCACAATTACCACACCAAGTGGTAAAAAGAGCAAAAAGAGCACAACAGTTGCACTTCCAACATACTCTCTTTGATTAAACCTAAAACTTTTCTCAACTATAATTATAATCAGCAAAAATGCTGCTAGGCCAAGTGAAATATAAAGGAAATTATAGAAAGCTTTGAGCTCATTCGGGCGGCGGCTAACCTTCATGATCCGAATGGTTCCAACGAAAGCGAAAGAGATTGCGGTCGGAAGCCAAGCCACCAACAAAGTGAAGGACTTTGTGTCATCGCCATAGGCAGCATGGTAGAGCTGTGCAATCACAGCTGCACTTATACCGGTATAGCTTTTCAAAAGGCCTAGCACAACGCCCCGGCTTTCCGGGAAGTTCTTAACACAGGTGACAAGAGCTCCAGTGTTGGTGAAAGTATGTGAATTTGCCCCTATAGAGATGTACAAGCACATGTGCCAAACTTTTGGTTTGGGGATTTTTTGTGTAACAGCAAGCCAGATCATGAAGTGTCCGAAAAAATTTAGGACTGCACCGATTGATAAGGCCACCCATGGAGGTGTGACCTCGTTGATTAGGCCGGAAAAGATGCCGATGTTGCCACCTAAGTCCTTGAAAAAGCTGATCAAGTTGAGTGTCGTTTGGTCGTAGCCGAGGACGGACTTGATGTCGTTGGAGTAGAGGCCGAACATGTAGCTTGCTCCGGCAGTGACCATCATTAGGAATGAAGCAAATACCATGAGCCATCTTCCTGTGAGGACTTGGAGGACAAGGCCCTTCATGTCCACCCAACTGCGCACCTCCATTTCTTTGTCTTTGGTGATCAGAGTAACTTCGGCTTGATACAGATATATAAGCTTGAAATGGAGAGAGAGAGAGAAGGACACAGTGGGAGAACTGTATTAATTCCCTTCTTATTTGAAGTCAATAAGTAAGATGTAATGGCGGTTTAAAAATCATTTTGTTTTTAATTTTTTGTTTGAAAACTGAAATTAAAAAGTTATTTTTGTGAGTTTTCAAAAAAAAAAAAATTGTACTCATTTTTTTGAAAACTGAAAATAATTATTAAATAAGTTTTAAGTTTTTTTAATTAAAACTAAAAGATAAAAAGAACAATAGTTATGAAACAGAAGATCCTTACCTTTTATGTGTAAAATTGTGTAACAACCTTAAATAAGAAATGATGTTGAATTGAATCAGAATCATTAATGATGTGAACTTTACATGAACGTAAATGTGATCTAAGGAAATGTAGTCAAATTAAGATTTGGCACTACTTAAATTCATAATTTGACAAATATAAATATATTTTTATTATCTAATATAAGTCTGCCAAGAGAAAATTACTCTACTAAAACACTTATGTGCGTACCATTTTCTTCTTTTTCACACCTTGGCCGAGTAGGTTCCACAAATATGGTGGATTGGGACCTTCACAAGAATGAAAAGATACTTGGAAAATGACATTATAATATCAAAAGGGGAAATTTTCAGTTTGAACTCCTCCAAAATTAATTATAAATGAGTCTTTCAGAATATATCAAGGATTCCTTGGCAAACAGATGCAGGTACCAAATTCTAGGACCACTCAAGCGATAAATAATTAAGGTATAATACATTATATATCTGAGTAGCCAAATTTCTTATAAGGTAATGCTAGAAAGACCAATTTTTTTAAATCAGATTTGTAAATTAAATTATGTGACAATTGACAATTATTATTTTTTTTTTCGATATGAAACATTTTTTAACATCCTCACATACTTCATGGTCCATTCAAGCTCAAAATGTGAACTAGATAGTGCGATTAGCAATCCCAGTCCATAAGCGAAAAGATTCTGAATTAACATCAGCACTGCCCACTGATGAAGACAACATATTCAATTTTCAAGCCAACCTATAACATCATTAGTCGCATAGTGCATTTTATTTTTTAGTTTTTTACAATTGGAAATTTGGAATGGCCTTTTTGGCTAGTGGATCGAGCTTCGTATAATTGAACAGACGAGTTTTGCAATCTCTTTTATAATTAAGCACTGAGTTCCTCTTTTTGATCACTTTAATTTTAGTCATGATGGTTCTTCATTTAGTACACAAATTCATCAATACTAATAATTTCTATAATCATCAGCTGTACTATAGTACAATCATTACTGTTTCAATGTCAAACCACTATAGTTTCTGCATCATACCACTTAATCTGCATCCTCTCCTCGTCATGTTGATATTCTTACAGCACTACTCGTCACATGATAAGATCACACAATAAGCTAGTGCTATAAGAACATGATGATATATCTCCGGTTGTATGCGTTTCTTGCCTCAGTAGTTGACGTCATTTTTCTATCACTAGCTTTCATCATTCTGCAATAGGTTGAATGGGACGTGCTGATGTTAGGTTCAATTTTAGATTCACACAGAAAACCAATGAAAATAGTGACAATTTCCACTTTGGTTCAACAATATTGGGTTCTTGAATATTAGATATCATAATTTGGTTAAAGAAAAGATTATACATAGTATTACAATCACATAGATCACACTCACCAAGTGTGCAATTCAAAGCATTCAATATCTCATTAACTAAATTTAAAACCATTCCTAATTGTGTTTAACTAAGAACTTCTACCTATCTACCTTCCACCTCCGAAAGTCGGAGGGCTTGTTAAATCAGTCTCAGTTTCCGGCTTCGATGCTAGTCCAGTATTCAGGTTTGTCGCCACCACCTCTTCGGATTCAACCGCTCTCGACACATCTTTGAACTTCTTATAAATGTCACTGTTGTAAAACTTCCTAGTCCGAAGCGCCAAAATGAGGGAAAAAAACACACCAAGAATTGTCACACCAGTGATTATAATGAAGGGCAATTTGTAGCATTGTCCTCCAGTACAATTTAATCCCTCCCCGGGCTTCCTCTCCAAACCCAAAGCCCTCAATTGCTTCTCTGCCTCCTTATCATAAAGATAGCCTGTGACTTTCACATTAAGCAAATATGAACCAAGTGGGGAAGCCATCACCCCAACATTGTTCAACGTAGAGCAATGCTTAAGCCCGAAAAGCTCGGAAGTGATTGCAAAAATCAACGGCCATTGTCCACCGAAGCAAAACCCTGTTATTATTGAAGCTACGTAGAGACCATTTCGGACGTTGAATGCGATGAGAAGGTGGCCAATGCAGGACAACAAGAGGGACAAAGTGAACATAAGAGGCCTAGGGATTTTGTACTTTGTGATAAAGATTTCTGAGAGAAAACCCACCATTACTTCCCCAAGGTAAATCCATATGCTTGTGAGTGAAACAAAAGTGCTTATGCTTTCCAAAGAGTAGCCTAATGCAGTTCCAATCTGCCCTAAATTGTCCATCATTGTTAGCATGCCTCCAAGGCCACACAATGTGGTCAAGAATAAAGTCAACATCTCAATGCTGAATATTGCTTGGAGGATTGTATAGTCCTGTCCTATGTCTGGGGGGCTAAATACATTTTCCCAACAAGAAAGCTTCTTTTCCTTCACCGTTAACTTGTTTTGGCTTCGAATTATTTGATCCACAGGTGGTGAATCTGGTGATGAAATTTTGATGTTTACGGTACTTAATGATGTCTTCGTCCTCCAAGAAGTGTACTCTTCTGCAACTACAACAGCAAGTGGGAGAAAGAGCAAGAAAAGCACAACAGCTGCACTCCCACCATACTCAATTTGTGTGAATTTCACCTTTTGCTCTACTATGATTATGATCAGCAAGTACCCTGCCAGTCCAAGTGAAATAAAAAGGAATTTGTGTAGTACCTTGGAATATTTCTTCTGCGGTATAACCCTCACTATCCGAATGGTACGAAGAAATATCAAAGAAATAGCTGAGGGAAGCCATGCCACAAACAAAGTGAAGGACTTTGTGTCATCACCATACAAAGCATGGTATAGCTGTGAAATTACAGCTGCACTTAGGCCAATGTAGCCGTTCAAAAGCCCGATTAAGAGACCGCGGTTTCTTGGGAAGTTTTTGACGCACGTGACTAAAGCTCCGGTGTTGATGAAAGTGTGTGAATTTGCCCCCATTGTGATATACAAGCACATGTGCCAAACTTGGGGTTTGGCAATTTTTTTGGACACGGCTAGCCATATCATGAAGTATCCGAAAAAGTTGAATGCTGCACCGATTGATAACACCACCCATGGGGGTGTGACCTCGTTGATAAGACCGGAAAAGATGCCAATGTTGGCCCCCAAATCCTTGAAGAAACTGATGGTGTTGAGGGTGGATTGGCTGTAGCCAAGGACGGACTTGATATCGTTCGAGTAGAGGCCAAACATGTAACTTGCACCGGCACTAGCCATCATTAGAAATGAGGCAAACAACATGAGCCACCGGCCTGTAATGACTTGGACGGCAAAGCTTTTCATATCTGCCCAAGTGCTCACACCATTACCACTACCACTACCACTATTGCCATGAACCCTCATATCTCTAAAGCTTCTTTGATTACTTTGCCTCCTCAAAAGAAAACCCTGCTTTTATCCAGAATTACAATATGTGTCAGCGCAAAAAGACTTGTACATAATCATCATATCACGTCATTATGTTGGCTTCATCTCACCATCCACTAGTACTTAGAAAGGATCATATATTAAAAATGAAAAGGAAAGGTTCCATTTCTAATGCATGCCATGGATTGGAAATGCAAAATAACCTTTCCAATGAAAATTGCTTAGCAATTTGTTCTTAGTCTGGTTTTTGGCTACTCATAACTTGGTTGCTAGTCCTGTGTTGTTCATATATACATGAGTAACATCGTAGATAACAGATATATACGTGTGCATCTTCAATAAAAATATGCCAAATAAATTAGGTATAAGTCATGATCTACATATATATACTATTTTAAAGCAAAAGAAATAATTCCGATAAAAAATAAACCAAAGAAATAATAATATAGCACATTACTAAAGGTCTGTTTGGTGTCTAAGATTGGATTGAAATGAATAACACACTATATTCAAGGTATATTGAAGGTATAAATGAATGGATTTTCATTTTTAGAAGAGTAAAAGGGGATTAGACATGAAGAAAACTTATCTATTTTGATCCTCGTAGTTTAGGCTATTAGAATAGTGGATATGTTTTCTTAATGATAGTAATTCATCTTCTACTCACTACACCAAAATTAGCTTTTATCATACTTTATATATAGTGAATTATTCATTCGAATTTAATCCTAAACACTAAGCAAGGCCACAGAGTGATGAGTTTACCCAACTTGTTCGAAGCCAGGCAACCTTGAGGTGACAACAGCAGCTGCAAACGAAGATGATCAAAGGCGTACGTTTGCGGCTGGCAGCAGAACTCGAGCTTTGAGCAGAGTTTGTTTATGGCATTTTTGGTTGAAATCACAAAAATGTTCATCAAATGAGAAGTTGAGTAGCCACCAAGAAATTAGAATGATTAATATCTATGAACTACTAGTCTACTACTACTAACTATTGATGTGAAATGTGAATTCGATGTCCACGTCTTTGATTAGTCTATTTAATTTTTCTTAAATTTTGATTATATATGTGTGGAATTCTTGTAATCCACGACAAGCTATTAGTTGAAAGAGGTAGGTTAGAATCACTAGTACTCATTAGCCATCACTCTCCATTGACTCCTATCAAGATTCGCCACCATGGAAAATACATACACATGCCCCAAAACTGAGTTAACATCCAAACAGTTGTATACAAGTTTATAACAATATCAATTATTTGCAATACTGTGAAAATTCTTTGAAGTTTTCTTCTTTTTGTTTTTGTCCTCTCTAAGAGCTTATTTATTAATCACTAATAATGGTGCTTGGTTTGTTTGAATGGATTTTACGAGAGTCTAAAGCTGACCAGAAAATAGCCATAGGTGAATGAGAAAGGGAGGTGATTATCACACCATTTTTAACTTTTTTCACATTTTTTTATTTTTATTTTTAGTCATCGGGTTGAATAAATTAAACGAAAATAGCACTCCCCGAATCAGTGAACAAATAACTCGTGTCCGGAGAGTGAATAAAAAAAAGAAAGAAAAAAAAAACTTCTCTTATACAAATAACTCTAGAATAAAAATTAAACAAAACTCCTATATATCTCTCCAATCTAATACAACCTCAGCTTGTCTACACTTCACATATCCTTCACATGTTGGCTATCTTTCATAAAATGTAGTTCACCATATGTGACCCATAATGACCTCTTTGCCTTATGTTCCTGTATGCCAATACATTTATCCCTCAAATAACTCACTACTAAAATTCTCATGCTCCATGAGAAATCTCAAAACTTACACATAGAATAATGTATATGTACTCATCAAAATTTTACACGAAATTAGACATGCTTGACTTGAAATAGAGAAAGATTTAGAAATAGAGCAAATCTTATGATAGTTCATGATTTTCATATTCAAAAATTAAAAACTTTAAGAACACATTACATAAACCACTCACCTATACCCTATAAGTGAACTTCATTATTTGCATGCACTTGCATGTCAAACTTTCATGATTTATTTTCTCTACAAAGGCTTAACATGCATAGGCAATCCATAAATCTCATCACCAACCCAACCCACGTACTAGTTTGAGAAACAGAGAAATGAAGTCCCTTTTTATAGCACCTTAGGCGGCTCCAATAAGGATGACATCTAATGGATGGTTTATAAATTTGGACACATAAGAGTACATGGGGCAACTATATATATCTTGAGCTGTAGAAGTTGAGGATAGGAACGGCTCAAGACCTTACACATATTACGTCTAAGACTTATATAGTTACTAAATCAAGCGACCTCTAACAAAGTGCCACGTTCATATTTGGTGGAGTGCTTAATGAGCACCATCTCTCTTTGAAGATAGGAATGTTTTAATAGCAGCGTCCACCCCATGCCAAAATTCATATAAAAATATAGTATAAAATAAAGTCTTACAGAAAATAACGAATATGATTAAATATGAGTGTGTGAAAAACTAAAATAGGTGTGTGTTTATTATTTTTTAAAGAGAAAACATAGAAGATAAATTTGAAAGCTTCCTCGCGAAAATTTGATTAGACAGTACTCTAAGACTTGGAATGAATCTACATAAGGGCGAGTGAAGTCTATTATCTTTAGTTGTCCTTTTTGCTACTAATTAATGATGTTTCATAATTTTCATGGAAGCCCTCGTTGATGGGCAAACTATTTGACAAAAATCCTATGAGAAGGTTAATTAAAGTACGTTTAACAATGAGACAAACAAGGGTAAAGTGGTGTGAGCTTGGCTACATTTTACCCTCTAATGGAAAAGTTCACATTTTCTCATATAGTTCATCAGACATGTGAGTAGTTAGTAACTAATAGAAGATTTTGGGATATCGTTATTGCCCTTATAGTTAACATGAAAAAATAGGTAGGGTTTACAGACGGCAGAACTGATGCTGGTCCAGGATTGCTCAAATTCAAATAGCAAGCATGTGGAGTCTGTATTTGCCCGAGAG
Source organism: Gillenia trifoliata (assembly GCA_018257905.1). Lineage (NCBI taxonomy): Eukaryota > Viridiplantae > Streptophyta > Magnoliopsida > Rosales > Rosaceae > Gillenia > Gillenia trifoliata. Next base: position 20,465,379 of record CM031086.1, read on the forward strand.
AGTAGGATATGGTGGGAACCTTACTTCTCATTACTTCGGAAACGTAAAAAATTAAGGCCTCGTTTGGTCTTTACAATTGGACTGAAATGAATTACTCACTATATTTAAGGTGAGGTGAATAATTTTTTATTTTGAGGGGATTAAACATGAAAACTTATCCCCTTCTAATCCTTCTATGTTGGAGGGATTGAAATGGTTAAGTTTTCTTAAGTAATTACTTCAACATACATTTAATATACCTTAATTAGTGACCAAACAAACCCTAGCTAACTGTACAAATCATTGGGACGACATTCTAATTATTCCATGCATATTAGTAAATTTACATAATTTAAAACAAAGAGATAACACTCTTAATAATTAAACCCACCCATCATGCCTATTTAGCACATAACCTTAATTTACCTAGCCACCATCATTCACCACCTCTATTTCAGACTTATTTGCTGCCTCATCTTTGTACTTGTTATAAATATCACTGGTATAAAATTTCCTAGTCCGAACCACCAAAACCAGTGAAATAAGCACACCAAGAAATGCCACAGCAGTAATTATAATGAAGGACAATTGGTAACATTGTCCTCCAGTACAATTTAATCCTTCCCCATGCTTCCTTTCCAATCCCAAAGCTCTCAATTGCTTCTCTGCCTCCTTATCGTATAGAAACCCTGTGACCTTCACATTAAGCAAAAATGATCCGAGTGGACAAGCCATTTGCCCAACATTGGTCAAAGTAGAACAATGCTTAAGCCCGAAAATCTCAGAAGTGATTGCAAAAATCAACGGCCACTGCGCACCAAAGCAAAACCCTATGATGATTGAAGCCACATAGAGGCCATTCGGGATATTGAATGCAATTAGAAGGTGGCCAACGCAGGATAACAAGAGGGACAAAGTGAACATTAGAGGCCTAGGGCATTTATAATTTGTGATAAAAATGTCCGAGACCAATCCTACTATGACCTGTCCAAGGTAAGTCCATATGCTTGTGATGGAAACAAAAGTTCTTATACTGTCCAAGGAGTATCCTAGAGCTGTCCCAATTTGACCTAAATTGTCCATCATCGTCAACATGCCTCCGATACCGCAGAGTGTTGTCAAGAACAAAGTTAACATCTCAATGCTGAACACTGCTTGGAGTATGGTGTAGTCCTGTCCTATCTCCGGAGGACTAAATATATTTTCCCAACAAGAAGGTTTGTTCTTGTGAGACATTGATGCCACGGTTGAAATAACGCTTCTTGTAGTATTAGGGTTTCGATCATTATCATGATTTTCACCACTTAATCTCTTGTTCCTCCATGAATTGTACTCTTCGGCAACAACAACAACACCAAGTGGGAGAAAGAGCAAGAAAAGTACCACAGCTGAGCTCCCACCGTACTCAGCTTGTGTGAACTTCACCTTTTGCTCTACTAGGGTTATCAACAACAAGAACCCTGCCATTCCAAGTGAAATAAATAATAACTGATACAAAACCCTAGTGTCGTTCTTTGTTGGTGTAGCGTTGATGATCCGAATGGTACGAAGAAAGATCAAGGAAACTGCTAATGGAAGCCATGCCATAAAGAGAGTGAAGGACGTTGTGTCATCACCATACAAAGCATGGTATATTTGTGCGATCATTGCGGAGCTTAGACTAATGTAGCCATTCAAAAGCCCCAACAAGAGGCCTCGGCTTCTTCGGAAGTTTTTTACGCACGTAACTATTGCCCCGGTGTCAATGAAAGTGTGTGAATTTGCACCCATTGTGATGTACAAACACATGTGCCAAACTTGGGGATTGGCTATTTTTTTTGTCACGGCTAGCCATACCATGAAGTACCCAACAAAGTTCAATGCTGCACCGATTGTTAAGACAATCCACGGCGGTGTGACTTCGTTGATTAGGCCGGCGTGGATGCCGATGTCAGCGCCCAAGTCCTTGAAGAAGGCAAGCATATTGATTGTCGTTTGGTCGTAGCCAAGGACAGATTTGATGTCGTTTGAGTAAAAGCCAAACATGAAGCTTGCACCGGCACTAGTCATCACTAGTAAAGAGGCAAATAGCATGAGCCAACGTCCTGTGAGGACTTGGAGGGCAAAGCCTTTCACGTCAGCCCATGAAGCCATAACACCACCACTACCACCACCACCATTTCCATTTCCATGAACTCCCATCTCTAGAAATAGAAAAAGAAAGACAAATATGTTTTTTAATGAAATTCTAATAGTTTTTGTGACATTATATATGACTGAACAAAAATCTATACAAACATATATAATATATCAAAAGGAAAACTTTCACTAATGCAAGCCATGGATTGGAAATGCAAAATATAATTACAGAAGAAATGTTTGGTAGTTTATTATTTACTGTAGTTTGTGGTTAATATAGATATAATTAACTTAGGGGTTAACTTGCTGATCATATTGGACCAGAAAAAGAAAGAAGAGAAATTTTCGTGCATGCTTATGAAACACGTGGATGTGTTATAGTGTAAAACGAAGGACAAATGTTTTAGTATTGACCATATAAGTTGACATGTGGATCAATGGTTCATGCATCACAGATTCGCAGATAATATATCGATTATTGCATGTTAAACTGTGATTAGTGATATTTTTGTGGAATATTACAATCATTTTCTTCATACATAATCCACTATCATATGCAATGCTAACGTTCATGATCTTAATTAACATGCATGTATCTTATGAAATGCTGATAGGCAAAAGTGAAAGCACCTGAATAAATCTATCATTTTCCCAATTGGTAAATAAGATAATTAGTCATTTGCTAGACTAGCACTTTATTGGATAAAGAAATTAATATGAGCGCAGAATTGGGATGAATTAAGAGTGAGTTGAATATATATTACCCAAATTATAATTCTCCAGACTAATTAGTAAGGCAACCTTCAGGTGGCAGCTGCTGCAAAGATGATCAAAGATGTGAAGACTGCAGAGCTTGAGCCGATCGAGCAGACGGTGTGGGTTTTTGGATTTGGTTTGTTGGGGTTTTTTTTCTTGATGAAACTTGGTTTTCAATTGAGCGATATACACTCATATATATATATATGGTGGAAGTTTTCACTTCACACAAAATCTTTCATCTAATGGAGCAGTATGGATGAGAAAGGTGTGGATGCATTGGATATATCTTGTCTTCTTTTTTTCTTTTTTTTCTTTGATTTGGTTTTATCTTTCTTTTGCGTGTAACGTGCTGCGTGCGGGCATGCATGGGTGGAATTCTTTAATTGATCTTCCAATACTTGGAAAATTAGAGAAGAGTCATTTCTCATTTTATGTCCATATGGCATACCATATATAAGTGACTTTTTTTTTTTATTAAAGGTAATAAGAAATTATTAGGCAGCCTCAAGAACGTATATAGGAGAAAATTTTATAAGGCTGGGCTAATTTTTTTGTTTGTTTGAGTCTATTAAATATATACAAAAAATATTCAAAGAAATATATCATGAACAATAACAAATAGAAAAAGAAAATACAAGTTACAACACCCAAAAGGATCCTAGCAAAAAGGGAATAAAAACCCCAAAATACCCATGACCCAATTCATAAAGACCTAATAACAATCAACATGGAAAGTTTAATACAAAAGAGAAGAAAGCTTACGGAGTGAAACCAATGAGGAGAGGAGATGAGAGATTAGTTTAGGTAGCTTCAGATTTTTAGGTTCTGATCTTCAAAGGTATGGTGCGGGTGAGGTGAGTGGGTGGGTGAATTGGGTGAATAAAATATTTGATATGGGTGGCTGTAGAAATTCTAAGACAAAAACATTAAAAGCTGGGCTGCTTTTGAGAAAACAAGCTGGGCTAGATTTTTAAAAATGGAAGTTGGACCAATAAAATACATGGTACTTTTTTCAAACCCACAATCTGCTTTGTCCTATAGCTCACTCAAGCCCAAGCCTACCTCCGACCTTGAAGTGAATTTTGTAACCCATTAGGGTATTCTATTAGTAAGTTGTTAAAAAGTAACCAAGATGTCACACGCCCTAAAAAAAATACCACACAATTTCATAATTACAAACTCATCATAGTACAATACAATTCCTCAACCGCTATGGATGACCCACATCTAACCAACAAGAAAGATAGCACTCAAGATGACTAAACTTTGCAAGTCATAGAACCACCATAACTGCATCACGAGGAAAAGATCACACCACCTTATGATGATCTTGCAATCGTTAGCAAAGAAGTACTGGTACAAGTCACCTCCAACAAACGTCCAACTTCCTCCACATAGTCCTTTGTTATGGCGCAAACAAAAGAAAAACAAAATGAACCTTTACTTCAAACAATAGACGCCACTCAAATATCTGAGTTTGAACCATAAACCATACACGCCACAAAGGCTCTATTTGACAGAACAAAAGAGCGACCACAATTACGAAAAACTCTTCTTGCCAAAGCAAAAAAAAAAAACCACAACTAGAATGATTTGAAGATAAAGGAAACATGAAAAGAAAAAATGAGAAAAGACCAAAAGAGATTGCCTCCGACCACAAGGCCAACGACTACAGTCGGAGGGTTTTTTTCTTTTTGACTCTCTTTCTAAATAGCGGCTAAGGTTTCCCATATATAAGTGACTTGAGTCAACTTAGTGAATTCTGAGTTGTTTTCGATAAACATGTGTCAAAAGAGAGGAAAGACGATTTTGGCATTCATTTCCAAATTTTGGAAAAAGTATTTTACTCCATAAGTAAATAGTTAATTTGAAATCAATTTCGGTATGTTATTTACCTTGTCTTGTTCGAACCAGATTGGTTATCTTCCATTCTAAGAGACGCCCTATTGAGATGACCTATTTTCTCTGTCTTATAACGAGTTTACAACATTTAAAATCAAACAATAATTAAAACTCCCCAAACAATAATTAAAACTCCCCAAACAATAATTAAAACTAATATGGTGGAGGACTTGGGTGAAAGCTATAACCAACATCATCAAAAAGAGTGCGCTTTGATAAAATTTCATCTTGCTTCTCACGAAAAAACCTCTTCCTCCTTGGAGTAAATTTGTCGAGATCCATCTTCATTATATCCAACTCGTACACATCTTGGTCTAATTTATCTCTCGTGGCTTTCCTTGCCATTTCCCGCTCTTCCATTTCCATTTGCCTCTCCATGAGTTTGCGCATTTGCAACTACTCTTGATTGCTCTCTTCACTACAATGAAGTAGTTTGTCAAGCTTTTCCTCATACTTCTCGCTAGCCGAATCCACTTGCTTCCCTTTTTTCTTTGCTTCCTTTTGCTTATCTCGCCCCGGCGGTCTTGCTATAGATGAAGATGGGCTCTCATCTACAAAATCACCATCAACATCAACACTTGCCCCGCCTTCAAAAGGTTGTCTTGGAACCTTACTAGCTACATTTTCATTCCACCTAGGACAATCTTTGAGGATGTTCTAAGCATGAAATAACTTGAATTCGTGACCTTTAGGGGTATCAAGTGTCATGAATATAGCCATCGCTTTATTAATCTATGTATGAAATAAATAAAGATTGATTAGTTAAAAAATGTAATTATGCACATTTAAAATATAATTATGGACATCAAAAAAATAATTTATCAAAATAAACTCACCATATCTTCTTAACTCTTTCCACTTTCAAGCACATCTTTGGCTTTATTGTAGGCCGACTTCCAACAGGTGCATTTTTTGTTGATCCTCTTAAAACGATCGTACATACCATCAAGAGTTCGTGGCTTGTCGAGCAACGGTGGGGGAGATGTGCTAATGAACACTTCATAGACCCGAGACCAAAATTCTTGAATATTTTGGTTCGTCCCGGTAGCACCATCTTCGCTAATATTGATCCATGCATTGCACAAAGCTATATCTTCATCTTTAGACCAATTTGGTAATTTTGTACTTTTTTTTTTTTGATGTCCATCTTTGGAGAATGAAAATTTGGAAGTGGGTAGAAGAAGATTGCTAATCTAGAAGTGGGTTTAAAATGATTTAGAAGTGGGTAGAAGAAAAAAATGAAATTTGGATGAGGAAAGGGAAGGAAATTGATTTTGTGTGGATTTATAACCAAATGAATGGGTATTTATAGAGTTTTATGGTGAAATTTCTGCACAAATATTTTTTATTAATTATTTTAGCCATTGGATTTTAATTTGGGCCGTTGGATGATTTTTTTTACCGTTAGATTTGATATCATTTGATCACAGCCGTTGGATTACAAGTAAAAGTAAAAAAAAAAAGGTTTGAAATCTGACCGTTGGATCATCCAACGGTCGACAAATATGGACTGTTGATTTCCAACGGTAACCTGCAAGTGGCCGACAAGGCTGGCGCTAGCCTTGCGCCAGCCGTGACGTCAGCGCTCCCTCTCTCCTGCGCCAGGCGCGTGCGGTGCGTGCGCGCGTCTCCTCCCCCCTGCGTGGCTTCCACGCGCGGCTCGCCCACTCTCAGTGTGGGGCCCACGTGTTTTGGCCGGGCCAATTCTTTGGCCAATTTGTAACTTTTTTTTTTTTGGGGTTACCTTGGGCCTATTTGTTGCCCATTGTTGGAGCACCAAAGGCAAAGGCCTATGGCCTAAAAATGTTGGCCTTTGGCCACCATTGGAGATGGTCTTAGACTTTGTCTGATGACACAAGTCATCTTCGCCACAACTACCATGTACCTCACCAATCGACCGCTCGGGTCAGCCGTATCATGGTCAGCACCGGCAAAACACAAGGGCCATAACACAAAACCACAGATGCAAAGAAGCCCTAATTGAAAAACAAATCTAATCCCTAATTCCACAACAACAAAGATGCACAAAGAATACACAAATTTGCCACTAAAAAAACTCAGCAAAAGAAATAAGCAGCCAACACGAGCAACCATATCCACCATCGGAGGACCAGCAAGGAAAACATTCTGATGCCAACAAAGCAAGAAGATAAAACACCATCAGAACCATAGAAGGAGGTGGCGCGGAGACCCAAACCAGCTGCAAGGCGGTTTTGCACACCTTCATTTGAGTGAGCGACGACTCGCTCTCGAGGTGGGTAGCAAACATAATGGTCAGAAAAAGGCTTCTCAATCGAAAGTAAGCATCTAGCAAGCAAATGGAGGAAGATTTGTGGGCGGATGAGTGGGAGGATAGAGGAGAACACTTGTGTTATGCATAGAGGAAGGAGATCTAAGTAGTTGTTAGGGTTAGGAATTTGAGATAAATTTGAAGCTAATTTAAATCTGGTGCAGCAAATTGAAATTCTCCAAGAGGTGAGTAGAAAGCCAAAAGGATGGAACCAAGCACCTAATCTGAGACCGAGCTCAGGCCCACAACCATCAAAAATCGAGGATTGGGGCTCACTGCCGTCTGCTCCCAGTTCAAGAGAGAGATATGAGGCAAACCACTTTCCATGGAGATGGAGAGAAGAGAGAGGAAATAGGGAGAGAAAAGGGCAGACAGAAGAGGGGGCTGGCACTGACCCCCATGATGCTGAGAGGTTTATTTCTTTTTCTCTACGGGGCAACGAGGTTGGTTTTATGTCTCTCTACAGTCAGGAAGGGTGGATTATGACCTTGTTTGGTATGCCATATAGTGCACCGGATGGTACTAATAATCCGGTCTCAGGTGTTTGGTGCGCTTTGTACATAAATAGTCGCCCGACTATTTAAACCAGGCCCACCATTTAGTACCTCTCACACCCGACTAATTATACGCTCAAAAACCTCCGTATAATTAGTCGGGTCCGTCCCTCTCACTCTCTTGGTCTAGGTTGAAGGAAAATATTTGAATTACAAGTTCATTTGAGCAACACTTAAACATGCTATTAATAAATTAAAGGCTCTTAGCTAGCATATTAGTACTCAAAAACAAAACTTTGCTCATGACTTTTGAAGCCTAAATGTTGTAAACCAAGACACAACTCAAAATCACATTAGTAATTTGTAGCATCGTATACCTTTGTAGAATCTTCTTTGCATGAGTAAAGGCTAAATACCTAAGAGGATCTTCAATCTCATCTTGGATGAACACCTTTGCTTGGAGGAGTTGTGGTTGCACCTTGAATCAAATTAAAGGTTACCAACGTACTTCGTCTCCTACGAAGATCAAACCTTTCGTAGTTCTTGCATTTGATGAAGATTTGAGTGAGTTTGTATGAAGAACAAATTGTGTTCTTCACACACACCTAGGGCCGACCAACCCAATATAAATAGTTAATATTAGTCCGATACTACACCAAACGCCCGACTAATTTAGTCAGTACTATCTGATAACAGATTATCATATCTGATTAAAATAGTCAATCCAATCCGAACTGCCAAACGAGGCCATAGTGTTTAGTCCACCAGAGATAGTACACTTCACAATACTTCAATCACTATTCAGCAATGAGCATTGAAATGTGACTTTATTTTGTACCACATTGTTTGACCTTGGTGGCATGATGTAAGTATTGTTTGACAATTTGGAACTGCCTTAGGTTACTCTTTTTATATGATTCTACCAACGCAAACTTGGAGACTCTTTGTGTGAATCTACCAACGCAAACTTGGACAGTGTAATCTTTGTTATGTTAATTTATGTAATTTTTTTCTTTACCAAATGAGATCCATATATGTATCATCTATAATTAATTAAAGAGTCATTCGATGACCGTTTCATTTTTAGTATTTTTAGTTTCATTTATTTGAAAACTGAAAACTTATTTGATAACTATTTCTGTTTTTAATTTTTAGTATTTAGTTTTTATTTTTTTGAAAACTAAAAGTATATCAAACAAATTTTCAGTTTTTCATTTAAAAATAAAAAATAAAACAAGAACCAAAAACTAAAATGCAATAGTTACCACATCGCTCCTAAATAAGATTTTCCTCTTCCTTCACAATGAACAGAACTAGTCTCAAATCATCACTTTGAGCGCCTTGCTGGTGATATCAGACATGTGGCTGCAAATATACATGTTTCTCCTCTTCTCGTACATGGAAAAAAAATATGGTGAATTATTGGGCCTCTTAAAACAGATCGTTTTCTATATATATATATATTCAAATTTGAATCTTCAAGTTACGTGTAAAATTAACACGTCCCCTTTTGCCAACCAGAGATATATAGTTGAAAATGTTATGAGTTGTAACTTACTTTACTAAGAAGAGTTGGGTTTTGGACTATGAAAAATCCTAAGACAAATTCCCAAAGCAAAAAGCATTATGCCTCATTGACATTTCTTTTAAAAAACGTTGACAGTATAAGGATAAGTTTTATTAAATCAGTGAAGAAGAAAGTTACACTTAATCAGACCACATGTATTACACCTCATAATTAATTCGTTAAATACATATTATATCATGCTCACTTCAAATCAGCATCTTCTAATTCCAAAATCTCTCTGTTCTCTGCGTATCATTGGGTTTTCCACCATCCTAAACCTTGTTAAGTCCACATGCAGTGTTATTCGATTTTGAGCAAATTTCTGGAGCCGCAGCGACTTTGTTGTCTTTCGTAGGTCAACTATCTTAATCCAAATTATTTATGCTAATTATCAAATTCATTTGGTTTAGTTACTACCAAACTGTTGAAGAAACAACTAAATAAAGTAGATCAAAGTAGCAAACACTGAAGGAAAAAAATTGAGAGTGACATTATGATGAGTGAGATTTTCTTGGAAAAAAAAAATTCATTCAATGGCCTAACCCAGCTGATGGCTTGTGCTAATTAATACATTTTCACAGTTGAGGTATATACTATGCTCCATCAATAACTATATATTAAGCTCAATTGACGGCAGGTGGCATCCAATCCAAAGCAAAACGCTTGCCATTGGCCTTTTAAACTAAGAAATCACCATTAAGGATGCTCACTAGCCTACCTTAACGTGTACCTTTACTAGAAAAGTAGATTTTTACCCAATTTCATTACAATATTTTTTAAAAATTCAAACATTTTTTTTACTATTTTTGTATATTAAAAACTTGTTGTAGTGAACTGATAATGTCAATTAATAGCTAGTCACGATAATGTGGATGAATTTAATACCGAATGTATAGGTAATGTGGATATATATGTTTGAATACCTATTGCAAATGTGATGTACATATATTTGAGTTTTGTTTTTTGTTTTTTTAAGAGACATTTTATTCTACCTCAGCACTAGGTTTTATGATGGACAAACTGTTTCTTATGAATTCAAGTTTTGTGGGGGCAATGCAAGCTTTCTAAATTTAAATGTATAATTTGATCAAATAATGTATTTAATCAATATTTTAAATTTTGTTTTCTTATTTATTTAAAAGAGTATATTCATCACTAACAAATTATTCAACCCTAAAATAATAAATTCAATAGATACTAAATTACCAAAACATTTAATTTAAATTTTCTCTAAACTATGATGGGTTTTATCTAAAATATGATGGATTGACTAGGTCTAAATTCAAAGACCCCGATCTTGTACACGTTGGATTCCCACTTCCCTTTGTTTGAATAACAAGAAAAAAATAGTGAAACTTTCATGTATGCCGTATGCAAACCTTGTGGATATCCCACCATTGTTGCATGTCAAGTTGTCAAACCTTTATTGAAATTTCACAATTTTGGTTTCCCCTTTTCTTTTTCTTCAATTTGTAATAAAACCAAATGAGTTTAACTTTTGCATGCACTGTTTACTATAAGCACTTGTTCGTGTAAATCAAATGAAGATAAGGTCAGTTTGGTGGCAACAAAACTTATTAATATAATTAATAGTTTGTTTACTATATACAATTTGGGTTTAGGTTTATGGGTTTAACCGATAAAACACACATGCATTGCTTTAATTACATTGATCTTTAGCAACTTACAGAACAATAATGGTGGAAACCCCAATGAATGCAGATAGCTTTGGAATCTTTGAAATGTTCATTTCAACTTTCAAGTGATTCAATAACAAGAAAGAAATATACGAAAAGAAACTAAAAATACACACTCCGACTTGGATATCTACGTGTCAATATCGAGTCGAGATATGCTGACCGACATCCCAGTAGGGATGATGAAAGCCACAATGTAAGTGTAGTATAAAAGTATAAATAAATTAAAACTAAAGTCTACTTTGAAATTACATTCAAAATAGAGTGCACAGTGCAGGGCCCAAAGTACAAAGTAATCAGTCCCAAAGCATAGCCAAAGTGCAGCAACGTAAGAATAATCTCATCCTGGTAAGGATAGGCATAATACAACTAGTAGGAAAAATAATTCCGTACAATAACTGCAACAGATGTCAGAACCACTAGTGAAAACTTCACTTGCCACCAGTTTAGCCCCTAAAACCTAGAGGAGCGCAAAACAAAAAATGTGAGTGGCAAAAATAAAGATTTGATAAAACCTTTACTTTCACAAATAATAACCCCTCGCTGAAAATCCCGTATAGTTTCCAAATCATACTATGAATAAGTATGAAAACAATCGTGATAAAAATATAGCAGCTGTGCTAGGCATACGGGTAAATCACAATATTAGCAACTAATAAAATATTGCTCATCAATGAAATGTTGACACACAAGTCCATGCAGTAGCTACATGGAACAGGTTGGGTGTAACATATATATGCTCAGTACTACGATCACGTGAAGCTGGCGCTAATCGCGTCACATACGAGTTCTAGTGATCAGGCGATATTATATTATATTTTATGGTATTCCAAGTTAGCTTTTATGTTTGTTTTTTAGAGAATTTTGATACTTCTTTGTATGTTTTTATCATAGGATGGATTGAATCGGCTTTGCGCATTAAATGGACAAATTGTCGAGTTTTGGAGCTAAGAAGATTATGTCAAAGTTTGAAGCCTTAATTCTATGCCGTTTGATCGTGAAGAATAATTGAAGATGGATTGCGTAATTCGGACATATTCACGTTTTGAGCTTATTTGGCATATAAGTGATCCAATATGACGTTTTTGGGTTGAGGTTTCTTCTACAAAGTTGTAGAGGACGTTTTTAGCTTTCCAATGACATATTATGGGCCTAATTTGGAGCTGATTTGGTCAATCAAAAAGAGGATTTTCTGCAGCAGTCCAAGTCCCTGTTAGAAAATGATTCTGTAATTTAATTTATTTTTATTTTTGTTTCCTAATCTTTGGGAAGCCTATTTTTAGTAGGATTTGGTTTTTCTAGTAGTATATATAACCGAGTCTCTAGGATTTAGAGGAGAGAACGAATTTTGGAGAACTCGGCTCAACTTTTCTACAACGGTGCTTTCTAAACTTTTTCTAGGGTGAGGCCTTGAGCCTTTAGCATGAATATGTAGTTTCTTTTCAATTGCTTATGATTTTATGCATGGTACTTTGAATTGTCAATCACCGGTTTAAACTATCTATTTACCTTAATGCTTGATCACCATTAGACAAGTAATTGGATGCAATTTATGTTGGAATATCACCCTTAAATTGGTTAGGGCTTCTTGTGATTGATAATTGGAAGTTCACTTAAGGCGAATATCACGCTTTTATGGGTTGCATGGTTTTTCATATTTGATCTGAATATCACAGACGGGTTACATGTTAGATATACGTTCTAGCTAGAATATCACTAGTAGAATATGCAATAGGAAAACCTAACCTTCAAAGTGCATGTGTAATTCGTAAGTAATTGGTAGAACTATATAGGATTGTTATTTGTGATGGCTGAGCTATAGAGTTTCTTATCTTTGTTTTCTGTTAATTCTTGACGAGCTTTATTTTTAATTATTTAAATTCCTGCGAATTTTCATTATTTTTATTTGTTTTGTTATTTTCATTCATGATCACAAATCTCTTCTTTTTGCATGAAATAATTAATTAATAATTGGTTCTAAATACAAGTTATATACATCGGTCCTTGTGGAAACGACCTTCCTTGAGTTGCTATACTACGATAACCTTGTACTCTTGCAAGTATTTTTTTGTGATTTTTACCTAAAAATTGAGTGTGGTAAAATTGCTAACAAGAAATTGGCGCCATTGCAAACTAGTACAGACTGGCACCTACAATGGATCCAAAATGAGCATAACTGTGCGGATGAGAACATACACGTGAAGGCTAGTCCTGACCCGAACGAGTACTAATACCGGGTGTAAGCATGTATGATGAGCATATAGAATACTACGAATATGTCACTAACCATAACATAAACTTAACTTAGCGTCACTAGCAATATTTCTAGGTACGCATATTATGATGTAAAACATTTAATAAAATATTTGTGGAAACTATATAAGTATATTAGGTTCAAAACAAAGCCCACTCACTGATACATAGTTGGGTCGTAGCCACCTCGCCTTGCCTGATCCATGTACTTCTCGTGGTAAGTCTCACCTATATGAGATATCACTATAGTAATGATTAAACTCATAAAGGTTTCTAATTAAACTAATAAACAACACTTATCTTTGGTTTGCTCAATTCGGAGGTTTGAAACGCTTTGAAAAATACCATATGTATTGCCCCTAGGTAGTACGTATGGTATTTTTCAAAGTGGTCCCACGCGCTGGCCTGCCTCGGCTCACGCCCACCGCACGCTTGGTCAACCCAAGCCGGTCAAACTAACGGCGTTAGCTGACGCCGTTAGATTTAATGAAAGATTTCTGTATCTCCGTTAAATCTAACGGAATATTCCTAACGACGTTAAAGGAATATACTTGAGAATATTCTTGGTCTAGACCGGGTTTGAACCGGTTGCTGACGTCACGATCCGGTTTGGAGGGGGTTCAGGCCGGTCTGAATAGATCACCGCCGCAACTCCGGCCGGTCGCTGGAGTCGCCATCCGCTGCCATTTGAACTTGCCGGCTTCTGGAAAATTTTCAAAACTTCACATCTTCTTCATTTCTCAGCCAAATTTCACGTTCTTTATGTCAAAATGAAGCTAGAGAGAAGGAGAACAAGATTGTACCTATTTGGGGTTTGAAAAGTGGTCGGAAATAGTCTGAAATTGGCTGAAAAATCTCGGTCTACTCCTGAGGTTCGATGTACTCCAAATCACACGAATTTAGTATGAAAATTCATCTACTCAACAAGAGTAAGCTAATGGTGGTGGTTAGAAGTCTCACCTTGGTCGGAATTTGCGAGAAACTCGTCGGAAAAGCTCGGTTTTTCCGTGTGCGATTTCTGTCAATTGGCGGGGAGTTTGGGCAATCGGTTTGCATCGTTGAGCTCAGTGAGTTACGACGAAAAAGGTGGTGGTGGTTTGACTTGGTTCGAAGAAAATAGTGTGGCCAATGTGTTCACTGTGCATGTTATTCACAGGAGAAAGAAGAAGAAAAGAATGAGGGAGAGAAAGAGGTCTGGGAAAAAGAGAAAAGAGAGATTTGGGGTTTCCAAATTAAGCAGGGGACGACAGGGTCCCTTAAGGCACAATCCAAATCACCAAAACGGGGAATAAAAGTCTTCCCAAAACGAAACACCCGTGGGTGTAAAAATTACAATTTTGCCCCCAGATTAAAATGTATATAACATTTTCGTTACACAACGGATTTTCGTCCCGTTCGCGCTCACATGTTCGTAGTGACAAGTACTACAAGAATACAATAAGTAAGAAGTCAAAATTCAAAAAGATTTCAAACGTTCATGTAGGACTTCCACTTAAGCCGTTTAGGGGCATTTTCGTCAATTTACACATTCGGGAAATAAAATACAATAAAATTAGGGACGGGTCCTCACATTAGGATTTGATGAAATTTGCAATAGTCGCAGATGAGACTCTTAGTAAGCTCAAGTATCTATTTATTATAAATTATTTGAATCTCTATCTCTGCTAGCTGGAAAAATAGGGGTAGAGACACAAAGGCCTTGTTTGGTACGCCATATAGCGCACCGGATAGTACTAATAATACGGAGCCGGGTGTTTGGTGCTCTTTGTACTAAAATAGTTCCCTGACTAATTAAACTGGGCCACCATTTAATACTCCCCACACTCGACTAATTATACTCCCAAAAACCTCGGGACAATTAGTCGGGTAGCCTCTCGCTCTCATCTCCCTCTCTCTCGTTCCTCCCCCTCTCTCCTTTAAGCTCGCCACCAACCCATCCCTCTCTCTCCTCTGAGCTCGCCACCAACCCAACCCTCTCTCTCCTTCTCCCTCCCTCCCTCCCTCGCTTGAAGACGAGCTCCCCGACGACGACGGCACCCTGACGACGACGACCCTACTCCAACGATTACACCACTTCGACAATGACCACCCGACCCCGACGACTGGAAATCGTAGGGATGTGAAATTGACAACTGATTTTTTTTTTTTGTTGTTGTCTGATGTGAAATTGTAGGATGCGTTGGTTTGGATTTGGTTGGGTGAAATTGCGGGATGTGTTGGTTTGTTTGTGAAAAATAATTATAGTCTGACATACTATTTGATGCACAGATTAATCCAACACTGCACCAAACGCCAGACTAATTTAGTCAGTATTATCCGTCAACTAATTATCATATCCGACTGAAATAGTCAGTACAGTCTGAGCTGCCAAATGAAGCCTCAAGTTGACTAGTTTTGCGTACATCTAGAAACCTGAAATTAATGTTATTCCTATTGACCAAAAAAAAAAAGTTATTCCTGTGTATTTTAAGTTATATTTGGATATGTCAGGCACCCAAAGAAAAATGCAGTTGCACTAGTGGCATACTTTGAATTCAGAACTGACTTGGTTACGTCTTTAATTTTCTTTGAATTCAAAATTGGCTACAAATTTTTAATGAAGTATAAAATTCGTGGTATACTTAACCAATAAAAGGAGTACTAAATTTTGATTTATATACAGTTGATGTCGATTTAGTGTCATTTCAAATCTATTTTTAATTAAAAATTTATAACCGATTTATATGTGTGTTTCCGTTGAAGTTTCATATATAAGATGATTTGGACAGCGAAGAAAACAATATTTTTCATATATATGGTCTCCCATCATTTTGGGGACATAAAGAAATGGACAGGCTCTGGCAGTAATCAGCAGTGGCCGACATCTGTGTTTTTGTTTACAAGTTGGAGAAATTGGGAAAGCAAAGTTCAAACTGTATAATCTTTGCCATTAATGATGTAAAAAGAAAGAAAAACCAAGAAAATTCCACACAAAATGCCAATATTATTACAAATCATACAAGTCTATATTTATGTTTTCCTCTTTTTTAACCCTAAAGTATATTTACCTCTACTTCATGGTATGTAAATCTCTATGATCTTCCATCAGTTTCCAATGGTTTGGCACCATTTTGATCAGCCATCTCTCTCTCAGCAGCTTCTGTTTCCTCTCTGAACTTCTTGTATATATCACTCTGGTAAAACTTTCTCGTTCTCATCACCAAAAAAAGGGACACAAATGTACCAAATAATGTGGCCGCTGCAATCACAATGAAGGACAATTTGAAGCATTCTCCCCCAACGCAAGTCAACTCCTTACCTGCTTCTCTCACAAGCCCTTTTGCTGCAAGCTGCTTTTCGGCTTCTTTGTCATACATGCGCCCGGTGAGTCTCACATTGAGCAAGTATAGCCCAACAGGGCTAGCAGATGACCCAAAATTGTACAAAGTGGAGTAGTATTTGAGGCCGAAAAGCTCAGAAATTATGGCAAAAAGTAGAGGCCATTGGGCACCAAAACAAAACCCTATTATCATGGAGGCTACGTAGAGACCATTTTTGACATTGAAGGCAATTAGAAGGTGGCCAACACAAGAGAGCAAGAGGGTTAGGGTTAGCATTAGAGGACGAGGGAATTTGTATCTTTTTAACAAGATTTCGGAGCCGAAACCCGACACGACCCGACCCAAATAATTCCATATGCTTACTAGTGACACGAAAGTGCTTATGCTTTTTTTAGGGTACCTTAAAGAAGCTCCAATCTGACCCAAGTTGTCTATTGCTGTCAATGTGCCTCCAACACCACAAATGCATGCAATGAAAAGAATGAGCATGTCAATGCTGAAAAGTGCTTGGAGTATGGTGTAGTCCTCACCTCTATCTGGTGGCCTAAACATAGTTTTCCAACACGATGGTTCAGTCTCTGTGGTAGTGGTGGCGAGCGCTTCCCTGGATCGTGACAGATCAGATGTAACGCTAACTTCTTCTGATTTGGGCTTTTCGGTAACTATTTTCAAGTCCGAACCGCCATTCAACTCGAGCTTCTTGCCTTCCAAGATCTTAAATTCCTCAATAATAACCACAGCAATTGGGAGGACAAGCAAGAAAATAACCATGGCAGCAGTAGCACCATACTCGCCTTGAGTGAAATGAACATTCTTCTGGATTATAATCATAACCATTAAAAATCCAGCAAGCCCAAGTGAGATATAAAGCATATTATAAAACACTTTGAGCTCATTGGGATGCCTAATGACCTTCATAATCCGAATTGTTCTAAGAAAAGCAAAAGAAATGGCAGCGGGAAGCCACCCAATTAACAAAATCAAAGCCCTGGTGTCATCATAATAAAAAGCAGAGTATAATTGTGTGAATATAGCACCACTTAGACCAACATATCCCTTCAAGATCCCCAAAACGGCGCCGCGGCTCTGCGGGAAGTTCTTGACACATGTGACAAGTGATCCAGTATTGGCAAAAGACTGAGAATTTGCACCTATACAAATGTACAGGCACATTTGCCAAACTTGAGGCCTAGCAATTTTTTTGGTCACGGCCATCCAAATCATGAAGTAACCAAAAAAATTGAGGACTCCGCCCACTGATAGGACCACCCATGGGGGTGTGACCTCGTTGATTAGACCAGAAAGGACACCAACATTGGACCCCAAGTCCTTGAAGAAGCTGAGAAGATTGAGGGTACTTTGGTCATATCCCAGCACAGTTTTGATGTCACCGGAGTAGAAACCAAACATGTAGGTGGCGCCAGCGGCTGACATGATTAAGAGGGAAGCAAACACCATGAACCATCTCCCATTGAGGACTTGGAGGGTTAGGGTTTTGGTGTTGCTCCACCCCCCTCCTCCACCAGGTCCAGAAACCAACATGGTTTTTTTTCCCTCTACACTGCACCAGCAGTCTCTCACAAGTTTGTCGTAGTGAAGAAGTTGGAGGAGGTTTCAATATATAGATGCAAAGGGAGTGTGTGAGAGCAATTAAAAAATGAAAAACAAAAATAGAGTAGTGCCAACAAACACTTAAATAAGATAAAAAAAACAAAAGAAGATAAAGAGTCATTTTAAAACGTTATGTGATATTATTATTTTACTTAAAATATAATATGTGTATTAATTGTTTATTATTATTTTACTTAAATTATAATATGTTTATTAATTGTTCACCCATCGTAGTGGTGAAATAGCTACACTGTGTTTCCTGAAAAGTGAAAACACTAAGATTTCCTTGTTCAAGATAGGAAAGAGGGGAATCCTCTGATAAATTTGGCCTTATCCACAAGAAAAAATTTGCCAAAATGGTATATGAGTTAGTTATTTATTTTTGCCTCTCTCTCTCTTTAAATTTTTTATTTATCACATGTTGCTTGGTCTTTAATGTTGTCAAGTTGATATAGAAGAATTTTATAAAACAGCTCTCTAGCTGTGATCGTTGACTGCTCAAATATCTAATGCATGGGATACTGAAATGAAGGCCACCAGTTTCTGGAGCTTTTTTTTTTATCCATTTGATATGTTTCTTTGTTTGTTTTTTCCAATTTGATTTTGGATTAAATAAGATTTATCAAAACAGGCTGTTCAAGAAGAGCCTTTTTTTGTTCACTCTCAAACACAAGGTGACCATTACTCCTCTTTTAAAATCATACCACGTGTCTCTTTTACTAACTATGATTAACCTTATGCAGTTAATTAAATATTTGTAAAAAATAAAATTAAATAAATGTATTTAAAAAAACACTTGTCATTTATTTCTTCCTCAATATCTCATCAATTAAGAATAATGTTTGTCTACTCAAGAATAAGTAGGAACTCCTACTCAAGGATTCCCTTATCCTATTTTTTTGGTGTAGCAGGAGAATTAAAGTTTTAACTAAAATGGATTGTGCTGCCGAAAAGAGAGGAAGAGAATAGGATATATGTGAATTCCATTATTTAATTGATGGGATATTGAAGAATGAATAAATGGCAATATTTTTTTTAAATACATTTAATTATTTTTCTTTTTTATAAAGATTTAATTAAATGCATAAGGTTAATTAGAGATAGTGAAAGAGAGACACATGTCATAATTTTAAAAGGAAAATAATGGTCACTTTGAATTAGGAGGGTACACAAAAACAAACTCGTTTAAGAGCAGGATGAAAATGAAGTCATAAAGTCTTCAAATACGATCATGAGAATGTGATACGTATACGCATAAAAATCTCCATAATACTAATTTTACAAAAACAACGAAACAGATAAGTGCAGAAACTAGTTATATCTGATATAAGGGATATGATTGACCGACCACTGATTAAATTATTTACATAAAAAAATGATTAGGGGAAATTTCTTGTAAATATGCTTTTTTTTTTGGGTTTCATCATTGTCCAAGAAGAAAGAAATTGAACAAATTAAATTGGATTCTATTCGCAACGTCAAATATGCATGCGCTGGTTTTCTTTTACACTAGGTGTAGAGTCAAAAATAATTTGAAATATTATAGAGTTGATATGTGAATTTTTATTTATGATTGACCAAGATGCCCTAATTTAAATGGCGATGCCCGCATTTATTCTATGCATAGACAATCAAAAAGTCCTACTACGATTTCTCCAAACTCTGTTGTCCATGACAATGAGATAAGAAGGAGATAAGACAGAGATATGACAAGGCAATTAAAAGTAGAATTTATAACAAATTCTTACCTTTAAGCTTTCCTTATTGAAGACTAATTATTTCAATCAAAGAATCACAATCAAATCACAATGAGGATTCGCAAAAGATAATTCTAAGAATTAATAATATCTTTGGGATTTTTTCTATCTCCATCCAACGAATGACATGCTTTGGCCAATTGGATGTCGACACATGGCATGGAATCCATATAATTCTCAAGTAAGTTGATACTACGCAACTCAACCCTAATAACTCTGTCTTTTGGGTGCTTGGTCTTGGCCTTAACTAAAAGTGTTTATTCTTTTTTATAAGTACAAGTTCATCAAATTTACAAGTGGCAGATTTTTGCTACCACACTAGGCATATCGTGCATAATATGGACAGTTCACAAGTGGCAATGCTGGCAAGCATGCTTTGATCAAAGCCAAATTTCTTTTCATTTGACTATTAGATGTAATAACTGAACTTACTAATGGAGTCTAGACCCGCAAAAATATATAAACATTAATAATATATAAACATAATTAAAATATACAATATTACTACGAGGTTGAATAAAATCTCTCAACCTAGGTCACTCGACTCACTCCCATCTTCTATTGTCCTTAAAAACATATATAAAAGGGAAAACGTTATTAATTTTGATTTCAATAATGAATTAAGAAACAGATGGTAACTAATCCGCGTGTATAGAGATGCTAATATAATACCTACACATAGAAGGGACTGGCTACAGTGCTCGCAAGCATTGAATGCTCACACCGATCTCACCCTCCTTTCCCCCCTCTCTCCTCTCTCCTCCCTCATTTTAATGATGAGATCGGTGTAAGCATTCAATACTTGCAAGCATTGTAGCCTACTTCCACATAGAAATATGGGTTATTTTGGTTCCTGTTCCTAGTCAACCTAATTGTTGGACTGAAACCGCATCTGTTCAAATATTTTGATCGAGGTTCTTAACATCATTTAAGGGATTTAATTCATGCATTCAATATTCCACAAAATATGAAATTTAAACAAATTCAAATAATAATTTTAAAATATAATAATTACTTAAAATCAATAATAGAGTAATATTGTTCTTCAATAATTGTAGCAAAATAATAATGTACCCACATAATTATTAATATATTTTTAGAAATACCTATTGATATATTTAAAACAAAATAAATACATATAATTAGCATGGGTACATTCAGCAAAACAAATATGGTTACAATTAAATTAAAAATATGGGTACATATTACCATTTAAAATTACGGGTATAAATATAAACTAAAAATAATATAGGTACAAATTTAAAAAATGGGTACAAATTAAAGGAGAAATATATGAAAAATATTAAAAGGATATATTTGAAAATAATTAATAGGTTTTTCAATTTTAAAATTGACATATGCTGACATGTAAATAATTTAATATTTAAATAATGATCTGGATAAAAGTCAAATGACCATGATAAAAAATGAATAAATAAATAAATTTTCAAATAATAAAAAAGAAAAATAAGGGCTAGGAACCTAATTTATTCTAAAAAATATTCTTTATCGAATCTTACTCAATCGCACTCAACCATCCATGATATATATAGAAGCCAGATCCATTAACTAGTTAATAATGAGAAAAGAAAAACAATGACAAAAAACAAGATAGCTCCAGCCCCACGCCTGCTTAAGCTAGGCTAGCAAGCACCATGCTTCCTGGAACTCCGCTCACGTTTTATTACTTTTTTTTTATTGTTTTGTTAGTCATACAATCTCTGTGGCTTGTGATCCTGTGCTCCCTGATTTTTTGTTCTTTAATTTTGTTAATTATTTTCGTCAACTAGGAGGAGATCATGCACGATTCAGATTTGAAACTTCAATCTGATATCAATCACCGCTAAACTAAGAACTATAACCGATTCATCATTAGAATAACAACTAATAATTGATTTTCATTTTGTTCTACTTGAAAAGGTTACTCTCTTCCTCCATAGCGAAACTTACATGTAAAGTAGTGTTCACTTAGCCGCCCCTTGAGCCAAGTACAAGAAGGAACTTTCGAAACTTTTTAGTTTGCTCCGGTGTTTAGAATACACCGAAGCATACTAAATTTTTCCGGAACTCTGATTGAAGGCAAGCACTACACACTAGCACTCGTGCACATACAACAAATGTAACTTGGATCGTCTGAAAAAGTTGAACAGATAACTTCATAGTTGTTGGACAAGCTGATAAAAAAGCCACTGCTAGCTGCCTTTGCATTGAACTCACTTTGGCCCTTCATAATATATATGGAGCTAAACAATGTTTTAATTAATTACTGTATGTACAATTGTTTAGCCTAGGATTGTTCATGTCAATGGTGATACAATTAAAGATCCTTGGGGCATTATAAGTTTTCATCCGATTTGAGAAGGCTTGAGAGACTTTTCTGCGAAGTGCATACTATACACAACAAAAAAAGATAAGATAAAAATTGATTATCACGCGATAAGAGAGATATAGATTGATTATCACGTGAATATATATCATCATGTTTTTAGTACGTAGATCATTTTAATTTTGATCCAACTCAAACGTGACCACGATATGTCAACTCAAATTCATTATATATATGTTTAAGAAAACTGATAAGCTCATGTAGCATGCCCATATGTAACAGTGTAAGTGCCTCGAATATTTTGATGAAAATGTCACATTTGTAAATATATATACCTCTTCCATTCATTCTTCTAGTTGTTGACAAGTAGTACTTTGTTTAGCAAAATCGAGACATTACCTTACCTAAGGGAATTTCCATGTGCTTGCTCCATCTCCATCACCATCACCATCACCATTTCCATCACCAATAACTAACAAATCTCTGTTAAAAGAAAAGATCACCATAACATATTAATTAGCTTAATTATAATTTTTCTCTCAAAAAAGCTTAATTATAATTGATTCCAAACGAAATATCAATAATTGATAACTCAGTAATTAAGAATCTAAATCACTATATGCTGGACATAATCCAATATGTCATCATCTTACTTGAGAAGTATAATTTAGTGAATGTGATAATATCATCATCACTATATGCTTAATTATAATTTAGTGAATGTGATAGATTGGATTCTTATTCTTGTACGATTACTATTCAAAGTTGCTAAAGGGCCAGGCTGCCCAGCCATTGCGTCAAAGATCTGCTAACCTTCTCCTAATTATATTCTAATTTATCAAATTGATTTGAATATAATTACGGGAGAAAGGTACATATACAAATACAGCTAAACAAAAGATTTGGAAGGTGACTTATATATAGGACTGGTATTCTCTAAAAATTGTCATTGTAGCCAGTGGGATGGTGGGTAGTTCATACTATTGATACTACTTTATCCAATCCACAGACCCCATTTGGCATGAGCAATTGGGCATTCGCTTAAAAAGAAATAAAAAAAGATGTGTTTTATATACTTCGTGGATATAAGAGAGTTCTTCGACTCTTGCTCTTTCTTATCAGAACTTTTGACTCCTTCGTATCGAGAATAAAAAAAGTTAGAAGGATAAGAACACAATGGAAATTAGTTTAAAATGTATGCGTGCGTGATGACTTTTTCAAACATGAAAGAGGCATCCGTAGAACCTTTTAGTCCAATTATATAGTATCGTTGCATGCATTCACAAACAAGTTGGTTGAATTTTAAGCAAAGACCCAATTCGTCATCAAGCTCTTGTATTCAACACAAAGACAAGTCAAAGAGTTCTAGAATTGCATGCTTTGCAATAATGTACAGGACGTCAATGCCGCTGTTGCTACGTTTCCCTACTTCCCGATAAAGAGTTACATGACACGGATACACCGTCACAGTAACGTCTCGTGCCAATAAAATATTGACATGTGTAAATTTTTTTGTTCACATATTCTTACTTCATTAGCACGAGACTTCACGTAAAAGTTGTTCTCTTACTTTATATATCTCTCTCATGCCAGTAGGCAGCAACCAAAAACACACAGAGACACACGTGTACAAAATTTGGATAAACTTTTGAGCGTATATTCAAAAGCTTGAATCATGTTGACTAAGAGCACTTCCAGCGGGCCTCCAATTGCCCTATGGATTGGGTGCAATTGCCCTACCAAGGGCTTGAAGGAGCTCCAGCGGGCCAAAAAACCAAGGGCGATTTGTGGGCCAGCCCTCGCTCGAGCAAGAGCCCGATCAACAACTGCCCGACCAGAAGCCCGCGGGCTGCTGACGTCAGCGTGACGTCAGCAGCCAGTTTTAATTTTTTTTAATCCAGGCGCGTGCAAATCACGCGCGAGGGAGCGTGGTCACGTAAACCTGCCGGTGGGCCCCACCACCGCAAAGTGGTTGTCACCGCTTCCAATCAGAATCTCAAGTGACGTAAGTGCTTTTCCGGCCTTTGATCTCCAACGGACTTTTAATCTGACCGTTGATTTCAACGGTTAAAAAACAGGTTGTCAAGTGGCCACGTTGGCGCAACTATAGCCATCGGATCAATTTTTTAAAAAAATCAACGCCGTGATTATTTTGACATTAAATTTTTTTTTTTTTTTTTTTTTTTTTATAAATACCCCCCAATTCTCTCTCTTCTTCATTCCACACAACAACTCAATATTTTTTTTCTACATCAATTATTTTGGTTTTTTCTCTTCCAAATCCTTAGTTTTCTCTCTTCCAAATTTTAGTATTTACATAAAAAAAAAAAAATTATGAGTGAGAAGTCAAATTATCGATTGGCAAGATCTTGCATTGCTGAGGCTTGATGATTGTCACTCATGATCCGATCAACGGAAATGAGATGAGGGTCGACAAATGTGGAAGAAGATTCATGCATGTTCGTTGAGAAACTCGCAAGGCACGAGCCTGACCGAGCAAGCCTTACAGGTACCGACATTTACATAAAGAATTGAAATCTTGGAAAGAAGCCCTCATAAAAGCGGAAACCATATTTCGAAGTGGCGAAATCTAAATGACCAGGTAATTGCAATTTTTTTTGTTGTTTAACAATTCCTTAAACTAATTGGGAAAATAAGCATTTCAATATGTAAATTATTATATGTTTTTACATACAATTTTTTCAGCAACTACAAGCACAAAGGTGGTACAATGAAGCTAACAAATGCATCATTCACAAGGCATGAGTTATGGGACCTTTGTCAAGCATACTCCAAATACACACAATTGTTCAGTTCGGTAAGGTGTCTTCAATTACACTCCCTTACACGAATCAACTACGCAAGAATCGCCATTGGAGGAAGGATCGGGGACCCCAAGTGCAATCCAGTAGCACCAACCGAGCCAAACCGAGAGGCCTATTGGTAGGAAACCCAAGAAAAGAGCCGAAAAAGGTAGTTCTTCGAATGCCGAATATGGCATGTTCATTGAAGCACTTGAAAGACAACATGAACAATAATCGTGAGGTCGAACTACAATGTACCTCTTAGCTAGCACGAGCCAGAGATGAAGCACTTGGAAAGAGATAGGAGTTCCAGCGGCAAGTAGCTTTTCCAATTGAAAAGGCGGGAAAGACAAGAGGAGTTGGATCGGGAAATCATGTCCCGACGCCCGAGCAAATGACTCCTAATTCAAAGCGTTTTTGGACAAAACAACGCGATGCCGTTATGAGAAGACATTTCTCGAGCAAGACGACGGCCCAAGCACCACTGATTGGATTCCAAGGGATGACGGTAATAATGTTTGTTTTTTTTTTTTTTAAATTAATTATGTTGTTATTTTTAATAATTATTACATGATTAATGCTTTCTTTTTTATATTTATTTATAATTCCGTTTTCTTTGTTTATTTTTAATAAATAAGTTGAAGTTCAAATTAACGAAGTCCAAACTTAATTTATTAGACACAAACGATGCAACATTACACATAAACACACCAACAAACCATACTTGAAAACATTAAAATAAAAACACACTTACAAACCATACTTGAAAACATAAAAATACATTTCATTCATTACTAGCATCCTTCCTTGCTCAAATGTGCTCCATCAAATCCCTTTGACGCCTTTTGTGGAGGAAAGACGAATGCACGTATGGTAACGTTTGAATGACCATCTCGTGGTAACGTGGACTCTCTTTCATTGGGTCATGATTGGAGTGGTGTTCACGCATTTTCATGGGCTGTATAAATTTTCGTCTTGAATTGTTGAGTGGTCTTCATCCACGGTTCTTCCGCATAACATAATCATACTCATCTTCCACAATCATATTATGTAAGATGATGCATGTCATCATTAATGTTTCGCAGCGCCCCATCATCAAACAAGCGAGCAAGTATCCTCTAACAATCCCCCAACGAGCTTGGAGGATACCAGCACCTCCACGTCCTTCCTATACCCTTCTTGCATCGATGCAAAATACTTTTGCTTCTTTTTGAGTGTGGATTTGGAGCAGTTTTGACGAAGGTATTCCACGCGGATAAATCTCGTCGCCAGGTAGTACGCTCCCGAGTAAATCCTCTCGTTGATTCTCATAGGTAATTTGAGGCGACTCTCCTCTTAACAAGTAAGCTCGCCGAAATGGGATTGACCAAGAACGTTAAGGTCATTTTTTGAGCTCCTGGTACACCAAAGAATGCATGCCAAAATCCATGTATCAAATGATGCAAATCGCTCCAAAATGATACTCTTCGTACTTTCTCATCTCTCCCCAAGCTCCATGCCATGCGCTAAGCAATTTTTCCACCAATGCATACTAATACTTCCAATCATGCCAGAAATCCCTCGTCTCTCCCCTCCTTCCTCTCGAAGAAGCCTTTTGAGGCCACCGCCTGGGGTGGGTCGATGAAGGTACTCAAGGTGTATGTGCCTTTCGATTATGAGCGTAACCTTACCAAGGGCCTCAAGGACAAAGTGACTTTGCCATCCTGGCTGCATCTCATCAACCGAGTCTGCGGGATTGACCATAAGCAAGCATCCGCAAGGCCGTAATTTTTTGCTCAGAAGAAGACCTATAACATTGGCAGCGCTACCTCTTTTGAACAATAATTATCATGGCTGCAAAATAGCAAACATGATCTCGTCAACAAATGTGGTCGCATTCTAAATCTTGTTCGAAAGAAACCTTCTGGGTATAAAGAATTAGGGATAAAGTAATCTTCTAAGAGATTCTCACCTCGTTCTCCCCTTTCGATTAAGGTTGGGTCGACGACCGGGTCGTGAACCACTTGCTTGTTGGTTGCTTGTTTCAATGCTGCAACGTGCATGAAGCATGTTGCTGCTTATTTGATTTCTCCGCCTCTGAAAGCGGTCATGTTGCATTCTTCTGTTCTCAATCTTCTCGCCAAGCTCCTTGTTGTTCTCGCCTCCCGCTGTAATACTCGCCGCCGTTCTTCTTCTTCATCATTGTCTTCGAACCTCCTCCAGCTAGACATGTTTGAAAGAAGTAAGATTTGAGCCGAGTATAGAGTATGCAACAGATTGGTGTGAGAAATTGTGGGGGTTTGAAGGGTATTTATTGAAAAATTTGAGGTGAATAGTGTCATGGAGAGAAACCGTCTCTGGGTGAGATTTTTTTGGCCAAAAAAAAAAACTGGCCGGGTGGGATATTTAAGCACAACCAAAAAAAAAAAAAAAAAAAAAATTTTAAGTGAAAAGTGTCGGTGGAGGGTGTCGGTGGAGTGTGTCGGTGAAAAGTGTCGGTCAAAATTGTCGGTGGGATATTTAAGGCCAACCAAAAAAAAAATTATTTAAAAAAAAAAAAAAAAAAAAATTGCCCTTGCCCTTGCCCTCCACGAACGGGTGGAGTTGCACAAGGGCAAGCACTGTTCACGGAAGGCAATTGTTGCCCTTGCCCTTGCCCTTGCCCTTGCCTTCCACCAATGGGTGGAAGTGCTCTAAGAATTAAGACAGTAGGGTTTAATCTGTCCAAAAAAAACAAAAAACTAGGGTTTGTTTTCTATTACTTTCCCTCCTGCTCTGCATAAAGATCAACTTAATTAGCTAGTCAACTGCCAGAAATCTCAGGCACTGCTGATTTCTAAAGTTTGCTTTGGAAAAGGACAGAAAAAACAGAATATTGAAATTAAAGTAGAGACGGAGAGAGCAAGGCACATTTGCATGTTGTGTCACACTGTAATTCTCAGTGTGATGATATCTTAGTCAATGCGTTTACACACCAGAAATAAGAGAAAGAAAACTATAGTCCACGTGCCTCTAAGTCCAACTTAATACAACCAACCAAACATCCTGAAATTTCTGAGTTTGTCCACATACTGAATGGACTTATGGTAATTTTATATTTTTTCTTTTAAACGAAATACAACACAGTATTCTAAACTTTTTTAATTTATCACATCTTAATTAATTACATCACATTACATAATACTCTTATTAGAAGCTTCCTCTTGACTTTGGGGTATTGCTATTTGCTATACATTTGCGTAAAGGAGAAGAAACAAGATATCGAGAGAGTCTTTTGGCTAGAGTAGTGTGGACAAACTGATAAATTTCAAGATTATGAAATTTATGAGTTTGTCTACATACTCAAATACGGTACTCACAATTATGAGAAATTTGACCCTCAAAAGAAAGGAAAAATTAGATTGTAGGGTGCATGCAAACATGACTTTCGTCAAGTTGACTAAAAAAATCATCTCCACCTAAATTTGAATTCTCATCCTAGTAGTTTAGATGAATTTAGTGGTAGGTTGCCTTGTTCAGTATAAAGAATTTGATTGGAATGAATAGACATATTTAGGGTAGAGGAGAACAATTTTTTATTTTATTTTGAAAGGATTAGAAGGAGGCCGGCATGAAGAAAATTTTTTCCTTCTAATCCTTCCATTTTGGAGAGGATTGGAATCGATAAGTTTTCTTCCTAGGTAATTCATCTCCTACCTCTAAGACATAACTTAAGAAAAATGTTATCAACTTCAAATCTTCTATATCAAACGAACGAAACCCATGTATCTTGACTTCATAATCCGTCCTGAATTTGGAAGTACACACTACACCCCACATTAAAAGTTGACAAATTAATTTTTTCTTAAACCTCAATGGTACTAGAGAATTTTGTTGAGATAAAAAAAAAGAAGTGACACCTTTAATTGTAATATATTACCATACGATTCAAACAAATGATGATGCCCGTGGGATTAAACATTCAAAACAGAACCGTATGGAATTCAACAAGAAATAGGAGAGACGGAAAGCAAACAGAAGACGATACATGCCAATTTGTGCAATAAAAGAGCAAGAAAATGACCCCATTTTCTTTTTATGTTACTTCATTTGGTTCTCAACCAATCAGAAACAAGGGGGGTGAGAGTGTAATAAGTATAATCGAACACGAAAATACTGAATTAAAACGCATATCATCCATCAATCCTACATTAAAATCGCAATCTCAACATCCCACATCAAGAACCTAAAAGAGTATAAACAGCTACAAGTTTCATGAAAATAGCCGAGTCACCCAACGGCAACATTTTAGTAACGGTCAAAGGAAGATGGGCGGCCTCCCCTGCTAGGGCGGTCATAAGGACCAGGCCTGCTTCTGTAATTATCGTCTCTAGCTGGCCCTCCACTTGCATATCTGTCGCCTCCTCTTGCGCCACCATCCCTATCATAGCCTCTATCTTTGCCATAGCCATTTTGAGGATAACGATCAGAACCACCGTACCTGTCACTTGCAAAACGATCACCAGCTGGGTACCTGCAAGGAAAAGTCAAGACAAAGTTGAGTAAAAGGGATTTTGTTCACTACTATTCAGAGCAATCACGAGTGACAGAAAGGAACAAGTGGTAAAGCAGAGTAACTAATACCTGTCACTAACATAGCGATCACGGCTCCCATATTTGTCATCTCTGCTGTCAAATCGGTCCCTCTCTCCATAGCGCCCTCCATCATAACGGTCATCCATGTAGCGATCACGGTCTCCACCAAAGCGATCCCCACGGCCACCAGCCCCAAACCTAGAATGTGATGAGAATGAACCTCCACCACCTCTTCCACCGCCTGCTGAAGGGCAATCTCGGGCCCAATGTCCTGGTCGCCCACACTTGAAGCATTCATCTTGCCCTACAGGTCTATCTCCTCCCCCATAGTTTCTCCTGCCACCAGATGAGTAGCCACCTCCTCTATAGCCATGGTCTGAATCCTCTCCTGCTCCTCCCCCTCCCATTTTGGGTTGAGCTTTGTTCACAGAGATTATGCGATCACCAAGCTCCCGCCCATGCATCTCCCGGATTGCATCTTCCATTGCTCGCCGATCTCCAAATGTAATAAACCCAAAACCTCGAGGACGGTTTGTATCTCTTTCCATCATGATCTATAAAAATAACACATTAGCCATTTCATATAAATGAAATTCGTCTATTTCAACCAAAAGTGAGACAGTAATCTATCAATTACTCCCAGGAGTTCACAACCAGAAAATAAAAGCAACTTGCCTCACCCAGCCAGAGTTCAATTGCTGAGAAGCTGGAAGAAGAATTAATAGACAGGGAACACACAATATGAACACAAAATTTGAGAGTGAGATATGGATTAGCAATATATATTAGCACGCATCCTAACTGGTAATTAAAATTTAACAGGTTGATAACTTACTTTCTCCTTGTTATTATGGATAACATATTGAACCGTGTTTCAAACTGAAAAAATTTCTGATAAATATAGAGGAATCCATCACTGCTGATCTTGACTTCCCACAAAATCCAATACATTAGATCCAGCATAAACTGATACCTAGCCCGCCACAAAGTCAAATGCATCTACTCTCAAACAGTTACATTCAAACTGAATTGGTCATCGGTGTTAGCAGTATCTCTGTGATAAGGTTAACTTCTCACTGATCCTTAATCCCAACATAAGACTACCAGAAATTACAATAACACTGCAGACACCAGGCTAGCATCCATCTTGTACTCACGAAAACAATGTTCCCCAAAACAAAGCCACTCAGACAAAGGCAGCAATTGCAATATTTGATCTTTCCACTATTCAAAACAAACCACATAGAACACAAAAAGATATCAAGGTGTCCTCAAAAACTGTGTTCATTTTGCAGACTATACCCAACTTGATCCATAATCGTTCATTCTCATAGCGTTTCATTAATTTTGTAAAAAACACAAAAATCAGTCAAAGACAGCAAAGATGCTCTATCCAATTATCAGCTCAAAATAGCAGAACTGATGAAAACGCTGATTATCTCTTTCAACCAGAAAACTTAGACCTACGAAACTCATAAAAGATACCCTAGAGCCATGGAGATCCATGTTCTGACAACCTCTTTTGATAGATGTTCTAACAACCTTTATTGATAGAAGATGTTCCGACAACTTTTAAGTACTTGCAATTATCATACGGTCGCCTATTAATAACTCGACACCACAGTTCCCAAAGATGAAATGCCAATGGGTAGGAGGAAAGAGAGAAAAAGAAAGGTGTGCCCATGCCCACTCCATATACCCAGACTCCAAATTTGAACAGATTCGGGTTTTCAGATTCCAAGGTAGCCAAAAGTACTACTCCACCAAAGTTATCAAATCTTAAATCAATACTGGAACTACTGATGAACTGGGCAGCATCGATATCCAGTGAGCGTTGATGTTGCTGAATTCATCTTGCCCATGCAAACCCGAAGCACTGAACCTCAATTAAACACTGTTTCTGGACCTGCAAGGATGCTACTGATCTGGATGATGTCTCAAAAGATCCACTGAATGGATTGCAAAAATTAGCCCGCAAGTGAAGTGACCAGACTGAAAGTGTGTTGGAGGCATCATGAGTTCATAACGCTACCAGGTTTAGATGGTTGAGTTCATAACGCACTAGATAAAATTATTGAAATACAAAACTTGAAAATGAACTTGATCTCAATCTCGTCCCCCGCTAAAAAAATTAATAAAGTTTTATTAAAAAAAGGTTTGAACTAGTTAAAAAAATTCAACTCAGAAGGCTGAAAAGAAGGCTCAGATTTCATCAGCACTCCACAATAGCAGATGAGAGGACCCCATTGCCAGAAAAAAACGCAGTTTAGAGTGACTAACTCAGACTAACTGCATCAAACATAAAGTAATTAAGCTTGATACTTTGCAGCCTCATCCGATCAAACTTGAATTTGATACCTGAAGAACAACTAACAAAAGACAACAAAACTCTCTGATTTAGCAGTCGCTAAGAAAACTGCATACCCCATATGACATCAAAACGACAAGTTGACAGTAGATAACCCTCTGGCCTCTAGGAGAACAAAAAAAAGGACAAAGGAACACAGATGAGGACACCCTATTCAGCTCAAAAAGCTCTCAGAAAACAGGCACATCCTTCACCATCATGTTTGAGTCTAACCGATACAAAATATGGCCAAACCGTTGGGAGCATTAGTTATAAAAAGATAAAAACCTTTGTTGACGCAAAACAATGAACATCCCTTGGCCAAACAATGACTATGTCAGACTTAAGGCTGCAGAGCCACAGAATCCAAACAGAATCATACTTCCTACAAAAAAGATAAATTTCTCAAAGTTGCCATATCTTGTGAATTGATGATTAGCCGGACCACCCTCAAAGCCTTACTTATATTCCGAATTTCCAAGACTATCACAACGACAGATCTTTTCATCAATAAATCTTGTGGATCCCAACCACAAATCTTTTCATCAATAAATCTTTGTTACTATACAG
Organism: Gillenia trifoliata; assembly: GCA_018257905.1. Classification (NCBI taxonomy): domain Eukaryota; kingdom Viridiplantae; phylum Streptophyta; class Magnoliopsida; order Rosales; family Rosaceae; genus Gillenia; species Gillenia trifoliata. Next base: position 20,497,727 of record CM031086.1, read on the forward strand.
CAGATGGAGACTAAGCAAGCAATTAACTGGGCTGCCTTGAACTCAATTCCACACATTCAGATACCATCTGCTTGTGCTATACTTCCTGCCTTGATATTTATTCTAATCATCAGCTATAACTAGTCCCAAAAAATCATATCAAGCTTCAGCAACTCGATGCAACCACTCAAACAAAAATATCTCTACGAAAACCCATATACGTACAGCATCAAAAGATCATAACCGGCATTCCAGAAAGACATGAAAACAAATAAGGAGAATTAATACACAGTGAGGACAACAGAAACTATCGAAAGGAAAAGGATAAAATCAAAATAAACATAAGTAATTGTAGTTACACACGTAGAAGTATATATCAATGTTCCTTGTAAATGTACAATAAAATATATGCCGAGGTCAGAATGGCATAACTGACAATTAAATCTCAGTATGTAGTTTATTTGTTTAATTCGTTTTCACTCAGGAAGAGAACTCCATACGAAAAAAAATAAAAACAAGCTCAAGTAACATGAGGAAAGAGCATGATTTGAAATTTGATAATCAGGGTCAAAACACCATTTTCTAAACTTCCTACATCAAAACCAAAAGTTTCCGTGAAAGTTCAACCAATTTGTACTTCAAATGTGTTGGGCAGGCAGGATATAAAATTAATTCAGAACAAAAGGCCCAAAACAACTAGAACAACGAAAAAATTTGCAACAAAGATTTTGACTGTTTTTCTTCTAAAAATCAACTCAATGTACATATGGGGTCAAATTAAAGCCTCAAATTGACTGAGAAATGGGACTTTTTTCACCTCTTAAAACCCTAAATTCAGATATAATTCAGACCAAAAAGTAAAAAGATAAGATCTTTCCATATAGTTTGCAAGCAAAGAGCAGCTGAAACCCAAAAAAGCATGCCTCTTTCAATTGGCACAATTAACAGATAAATATGATTGGAAACAATTAGGGTTCATACATAATCATGCTTTAATTGGAAGATTAAGCATCGAAGAACCAGCTGAGAAAAAATTGAGGGTACCTGAGCTTCAAGAACTTTGCCGAAACGTTGGAAAGCGGTCTCCAGCTGACGCTCCGTTACGTCCCACGACAACCCTCCCACGAAAATTCGGTACTCTTCCTTCCCTGCCATCTCTCTCTCTCTCTGTAGTGTGTACTGTGTGATGAGCCAAACCCTAACCGCTTCGTATTCTCGTATTCTATGCTACTCCTACTTCGATTTTGCTCCTTTTCTATTTTGGCTTATTTATTAGTATGCCCCTGTGCTTGGACGAAAATCTCACTTCACCCCCTTCAACTGAATCACTTCACACATCATATGCTTCGCTTTATGTGGCATGGACATGGACATATTAGTAATTTTACGGGAATTCGAGTTTAAAAATTAATTAATTTAAAAATAAAACAAGATTTACAAAATAAAATGTTATTTTATAAACGCCCCACAATGTTATGAAATCACCCCATATCCAGAAATTTCCTCAAAAATTCTATTTTTGTCCCTCAATTTTTTGAAGCCACCCCCACCCCAAAAAACAAAAAGAATGCCAAACATCTCCAATTCGACAACCACCCATCCTGAAACCCCATCACCTCCATCTCCAAAGCAAGGTTCTAAAAGGCGGTAGGCGCTAATCGGGCGGCCAGAAAGGGTCTAGCGCCTAGGCGTCTAGGCGGTTTTTTAATTTTAATTAAATTTATTATATAACATATAAATAAATATCTACTTATAGTTAACAAATACATAATTGTATTGAAATACATAAATTGCATAATAGAATGACATATAAAGTACTAAAACATATTGAAAATATATGGAACTGTTACAATTCATATTGGTATAGTGTGATTGTGTAAATTCTACGTAAATATGGATTAGGATACTATTATAAATCTAGTGTTTCTATTCTATTAGGTATGTACTTACTTGGAGATCAAGTTTCTCTCTGCTTATGGTTTACTATAAATAAAGGCACTGGCATGAGAGAAATTATATCACAATTTCCCTCAATAAATGCAGCTTACAGACGTGTTAACTGCGTATTTCTATGGGGATTTTGATACGGAAATCTACATGAAAGTTCCTAAAGGACTTACATTGATTGGATCAAATGGTTCTAGACCACAGAATACCCTCTCGATTAGATTAAGGGGTTCACTCTACAGATTGAAGAAATCCGGACGGATGTGACATAACTTTCTGAGTGAGTATTTGATTAGTCAGGGATAAGTGAATAATGAATTATGTCCATGCATGTTTATTAAGAAGTCACATTTCGGATTTGCGATAGCTGCAGTCTATGTCGATGACATGAATCTCATTGGGACTCCCGAAGAGCTTGAGAAAACTGTCTCGCACCTAAAGTCAGAATTTGAGATGAAAGATCTTGGGAAAACCGATATTGTCTTAACCTGGAGCTTGAGCATCGTTCGGATGGTATTTTGGTCCATCAATCGAACTACACCCAGAATGTATTACGTCGTTTTAATAAGGATAAAGCGAAGCCTTCGAGTACTCCTATGATCGTCTGATCGCTAGATGCAAAACGAGATCCTTTTCGTTCTAAAGAAGATGAGAAAGAGGTTTTGAAGCCTAAAGTTCCATATCTGAGTGTAATTGGCGTTTTATTGTACTTAGCTTAGTGCATTAGACCAGACATCTCATTCTCTGTTAATTTTCTTGCAAGATATATCAACGGGCTTACATGCAGACACTGGAATGGTTTTAGACATCCTTTGTTACCTTAATGGTACTTCGGATTTGGATTTATTCTATCCCTATGCATCTCAGAATAGATCACAACCCATTGGTCTTTGGAATGATGCTTGCCTTGTTGGTAATGCTAACACAGGTTACTTATTTGACCTGCACAAGGCACGTTCTCAGACGGGTTATGTCTTTACTGTTGGAGACACCGCAATTTCTTAGAGGTCAACCAAACAGACCTTTTTTACTACCTCTTCGAATCATGTTGAGATTCTCGCTCTTCACGAAGCTACTCGTGAATGTTTCTGGCTGAGAGCTGTTGTTGAGCATACGAAGTAACTATGGACTTTCTTCCATCGTTGATGTTCCGACAACGATCTTTGAAAATAATGGCATCTGTATTGACCAGATCAAGAAATGATACATCAAAGGAGACAATACCAAGCATATTGCGCTGAAATTCTTCTTCTCACATCAACATCAAGAGCATCAGAAGATTGAAGTCAAGCAAATCCGTTCCCAAGAAAACCTTGGCAACCTCTTCACCCAATCACTGTCGAAGTCTACTTTCCAAAAGCTCGTTCAAGAAATTGGTATGCGTAAATTGTCTTATTTGCAACACTGTTAGTTTCTCATTTGGAATTTTGTCAAACTCAGGGGGAGTATCCTGGAGTGTACTCGTTTGACCTTAATGTACTATTTTTCTTACGATTAGGATCATTTTTCCCATTGGATTTTTGTTGCCTGATGAGGCACCCATTCTAGGTTGGTCATACCTTTATGTGCGACCTACTGACATCCTATAGATGTTTAGTATTGACTTTGCATTAACTCATTTTTCTCCTTAGACTATGAGTTTTATCCCGCCTTGGGTTTTACCATAGCCAGGTTTTGTGAGGTTTACTTCTTTACGCAACTTCCGTATTTGAGACTAGCATGTTATCTATTGTGTCTACGAGACAACTTCATCAACTGTCTCTACATCATCATGAAGATCTGATCCAATGTCTACTTGAGTATTTACACACTCAAGGGGGAGCGTTACAATTTATACTAGCATGGTGTGATTGTGTAAATCCTAGATAGATATGGATTATGATACTATTGTAAATCTAGTGTTTCTATTCTATTAGGTATGTACTTACTTGGAGATCAAGTTTCTCTCTCATTGTGGTTTATTATAAATAAAGACCCTGACATAAGGGAAATCATATCACAATTTCCCTCAACCCTATTTCTCTCTATTTTCTCTCTATGTTGCCGGCCTCCCTTCTTTCTATTCTTAACCCTTCAGTAAATAGGCTACAACATGAACAAGTATATAATAAGTGTTCATCCAAGTATCTAACAAGTCTCTTACAATTTATTGAAAAAATAAAATGCAAAATGAAAGTTATTTATTTTATGTCTAAATAAGAGTCACGACCTAGGTGGGTGCCTAAGCGGGCAAGGCGGGTGGCTAGATAGATCTAGGCACCCCTTCTTAATTTTTTAATGCCTAGGGATTAATTGTGAAGGCGGCTAGCAGCCTAGTGCCTAGGCGAGGACTTTTAGAACACTGCTCCGAAGTCATCGGCCCTTGCCAGCCACTGCATCTCTGTCCTCTCTCTATCTCTCTTTAACACCCTGAGTTGCCCAACACTCAAACTCTCCACCAACTCCTTCTCCGAAGAAAATGCAAAAGTATGTAATAAATCCTTTGCTTCAATTCAACAATGAAAATTTACAAATTCTAGGGTTTGTATACTCGCAACAAAGAAAGCTTTAACAAGAAGATGAACTTTAGAGACGGTGGTGCCATGGTGAGTAGCTAGGTATGTGATGGTTGGCTGCCAGCAAATAGTTAGATGGTTGAGTTTTTTTTTTCTTCTGACTTTAATTCAAATAGGGTAAAAGAGGAAATTCAAGTGAAAATTTTTAGTGTGGGGTGTCTTCTTAAGATTGTGGGGTGTTAATAGAAGTACCCAAAACAAAACAAGATTAAAAACTTTTCCTTCAAAAAAAATGATGGGTTTTTATCACAAATAGTCATTTATATTTGGGCAACTTATCAGTTTGGTTCTTCATCTATTAACTCGCTCATCAATTTCGTCATTCAGTCCAATTCTATTAAGATACTTTGTTAGTTTGATGACATAGAACATTCATAGGACCACACGTCTACTAGCATGTGGCCACGTGGATTAAATAAAAATAATTAACTTTTTAAATATTTATGACAAAAAATAAAAGGAAAAGAAATATTAAACAAATTAAAATGTTGTTCGTCTTCTTTGGCTTGGAGTGTGGCCACGACAACAATACTCAAATGATGGAGTAGTCCTGATTGATTGAAACAAATAAAGAGGGAAGAAAACATTGTGTTGCATTCTCAAATTAAATTAAGGACCTAGAAGTCTATGAGATGAGAGCTTATGAGGCCATTCACTCTCCCACTTTAACTCGTTTGAATTTCCATTTGAGATTGAGCGAGTGGTTTCCGTTTCAAATTGAGGGACTGAGTTTACGATATGGGAGTTGGATTTTCCGTTGGAGACAGGGTTTGAATATGGGGATTCGAACAATATAATAAGAGTGGGAAAATGGGCCATTAGTGTTGTGATGTAAGTGGGAATAGATGTGGGGGACACACATAAGTGGAGTGCAAAAGGGAGAGGAGGTATGGGGCACATAAGTGGGAATAGATGTGGTGGCTATGGGGTGCTTGGAGGTGGCGGTTTGTTGGTTGGGGGTGGTGTTTGATATAGTCAAGTGGGAGGGTGTTAGTGGCTCATGGTTGCAGCCTGCAGTCCACTTTTGGTAAACTATTAATTTAAATTTATTTTCTTTATTAATCTATGTGGCATCATACGATTAGTTTTGTGAGCCCCATATAAATGTCATATTAGCACACTAACAGATTTTGTAACTGAAGTGGAAATCATGAACGATTTTGATGATCAAAGCAATAGATGAAGGACCAAACTGATGAGTTTGAAACATAAATGACCAAATTGATGAGTTGACAAAACATAAATGACCATTTGTGATAAAAATCCAAAAAATTATTAGAAAAATACATAGCCCACCGATAACACTTCCCTTGTAATTCTCCACTTACGTGACATAATTTCACTATACAAACATCATAATTTGGATCGTTTATTCTTTGAAAAATTCATTTAATTTGAAACTAATTTAGTCTTATGAATGTCAAACAAATCGACGGTTAGAACATGCATTTATACTGTTCTGAAGTTGCTATGATCTGAAGTTTTAAAATTGGTTTACTGTTCATAAAACCATTTATAATACCGGAAAGAAACTGCACATAATGTAAATCATTGATCTATTTGTAGATGTATTGGTAGGCTGATGTGATGCCGCTAAAGAAACGAAATTCCAAAATTAAAACGTGAAGTTGAAGAATTCAAACTCTCTAGGCTTTTATTGTTGTTGGGCCTTCAATTTTTATTTTTGTTTGAATTGTTGTTGGGCTTGGATTTTTTTCTTCGAGGGTTTGAGAATTTGAAAAATCCAAGGAAGATGAAGTGAAAGTAATTATTACAAATGGGAATTGGGGCCCACGTGGCAATATAGTTTCGAGTTTACTTCGCGTTTTCACGATACTCTGGAAAAAGTTGAGAGGATGGCGTCTATTGCTGGAAGCCTGGAACAAAGATTTCCATGGAAACTGGGCAAAGAAACTTTGAAAGCAGAAAATTACATACTTATATCTATAGTACGTTTGACCTTTAAAATACATGTCATTGAGAAGTACACAAAAAATAAAAGTATATTTCAAAACGTGTGCGTGTATAATATGTGTTTGCAGTTTTGTCGTTCTGCAATCTTGCAAACTCTATTTTGGCAAAAGCCAAGTCGTGGTAATGGTTTTCATGAATTTTGCTGAGATTTTTCAGTGTACTGGTACGCGTGAATAGACCAATAAGTCTTTCTGAAGGTGGATCTCATGTTCCGAGCACACCAATAAATTGGTCGATGCTTGCATATTATAGCCAGTGGCGGAGCCACATAAGGACTAGGATCGGAACGAGCCAGTCTTGAAATTTTCTTAAAATTTTTTCACATATGTATAACTACATTGGTAAAGAAAGAGACTTGACATTCCACCACCCACCGTCTAACCAACGCATGCAATGATGTCCCAAATGAAGCTCTCCATTTCGCCAACACCTCCAAAGGTGCTCGACAACAATCTTCCTTGTTTTTTCTGTATATAAAACCAAAAATAAAATAGGACTGCTTTGTTCAAACAAACAAATAGAAAGCCAAAAAAACCTTCTATCACTTCTAAGTTCTAACACAACACACCAAAGAAACAAGGATATTATTTTCTCCCTCATTCCTTTTGTTTTCTATATCCTTTTGATTCACATTTGATGTTGACTCTATGGTGCCTCTCTTAGAATAAATTTTTTGTTATGGCACTACTTGTAGCTAAGGCTTTGCGTGATGATAAAATAAATAAAATTTTGTTAGTTTCAGATTCCTAAATATATAAGACATTGAAATTTAACTGTGTCTAAACGAAGAGAATTTTATTGGTTTCTCTAGTTGCTCTAAGCAGAACGAGCTAGGATACGATAGTAATTTGATGACTAAGTCATTGTGTGTATACACAATAATTTAAATCACCAAATATACACAATAATTCAAATGACCAAACCCTTCATTGATTTTCCAGTTACAATTTGTAATAGATGGTTACGCTTTTATATAAAAAATTTGATTTGCGCACATTTTGGTAGAATTTCTAATCCCCTTTGTTTTATTAAAAGAATAAATGCCAAAAATAACACGAGTGTAAAAAAAGAAAACGAGGATAGTAGTGGCTTTCGAAATCACTTCCCTTTCTTCTTCTTCTTCTTCTCAAAACTCAAAAATGTGCTAGTTTGTTATTGCTGTACTTTGAAAAAAAGCTGTTGTGAGAATAAACAGCTGTGTTGTGAGAATAAGCGACTGTGAAATAAAGCTAGCAGAGTGTTTGGTAAACTTTTTTGTAAAAGTGCTTTTGGAAAAAAAAGCAGTATGATAGTGTTTGGTAAACTTTTATGTAAAACAGTTGTGATTGTGTAAAATAACCAAAAAGGGTATAATACTAAATGTGCTATTAATTTAATTTTCTTAACAAATAAAGATGAATTACTAAATATACTTTATTTGTAAAAGAAAAATATTTATAAACTTTTATCTTAAATATTATTTAGTATGACAAACTACTTCAATTGAAATATTTTAGACTGAATAGGTAGGATTCATTAGTACAATATTGTTAATGTACTTTGAAAGTAATCTAGTTAGATACATTCATCAAACTTGCCGCTATTCTATTTCTTAATGCTTCTCTCTCAAGGCCATAAGCTCACATTTCCTTCTCAGTAACTAGAAATTTTGTGAGGAATAAACATAAAATGCAACAATTTTAAAGGATTTCCAGACTATTATACATTCCATAGAAGCAGAATCTTGCTAACCATCATCTAAAAAATCTTCATTTAACTGTTGCACCATTACAACAAGAAAATATTACAATTACCTTCATATCAGTTGCAACACGGGTCCAGGAGGAATATGACCAAATGAGAACCCCAGTCGAATGTTTAACCCAAATACAATGCGTGATTGAATTTCTTAACTAGAAGGTAAAATCTAATAAACTCCAATAGCTCTCTACTATTCTGGCATCTACAAATTCCCATATGTCCAAACCATTTAAACAACTCCCCGAATGTAGCAATAGGATTACGCTTCTTTCTTTTCAACTCGGTATGGATACTTCTGGTATATCGAAATGCTGCTAGCCACAAGAGGAAGAGCCAAGAGACAATACAGTGAAGGTGGTTTCCCTTCAAAAATGAACTGCAGCATAGCGGTAACAAGAAGAGCAGAAACAATAACAAACCCCTGCAACCATGTTAGATAGAGCTTCGGTGGTAAGTACATTTAAAACTGAATTGGCCTTGCAAGAATGAAACTTTACAAGAAATTAGTGTAAAGCTGGACTGGAGGAAGTTATCTTCCCAGCTATTCTCACCAAAATGATTGCTCAGAAACTATTAGTGTATGCTAATGGATAGATTAACTTACCAAACCATTTCGCATATTTTGTCAGATTTTAAAAGAATTGTCAATGAAGATCAGTATGAAACTTAAGAACTACGGAGATCTGATTCAGCTGAGATGTTCCGCGAATAAAGCATAACAATGAATTAATAAACTATATCAGGGTTTTATTTCTCTTTGCTTTCAGCCTTGGTTTGCAACAAAATATCAAATAAAGCTAATAGTGAGTGAGGTTGAGAGCATTGAATAACTGCTATTGTTATCCTTATTTTTGTAATGGGTTTAAAACACAGAATCTAACAGATTGCAGACATCATCATAATTGCAGACATCATCATAATCACTGATTGCAGACATCATCCGATTGCAGACATCAAACAGATTGCAGACTCATTTCAAGTCCGATTCCAAACATCAAACAGATTGCAGACATCATCACAGATTGCAGACATCAAACTCATTTCAAATCATAAGAATTTCTCTCGCGCATTTAATCAAACAGATTGCAGACATCATCACAAACACAATACATAAATTTTCCCACAAATCTGTCCAAATGTTGTGCCATTAATTTAAGCTAATTGGTAATTACAAACAACCAGCTGGCTTAAATTAAGAAATTGGCTGATTAGAAGCCTACACTCGCATCAACATGGAACGGTTGTCTATAATAAACTAGATAGAGAACGGATATCCGCAAAAACCACATTTGGCTTGGAGACGAGTGGAAGAGCTTCAAAATGGAAAACTGAGTTTAACTGTATGTCCTTAGTTGTTAACATGAGTTAATTAATTTGATGAGACAAATGGTGGCCTTTAATATACTTGAGTTCCACATAAACATGGATCCCCGACCCTGTTACCTAAACGGAAAACAGAAAACCAAAAGCGAAATAATCTGCACGGGGATGCTAGCAAACAAGGGCGGCTATCCATTATCCAGCAACGAATTTATACCATACTATTGAGCAGATTCAGCAAAACAAAAAGCTGAGAAATTGGTTATTATACCTGTTGTGGCAGAGATGCTAAAGGTAACTGGACCTTCACAGCATACTATCAGGCGATATCTCGACTCCCTGGACCTTCACAGCATACTCATCTTTCTGACCTGAAATTTGATAGAAATTTTTATTTAAAAAAAAAAAATGATAATACTGTCCAAAAAATAACCAAGCATCAATACAAAAAACAAATATTTACTCAAATTAATGCAGAAACTGAATTATAAAGCAAAGCTTATTGGCAAATTTCATAGAAACAAACAAGATCCATTTACTAATTACATTTCAATTGTTTGTAGTTTTCGATGCAGAATCTGTTTGTTTACCTACAAAGGTCACTGGTTTCCATGTATCACTAAATGCTATGTATCACTAAATCGTTCGTTCCCATCGATTCAACGGAAACCTTCACAAACTACTCTCTTCCTATTCCTCACAATTCCACACAACCCAGCTAAACAGCAAACACCATTTGCAAAAGCCCTAATAATGCAAAGAAAACAAACTAACTCTAAACAGAGAATTCATATCAACAGACATATAATCAACCGATTACTTTCGGGTTTGGACTAATTTATCAGCAAATCACAGAGATTAATAATATTAACAGAAGAAAACAATCAATCATTCACAGAACAATCACAGATTGCAAAAACATACTAAAATCCATATCTATATATATCCAATTTGCCAAAATAACCATCCAACCATTAATATTGCATATATGCCCCTTTTTCCCAATCAAAGTCTAACCCTAAATCCTGAAATCAAGGTCATTGGTGGAGGATTCAATGGAGGACTCGTTTGCCAATTGGGTCTCAGAAACTGGTGCGAAAATAGAGAAGTAGTAATTTTACCTAAATCAGCCCGCGTCCCAAACCCAAACCAACGAGCCACCAAAAAAAACCCCTTGTTGCTTACGCCACTTCTTCTGTTTGGCTGTCGTGGCAGTTGCAGCTTCTCCTTCGCTACTACTCCCCCCTCAGTTAAAGCTGGTTTGGAGGGAAATGGAGGATGGATTTGGATCTAAAAGAGAGGTTTAGAGAGGATCAATCTGTGAAGATAGAAGATTGAGAGAGGAACTAATAATAATTGAGGGATGGAGAGAGAGAGAGAGATGAAGATGGAGCTACCTTGGCGAATCAATCGAAGGCTGGGACTGGGAGTCGAGAGAGACGGGTACTGTTCACCCGTGTTTTGGAAGCGGCTTCTGTTTTTGGAGAAGCTGCTATTTGCAGCTTCAGCTTTTAGGCTGAAAAACAGCTTAAGCTTAAAAAAAAAGCTGCTTTGGAAAAATTTACCAAACACTTAAATGCCCTCCAGCTTTTTTTCATCCCAGCTTTTTTTTTAATCACCTCAATCCCAAACTAGGGCTTAGAAGGGGAAACAAGAGAAACAAAAGATCCGCCGGCGCCCGCCAACCGGAAACAGAATGCGAATGCTGACGAGCCTCCTCCGCCGCAGGTCCACCCCAAAGCTCCGTTTCAATTCCGGTACCATCCCTCGTCGGTACGCCTTCTCCACCGCCATCGGCCTCCATGGCTTCGAGCACCTAAAATTCCCGAAAGGCTTTCAACGATTGGCCGACGATGCCATCGAAAGGTCCGCACAGCTGGTTGAATACATCGCAGGGATGCCTTCCTCGGCGGAAGTTATCAGAGCCATTGATGAGATTTCTGACACAGTATGTTGATGTGAAAGAATTTCACAGTTTTACTAGTTTCTTTCTTTCTTTATAAGAGTGCTGCGTTCTTATTCACTGAATTTCATAGGTTAGCACCGTCTTCGACTCCGCCGAGCTTTGTAGAAATACTCAGCCTGATAGGTTCTCAGTCACTGAATCTTTAGATTCTTCCTCGCATTTCGATTTTTTGCTATCAATTTCGGTGTTTGCGTTCTTCTGCATTTCGATTTTTTATTTGGTTTTTGGATGTTAATGGTTGTGTTTTACTTGTTTGTATTAATGTTTGTGTATCAGGAAATTCGTTGAGGAGGCGACCAAAGCGTCGATTCGAATGAGGCATTATCTACACGTGAGTTCACGGTGAATTGTCTGCACAAGTGTTACTGGATTCTTGCTTGTGACATTCTTGTGTTTATGAAATGAGTTCTAGTCGTGATGTGAGCCATTGCCAGTGTCTGATTTTGAAGTTTTTCATGTCTGTCATGTCTTTTAGTGCTTGAATACAAATCATACTCTGTATTATGCCTCAAAAAATGCTGAGCAAGAGGGCCACTTACTCACCCATGAAGCTCAAAGGCTCGCGCATTGCCTCCGTCGTAGCTCTGAGAAGGGTATCTTTCAGCCGGTACTTATTCTCTTCTTATTGTTTAACTTTATGGTGCTGTAGCGGCTGGGATTTTGTTGTGGGCTAATAACTTCTCACTTTTCCTTGTTAGACAAGCTAGATAGGGTCAACTGGCTGGATATAGAGATTTCCCAACTGTGCAGACAGTAAGCACACTTACATAATCCCTTTAATTCGCACTCCTTCTCCTAATCTTCTTATTGTTTATTTATGTCTTCCCTGTGCCAACTGCTAGCTTCAAGTTATGGCTTTTAGGACTGCTGCCGGGTCAGGATAATACGTCCATTTTATGCTGGTTCGAATTGTTTATGCTGCCACAGACAATTATTCTGTTTCCAAAAATTTTGAACCCAAGACATAGCTTAGGTCCAACCTGCCCATTTTTCTGTTAAAGCCTTAGGTCCATATGTATCAGTATTCAAATTTTGTTTTTGAGTGCTTTTGGAGATCTGGTTTTAACTGCTTTCTGATGCCGTGCCATATTTTTTTCGCATTTTTCTTTCCAAAACTAAGAGTGTGTCTATTTGGCTTTAAACGCTTTTGTTATTGGTTCAGGTTCAACGAAAATATCGTCACTGACCCAGGTGCTGTGGATATTTTCCCGGCATCACGTATCCCCCAAAATCTGCACCATCTCCTTAAGCCTATCTATCGTTCCACATCTGTAATTTCGACAGAATTGTTGAGGCCCAGGGGAACCATTAAAGAAAAGGGATATCGTATAACAACAGACCCACATACTCTGTCTTGCGTTCTGCAAGGGGTACTCGATGCTGAGGTAACTTTATTGTTGTTTGGAAAAACTTGCTTTTCCTCTGTTTTATGTTGGTTTCTTTAATTAACTCAAGTTTTGTTTCAGGTTAGGAAAATGACATATATCAAAGGAAGTTCTGTTCCTCTTGCAAACCTTGATGTTGTTGATAAACTTAGTTATAGCAGCCCGTCATGAGCTAGCTCAGGTTAGTTATCTTCACATTTGGTGCCTGACAAATACTTTTAATCTGTGATGCATTTGATCCTCTCTCTCTGTATATTTATGTGTGTGTGTGTGTGTATTTGTATATCTATCTATCTACGTTTATATATCTCAGTATAAATGCATAGCTTTAGAGTGCTGCAGGAACACCTGTAGTATGCTAGGGATGACAAAGAATTTAGCGGAACCTTTCCAATCCTGTGCAGAATTAGGTTAAAATTGTTGCTCATGTGAACATTGTACCATCTAGATTTGTTGTATGTAATTTTGAGCAACTTTATTGAGGATTTTTTTTGGACATCTAGGAATTATCTGATTTGCAGGAATAATGGATATGGTTTTATGTAGTTTTCCTATGTTATATTTTTATTTGTGTGCACTTTGTTCTTATTGATGAATGCAGATTATGGGTTGTAGATCTTATGCCAAATTCAGTTTGAAGTCTAGCATTGCTTCGTCACCAGAAGTTGTGATGTCTTTTTTGAGAGAGATCAGCAAGATGGTCAGACCTAGCGCTGATGAGGTATTATGTCCTTTGGGCAACATAATGTTTGAAAGAGTCGCTACACTTTCATTTTGGGATGTAGATTATGTTGCAAATTTTGCCAGTTAATTAACCTCACTTTTACTTCAGGAGTTTAAAAAAATTAGGGATTTTAAGAGAGATGTGTGTGGTGAGCAATATGAAGATTTAGAGCCATGGGATGAGGAATACTACACAGCATTGATGAAGTCTTCTGCCGATGACTTGGACTCTTCGGTATGATACACTTTCCTGTTTGCTCCTAAAGTAAAGAACTGGTAACTGCAAATTTTGCTTTCTATGATGCTTGTGGGATACTCTCTAGATCTGTGATTTACTTGTTAACACTTCACATTGAGGGTTTGGAAGCAAAAGAATTTTTGTTGACTCTGTTTCTCACCGTTGCAGGTTGTAGCATAGTATTTTCCTCTCCCTCAGTGTATTAAGGGTTTGAAAGTGCTGGTGGAGTCATTGTTTGATGCAACACTTCCTAGCACCAAGTGTATGTACCTCTTCATCATCCTGAAGAGGTACATACACCGATGGTAATAGGCGTGAATGTCTTCTATGTATGTTATAAACTTTTAAGAGAACCCCTCGCATCATCGGGAGAGCTTCTTTATATGCATAAACTTTTGTTGCATGGCTGAATATGATTGCACTGTACTGAATTTGTTTTCTGTGATTGTCGCGTATGCTCAGTAGGATCTATGCACTTGTTACAGGGTGATTTGGGGTATCTCTACCTTGATATGCACTCGAGGAAAGGCAAGTATCCAGATTGTGCTCATTTTGCAATTAAAGTTGGCCGCAGGGTTTCTGAAATAGAATATCAACTTCCTGTATGTAAATATTTTTGCTCCAGTCAACTTTTATGTTTTACATTATGCGCCTTTCTAAAGAGTAGACTTATATAATTTGGCTCAGTTAGATTATTGAAAATGTTTTTTCCCGAAAAATGGGGGAAGTAAAAAGATTCTTAAGAATGGAACAAAGTGGGAATTGGGGACTGCAAATACTTATTGCGGACCCTCAAAAATGCGTTTAGAGTATGGGGGATTTGCGTTTGTGTTGGAGAGGTGCGCTTACTGAATGTCGGAACATAGTAATTTGAAGTTGACCCCCCTTGTGTGAGAAAAATTGCACCAAGTCGCAGACTATCATTCAATGACTTTCGGCATCATGCGTTATTTTCATTGGAGTTTAACTCTGGTTTGGTTCTTGTAGGTAGTTGCTAATGTATGCAGTTTTTCCGGTTTAGGCGATTCATCAATGGCGAGGCTAAATCACTGGGAATCGGAAACTCTGTTTCATGAGTTTGGACAGGCTCTTCATTTGTTGCTTTCAAGAACGGTATTCTAGAAATTCCTTATGACTGGAAAACAAGCTATATCACCCATCCCTGCTCGTCTTCATCATGATTTCATAATACATCTGCTGCTTGTAATTTTCTCTTACCAAAACTTTTCAGGTAGCAGGGTGGCTTTTGATTTTGCAGAAACGCCTTCAACCCTTTTTGAGTGAGTTATATGCTCTGATTAAATTATCCCCATCGTCCTTTTAACTGATGAAAGGTCAATATATCTATGTAGTTATATATGGAAAAAGGACGTGGTTGAAAATGGTTTTGACATGCTGCTTTTGTAATGTTAGAAGTGGCAGTGTAAATGTTCAATGTTTGGTTGAATAGTAATAGCCTCTGTGATAACAACTCAAGTGATATGTCTAGGTACTATTCGTTGGATTATCGAGTGTTGCGGAGATTTGCCAAACACTATTCAACTGGTGAAACCATCCCCGAGGAACTAGTGGAGTTGATGCAGCGTGCAAGAAAGATGTTTGCTGCAACGACGGGTGATTATTTTATTGTCGAAACACCTTTGGTGTATAAATCAATAAGGAGTGGATTTATTACTTTAATTTTGTTATGTCTGTAAGAGAAGATGGAAATGGAAAAGCCAACATAGGAGGAAGATTGACCGATATTTGTTTCGCTTGCTGGTTGATAAATATTCTATGCTGCTGTTGGCCAAACATTCTTCAGGGAACAGCCAACCCGGCCAACAAGTAGCATTGTGACGGATTTGAAAAGAGGATATACTAGTTGGAAGCACGTCGAGGGCACACACAATACAATCACCTTGCGAAGTATGGTGGAGGTGTGTATGTACCTTGAGAATTAAATGATTTATAGATAGAGATGGATGTGGAATACCTTTTGTTTTCGCATATGGTTGGCAGATAAACGTGCCTTTCTTAGTCGCGCGGAGGTTATTACATCTACTTGTATGCAAAATGTTTTGCGGCAACGATATGGCAAAAGCTGTGTGAGGAGGATCCATTGTCATTAGCTATAGGAAGTGCTTTAAGATCTAAGTTGTTACAATACGGGGGAGTGAAAGAAGCAGCTGATTTGTTAAATGGTCTTGTAAGAGGAGGAGGAGATGATGGGATTAATTAAAGGAAATTTAAAAAGCAGCTCAGACAAGACAGACCCACGACACTACGGACTTGATTAGACAGAAATAGAGGAGACTCATAGATATAGCTAGAGAATGCAGACCCACCAAAGCTAAGCTTTCACTCATCAGTTGATCCTCACGCAGGGGGGCAGGACCTTCAGCTCCTCGAACCTAAGGCCAACACTGTCACAAAATCTCATGATGTCGGAATTTGTACGTTTAGGCAGATAGAGGACCACGACGGTGTCTCCATTCCACAATGGCTCCTTGCTCTCTGCCTTTCTCCTCATCTTGGCCTTCAACTTGGTTTCTGGCTGCCCCGCACTGTTGAGCAAGCCTTTTCTCTTGTCCGCGAGGTCAACACAATTTCGGAGCTGATTCAGGAGCCCCGTGTGCTGAACAGAAGTGATGTAAGCCCAGTTCTGATCCTTTAGGTCGTTGATGGCTGCCTAAATCTTCTCTCTGGCTTCCAGATGGTCCTTCAGTTCGCGGTGCTTGCTTCTGAGGGAGTTGTTGTCGGACTTTAACCTTGCCAGTATCCCTGTCGGGGGGACATTGACCTCTGCAGCAGGAAGTGCACCCATTTTTCTCATCAGGGAAATTGCGAACTTGAGCATGGTTGGTTTGGTTTTGGGAGAGAGTGGATTGGTTGGGTGATCTAGACAGAGAAGTGCGCACAAGTAGAGAAGAAGGCTTAGGGTTTTTTTGTATGAGTAGTGCTTAGAGCCATTAGGGGACTTTGGACTGCTTTATATAGGCAGATGAGGCTTAGGGCTTATTTATGTTTGGTAAGAACCGGTCTCCTCTCACACCCTTTTAATTAATCACCCGACATGAAGAAGCCCTAAGCCTCATATGCCTATATAAATGGGAGTTCAATGTGAAGATAGTGACTCGGTTGGGTGATTAATTAAGGTGTGAGAGGAGACCGGTTCTTACCAAACATGAAGAAGCCTCATTTGCCTATATAAAGCAGTCCAAAGTCCCTAAATGGCTCTAAGCACTATTCATACAGAAATACCCTAAGCCTTCTTCTCTACCTGTGCGCCCTTTTCTCTCTAGATCACTCAACCACTCCACTCTCCCAAAACCAAACCAACTATGCTCAAGTTCGCAATTTCCTTGATGAGAAAAATGGGTAGAGGCCAATGTCCCCCCGACAGGAATACTGGCAAGGTTGAAGTCCGGCAACAACTCCCTTAGAAGCAAGCACCACGAACTGAAAGACCATTTGGAAGCCAGAGAGAAGACTTGGGCAACCATAGACGACCTAAAGGATCAGAACTGGGCTTACATCACTTTTGTTCAGCACACGGGGCTTCTGATTCAGCTCCGAAATTGTGTTGACCTCGCGGACAAGAGAAAAGGCTTGCTCAACAGTGTGGGGCAGTCGGAAACCAAGTTGCAGGCCAAGATGAGGAGAGAGCAAGGAGTCATTGTGGAATGGAGACACCGTCGTGGTCCTCTATCTGCCTAAATGTACAAAATCCGACATCATGAGATTTTGCGGCAGTGTTGGCCTTAGGTTCGATGAGCTAAAGGTCCTGCCCCCCGGCGTGAGGATCAACTGATGAGTGAAAGCTTAGCTTTGGTGGGTCTGCATTTTCTAGCTATATCTATGAGTCTCCTCTATTTCTGTCTAATCAAGTCCATAGTGTGGTGGGTCTGTCTTGTCTGAGCTGCTTTTTAAATTTCCTTTAATTAATCCCATCATCTCCTCATACAAGACCATTTAACAAATCAGCTACTTCTTTCACTCCCCCGTACTGTAACAACTTAGATTTTAAAGCACTTCCTATAGCTAATGACAATGGATCCTCCTCACACAGCTTTTGCCATATCGTTGCCGCAAAACATTTCGCATACAAGTAGCTGTAATAACCTGCGCGCGACGTTTATCTGCCAACCATATGCGAAAAAAAAAGCTATTCCACATCCATCTCTGTCTATGCATCATCTAATTCTCAATGTACATACATACCTCCCCACCATACTTCGCAAGGTGATTGTATCGTGTGTGCCCTCGACACAATGCTACTTGTTGGCTGTTCCCCGAAGAATGTTTGGCCAACAGCAGCATAGAATATTTATCAACCAGCAAACGAAACAAATATCGGTCAATCTTCCTCCTCTGTTGGCTTTTCCATTTCCATCTTCTCTTCCAGACATAACAAAATTAAAGTAATAAATCCACTCCTTATGGTGTTCTGGAACGTCGCATAGGCACTTGTTCAGCGCGCCTTGTTTTAGGGACAAATCCTCCACCATCCTCTTCCGCTCTGCCTCCGCTTGCGCATTTCCCTTGTAATCATAATACACAACGTAATTTATGATGTCATGTGGAAGCGAATAGCCCCCGCTGGCTTTCACGTCCACCATATCCTCGGGACTCGAATTATAGCCCCACCGGTTAGAACCAGTAACGGCTGCCTCGAAGACTTTTCTCAACGGCGCCAAAACCTCCTTCCAGAGCTGCTCTTGGGCCTCAACACGTCCACCACCTTCTTCCTGCTTGTTCGGGGGCAGATCGGAATCAGATGGGAAAACCTTGTCGGCAATGCTTCGAAACAGAAGATCAATGGGGCAGGCCACGGTGGAGTGGACTGTAGGGCAATAATCACCGGCAAACGTTATCTCCATGCTGTAGTAAGTCCATGATGGGGAGGAGGTTGTAGGCGAGGGTCTTGGGGTGGTTCTGGTGGAGCCAAACCATCGCCGTCAAGATGGCTTCCTCGTCGTACTGGGCTTCTTGTACGTTGCAGATGATCTTGAGCGTTGTTAGGGGATTGTGCGACCAGGCAGACGGGAGCAATCGCAGCACATCTTCAGGGGAACCGCGGTCCCGGAAAAACAGATGAACGCAGGGGTCGACCTTTGGAGGACCAGTAAGGAAAGGAGTTGTAGGCGGAGGAGCCATTCTTGTGAATTGTGAAATTCTGCCGCTGTTGACGAGGTTTCGGCACGGTTTCAGAACCGAGATCATAAACACTTGCACTGCTTTCTTCATCATCTTTTCTAATGGGAACGAAAAGTTTGTTGGAGGAGGAGGGGGAGGGAGAGGTGCTCTGCCTTTAATATAGGGTGGAAGGAGGAGGAGCTCTGCTTTTACTTGGGCTGGGTGGGGGGACCAGAGTCGAGTTTAATAGGAGAGTCCTTTCAGACATCCCTATCACTTGACTTGTTTTGTCTATAGATTGCCTTCAGAAGTTCAGATTGCATTGCCCCACTTTCCAATCATAGGACTTTGGCATTTACTCTTTTATTTATTTATTTTTTTGTACATAGAGGTATGGGATGGAAAGTATTTACTCGATCCAATACAAAAGATCTCTTTTTTGGAAAAAAAAAATATATATAAAAAAGATCTCTTTGACTCAAAACAAATTAAAAATTGAAAAAGATCCAACATGTAAATCATTGCAATTCTAATTGTACGACTTACACCCTCAACTCTCGGAAAATTTTATTTACAGAAAAAAATATATATATATATACAAGGGGAAAAATTTGAGGATGCAAATTGGAGTGGAGTTTTCGATTTTGCCATTAAATCTTCGGATCCGAATAATTTAAAAAAATTAGAATGCATTTTTAAATCTAATATTTTTGATATTTTTTTGTAGTAATTTTGAAAAAAAAAATTAATTTTTTTAATTATTTATTAAAATTATGTATTCTTGTAATTAATTTTGTATTTTATTGCTAGTTTTGAATGCATATTGTTCATTATTTTTATATTATTATACACTTATGTATTAAAAAGTATAAATATTCTTAGATACCACAAAATTAATTGGATTACACATAAACATATATCAAATATTAAGAAATAACAATAACTTGCATGTAGGAAAGAGTATGAGAATTTTCAATAACTTGTAAAATATATGAACTTCCAAATTATGTCTGAAATTTTCAAAATTACTCTCATTCTAAATTTTCAAAATTCCAAATTTGAAAAGATCTGATCTGATTAGTGGAGATTATCATCTTATCCCCAAACTTTTTCTTCAGGATTTTAGAAGGTCTGTTAAAGCTTGGGGGTTGACTTTGAGGATTTAGGATTTTAGAATTTCCGTCAAAGTCTGGGGTTGATCGTTTTAGGGTTTTGGATTTTAGAAATGTCCTTACGAGGGGCTCATGGATGTTGGACTACATTTATCACTTTGGGTGTAGGGTCTAGTTCATGAATTTTGGACTCTCGCCATAAACCCTATGTTGGAGGTAGAACAGTCGTACTGTATTTGTCATACATTTTCTTATATTGTTGCTCATCAGTAGATGTAGAACACCTAGGTATCAGTACTCAGTTCTAGGGCCAGGACTAGCCTTGACGTTTGGAGGTTCACACCCAGTACCGCTACGCAACTTTGGATCCATTGTAGGTACTAGCTTGTTCTAGGTTGTACTAAGCAACTAGGACCTGTGTGTGAGGCGCTTTGTGCACAACGATTAGCGTTATGACTCGCGTCATTGTAGTACTCAACGTATTCTTATATACCTAGTCTGTCCTCGTAGCTTATTTACTTGGGCTTGTGTGTTTACATAAGGGTGATCATTTAGTTTTGTGAGCATTCAGTTTCCAATATGGTTTTACCATTGGTTTTTTACGAGTACCCGTATTACTATCATAGTATTTTGAGGATCATGCCAAGGAGTATGACGTATTTTCAAAAAACAATACATGTTTTCCAGTGCGGGGATAATATGCTCTTGAAAACAAAGGTTTTATCAAACATTACTTTTCGACCCACTCACCTTTTATGTTTTGCGCCCTCCAGGACTTAGTAGCAGGCTTGAGTACTAGTGAGATGAGGGCTTCCTTTGACTAGTGGTGGTTCTAACAGCTTCTCCGAAATAAGTAGGATTTGTTCCTACCCTTTGTTATTAGTTTTATGTTCTGTAATATTCATCCTAACGAGAATGTGAATATTTATATTTTCTGTGCTATTTACTATGCTTTGACTGTTATGCACCTATAATAATGAGTTTTACCCATCATCCCACTTTTACTATGCTCTGACTGTTTGAGATTTTATGATTCTTTTGTTTAGTAGCTATAGGGATTTCGTTTACATATTATGGCTTTAGAATCTTGCAATTGGAAGTAGCAAATGGGAGTTGCAGACTTGTCAAATTTTTATTATTTTAATTTAATTTTTTGGTTATTTTGTTTTGACATTTTTTTTTAAATTGACTCATGGACCCGTAGGAACCGGCCCGTTTCAAACGGTCCGGTTCTATTTTTCTAATTTCAACAACCCAGCCCATTCCGCCCCGTTTTGTTTCCAAAGGGATACAGTCCCGTCCCTCCAATTTTTGGTCCGGCTTGTTGTGTTCCAAACAGATCCGATCCGGTGTCTCCAATTTTGAGCCCTGCCAGACCCGTGCCCACCCCTAGTTGAGTTTAGTGTTAAGTTTTCATGTAGTTGCATTCTCATATTTTGTGGTATTGATACAAAGTGTTGAATGAATTTTGGCCTTGGTGCCGATAGGAGGAGCAAATCATGACTGCTCTGCAAGATATTTCATTAAATCAACATATTGGATCCATTGTACAATCTTATCTCTTCTTCCTTAGCTAAGAGCAATCTAAGCCCTTCAAACTAAAAGCTAATCTGGGTAGTACACTTGTCCTATAAGACTAAGTCCACACCTAACCACTTAGCACTGAAATAAAACTAGCCGTTGTAACCTTAAATTCAAAAACAAACAGATTTCTTGCAGACCAAGCTTTGGATCAAAACCAAATCCTAGTTAGTTCCAACAATAAGTGCGTAAGCTGAAATTGACTGCCTGAAAGATTGCGTCTTTTTTTTTTTTTTTATGTATAATGGACTTCAATATATAGGAGAGACGACCTTTTTCTTGGATTTGATCGATCCATGGCATCTTTAGTTGGCTAATATGTGAATAGCTGTGAAAATGCTGTATTTAATTGACTGTCTGCAGGTGTGATTTTGTTTGGAGTTACGTTGATGCTTGCTTGCACCGCGTCGTTAATGGGAGCACTTCACAAAGCAGTTGAGAAGGTAGCTATAAACTTGTGAATACGGTTTTCAATCAACAGTGAAAGCAGTTGAAAAGAGGCCACTGTCATTGATCAATGTTGCCATGTATTGATAAAACAGAGTTAATTAGATAATATCTGTTTACGTAACATCTTCCCCTCTCTTGTGGCATGTGTGGGCTGGGCTCTGTTAACTAACATAATTGTTAGAGTTATGACTAGTATTTTAAAAATTATTTTCATGTTTTTGGGCTGAGTTTTAGTTGGTTTTTTGTTTTTGTGTAACATCTCATAAAAAGTTTGTTATAAAATAATTCTTGGGGGATATTTTGGACACATGCATGATTATTTTGTACACGAAACCGTGTAATTTTACTATTTTGGTGGATGCACAATACCCCCAAAACCCAAAATATCTCATTTCTTTCTCTCTTCCCCGTCAATTGTTTCCCTTATCCTTATTTTCCTTATTCTCTCTTTCTCTCTCTCTCTCTCTCTCATTTTCACCGTATGTGCACACTGCACGTCGACGAAAGCCCCTCGAACCGAGGCGAACTAAAATCACCACCATCTTCGTCTCAACTCCCTGGACTCAACGGTGCAAACCGTTTGTCCAAACTCCCGACCGTTTGACGGGAAAAGCACACGGAAGAACCGAACCTTCACGGCGATTTTCTTGCCGTTCTAGACCGAGGTGAGGTTTCTAACTACCACCATTAGATTCCTCTGGTTGAGTAGATGAACTTTCATATTCCGTTTGCTTGATTTCGTTGAGTTTTTACGTAGATCGACAAAGTTACAGTACGCAGCCATGGCCTTTCGAGGCAAATACATGCCATTTTTCGAGCTTGTACGGCCAAACCAAAGGTACACCGTCATTCTACTCCTTTCTAGCTTCATTTTGGTATACAGAACATGAAATTTGGCCAAGAAATGAAGAAGTTATGGAGATTTGAAAATTCTCCAGAAAACCTGCCAAATTTCCGGCGACCTGCGGTGGCCAGCGGCAACATCGACCGGAGCTAGTTGCAGCGGCAACTGGCTTGAACCCGGTCCAGACCGACCGTGACATCAGCAACCGGTCTAAACGAGGAATATTCCTTTAATGCCATTAGAAATATTCCGTTAGATTTAACAGAGATGCTGAAATATTCCGTTAGATCTAACGCAGTCAGTTGATTGGCGCGTTGACCCAGCGCGTGGAGTTGCGCGTGAGCAGCAAGTGGGCCGCACGTGGGACATTATTTTCGACTTCTGTCGACGCGAGGCGACTCGTGACGACGCGTACTACCTAGAGGCAGTACGTATAGTATTTTTCAGAGTGTTTCAGACCTCCGTGTTGAGCAAACAAGGGATAAGTGTCGTTAATTAGTTTAATTAGTAACCTTGAGTTTAATCATTATTATAGTGATATCTCATATAGGTGAGACTTATCCAGAGGATTACCGGGGCTACCCAGGACATGGGGGCTACGACCCGGCTACCTAGAAGTGAGTGAGTGGGTTTTTGTTTTGATAAATATATTATTACGTATGGTTTTCATTGCTTTCTTTAAATTGTTAGCACGACTCATATCATTTGCGATTGTTGGAGGTAGAACATTCGTATATATTTGTCATACATGTTTCTATATTGTTGCTCATTCGTAGATGTAGAACACCCTAGGTATCTGTACTCAGTCCTATGGCCAGAATTGGCCTTGACTTTTGGAGGTGTCACTCTCAATACCGCTACACAACTTTGGATCTATTGTAGGTACTAGCCTGTTCTAGGTTGCATTAGGCAACTCGAACTTGTGTGACGCGCTTTGCGCACATCTATTAGCGTTAGACTCGCATCATTGTAGTACTCTGCGTATTTCTTATATACCTAGCTTGTTCCTCGTAGCTTATCTACTTGGGCTTGAGTGTTTACATATGGATGAGTAGCCAATTTGATTTTCGGGGAGTACTCGTATTACTATTATAGTATTTTGAGGATCATACCAAGGAGTATGACATATTTTCAAAAACTATACATGTTTTCCAGCGAGGAGATAGTATGCTCTTGAAAACAAAGGTTTTATCAAACTTTACTTTTTGACCCACTGACCTTTTTATGTTTTGTGCCCCTCTAGGACTTAGTGGCGGATTCGATTTCCAGTGAGACGTGGGCTTGCTTCGACTGTGGTTAGCGGTTCTGATAGTTTCTCCAGATTATGTAGGATTTGCTCATACTTTTAGTTAATTTCTACTTATCCATCATCACGAGGATGTGAATGTTTTTATTCTATGCACTATTTACTATGCTCTGACTGTTATGCACCTGTAATAATGAGTTTTACCCATCATCGCACTCTGACTTCCGCTTCCAACTCTAAATCTATTCACTTTTTCTCATGCACATGCATAATTGGCTTTCGTCACTTAACACGTGTCGACCATCACTTCCCGACACCTGGCGTGTCAGGATCGGGATGTGTCATTTTGTCTCTCATTGAAATGTTTAAAAACTAGTGGACTTCCTTAAAATATATTGTATGTTTTTGTCTCTATATGTAAGGCTTCCTTTTTTTTTCCTTAATGTTTTTAAAAAGGCTTTATTTAGTTTTTCATATAAAAAAATTGCTGTGAAGAATATTTTTATTATTTTCTATGAAATGTTAGCACAAGATGGGTCCCACAATAGGCTCTCAACGGCACACAGACTAACGAAAGACTTAGAATAATGAAATTTAAAAACTTTGAGATTGTAAATTGACAAAATGCAAAAGGTCGTGGCCCATTTTATTAAGCACCCCCAAACCTCGGGGTGTAAATGCACTTTGCCCTATAAGAGAGGAAAAATCCAAACTTGATACCAGCGTTTAAGGAATAGTGAGATAATTAACTAGAAATTAGAAACTCGACTGGAAAGTTAAGAAATAGTGAGATAACTAACAAAAACCTAACACCTTAATTATTCGGACCTTAGACCTTCCACAATAATTTGTATGAGTGTGATACCTATATATAAGAATCAGGCAATCTGAGTTTGATACTTATAACACTATTGCTACACTAGTGTGAGTTCAATATATTGGGATCACACTCATGAGTTCAATATATTGGTATCACACTCAAATTTTCCTGCCTACTGTAAGAGTGTGATTCCTATATGAGTTCAATATATAGGTATCACACTCATTTTTCCAGCCTACTATGGAAGGCCTTAATAGGTAATTTCCGACAAAACCAAGTATTTATATGTTTTTAGAACCTAGCAGCCGTCATAGTATAAACATTACACTTTCGAGTAACATAGTATAAACTTTACTCTTTCGAGTAACACAAACCGTAGATAGCAACAAAGACAAAGAATATTTTCCAAAACGTCAAATACAATACTTTCTAAATGTTTGGTTTTTTTTTTTTCTTGGTAAATACCTTCTGAATGTTTTGAATTTTGGGGTTTCAAGGTTGATTTAAGATGATATGCAATTAATAACATTTGTCACCATCGTTGTGTATATTTCATAGTTGAGCAATTTTTGTAATTAAGAACATTTGGTAGGGAGGTTTAGCAATGTAAACTCTTGGAGAGGAGAGAGATTTTATCACGATGGCTTTTTGTGCCAAATAATACAACATCACGCATAAGTTTCTTTCTCCATAGCACGTGACGTTATTTCATTGTAATGAAACACCACAGTGACAATGTATTTGTTCCGTATAAGTTGCTCTCTTTCTCACAATGTGATATGATTTTTAATGTCTATACAATTAGGCTCAAAATCACATGAAATACTTGCAAGAATACAAGGATATTGTAGTATAGATGCTCATGCAAGGTCGTTCTTCTCAATGACTATTTGGATAATTTATGTAAAAACAATTCCTAATTAACTACTTAGAATTGAAAATTGAGAAAAGAGATTTTGATTTTTGGTAATATAAAAGAGACGAATTTTAATTTAAAAACAAATATGATAAAAGAAAAGAGTTTTAAAAACCAGTTTATAAAAGCACTAGGGTTTCACCATCACCTAGCAATTTTATGAATTTCTACCAATTACTTATGATCTACACATGCCACTTTGAAAGTTAGGTTTTCCTAATATATATTCTCCTCGTGATATTCAAGCAAGAATGTATATCTAACATGCAATTTGTCTGTGATATTCAGATCAAATATAAACATGCAAGACTCACTAAGTTCTATGAAAACCTTTTGAAAAATCATGCAACCCCTAAGAGCGTGATATTCGCCTTAGGTGAAATTACAATTATTAATCACAAGAAGCAAAACTCAATCCTCCGGTGATATTCTGACCGAATTGCATCCAAACCACCATGTCAGTATCACCGAGCTCACCATCGTCGAACCGACCTCCATTACCGTGCGGATCTGCCGAGAAACCACCAATGTGCATCATCAATTTGATGAATCTGTCCGAGAAGCCCGAGAAAGGTAATTTTGATTTTGATTTTATTAATTTTTTTTTTCTTTCTGCAATTTGATGAAACTTCTGCAATTTTGATGAATCTGTGATGGAAATTTCTGGATATGCACAGTAATTTGTCTCTGTGATTCACATGTCCTTCGGTGAATGGATAATGGTTCAAAATGGGGAACAATATTCCCAGCACTGAGGACACTGATGCTTGGATTCCCTGGTACATTTCGAAGAACTGCTCTATTAAATTCTGATATGCATGCTAAATATGTGAATATGTGGCATATCTGCATATGTGATTAATCTGGTATATTTAGGAGCATGCTGATTATGTTGAAGTGATAGCTTCCAATCTGTAAAAGCAAAAATTTTCAGTTAGTAGAATCGATCAGTGTTTCTGCACGATTTAAATTAAATTGTCTCCAAATTGTGTTGTTGTAAATCTGATGCTGCTGGGTGCATGATTCCAGTATAGAATGTGGTTGATTTGGTTGATGTGAATGTAGACTTGCTGCTGGGTGCATGATTCCAGCATAGGATGTCTCTTTATTGTCCATGTAAGTAACCTGCAATGAACCAAAATCCATGAAAATGAAAAACCAAGCTATAATCACTGCGTACAAAAAGTGATATATATGTTTTTTTTTTTTTTTGAAAACTTAGGTAGTTAAATGCATCTAGAAATATAGATTAATAATAAAATAGAAAATCAAACGAAAAAGAAACTAAGTGAAAGGTTTAGAAAAATTGGGCAGCCTCCCAATAAGCGCTTTAGTTATCGTCTATAGCTAGACATTGCAGAAATTTGGTGGTTTAAATCACTGGATCCCTCAGAGTCATTGACTCCTTTGCAACGTCATAGGGTAACTCGAGATATGGCTTCAATCGATGTCTGGTCACTTTAAACTCAAACCCTATAGCTTCATTCTTGATTTCCACAGCTCCATGTGGACAGACTTTAGTAACCAAATAGGGT
The DNA here is from genome assembly GCA_018257905.1 of Gillenia trifoliata. NCBI lineage: Eukaryota > Viridiplantae > Streptophyta > Magnoliopsida > Rosales > Rosaceae > Gillenia > Gillenia trifoliata. The sequence continues at coordinate 20,525,176 of CM031086.1, forward strand.
CCCTTCCAGCGAGACTTGAGTTTTTCTGGAAATAATTTCAGCCTTGAATAGAAAAATAAAACCTTCTTCCCTGGGTGAAATTCTTTCCGAAGAATTTTGCTGTCATGAAAATCTTTAGTCTTCTCCTTAGAGATCTTTACTCTTTTGTAAGCTTCGTTACGCATTTCCTCAAACTCATTGAGCTGCAACTTCCTCTTCTGTGCATGTCTCCACATTGGCAGCTGTGCTGGTACGCTGTCCAGTGCATCAACAATTTTTTCACATCCCCCTTATCAATTTCGTTCGTATTCCCATCGTGTAAAACATTCAGCAACTGATCAGTTGACGATCTGGTTAGAAAAGTAGCATGAACTAATCCATCCAATACGTCAATGCGCATGCAGTCTTGTTGTTCAGCAGGACGTTTGGCTGCCTCAAACAAATTAAATACCACAGATTGGTCTTGAACTCGTAAAGTTAGTGTTCCAGCTTCCACATCAATTAAAGTTCTAGCTGTTGCCATAAACGACCGTCCCAAAATGATAGGTGTTTGAAGATCTTCATCCATGTCCAAAACCACAAAATCTGCCAGTAGATAAAGATTATCAACCTTAATGATTAGATCTTCAATAACGCCTCTTGGATAAGTGCTTGAATGATCAGCTAGCTGAAGTATAATTGATGTAGGCTTTAGATCTCCTTGTCCCAAGCGCTGGAAAACAGAAAAAGGCATCAAATTCATACTTGCACCCAAATCAATTAAAGCACTTTTAAAATCAGAATTTCCAATAGTACAAGAAATATTAAAACTCCTTGGATATTTTTTCTTAGGTGGCAGTTTGTGTAGCAAAACTGCGCTGCACTGTTCTGTCAAAACAACTTTGTCCAAATCTGCAAGCTTCTTTTTGCTGCTGCAAACCTCTTTCAAAAACTTGGCATATGATAGAATTTTCTTGATTGCTTCCAGTAATGGAATGTTGATTTGAACCTTGGATAAAGTTTGCATAAAATCTTTGAGTTGCTGATCTTTTGCTTTTGGCTTCAAACGTTCTGGATATGGAATTGGGGCCTCATAAACACGCTCAGGAACTTGTTTTGGGACAGTTTCTGTACCGGACACATTCTGTTTTTCTGTAGAATTTGCAGGTTCTGCTGTTGGTGTGGCAGATTCTGCTGAATTTTTCACTGCTGGCAGATTCTGTTCAGTGCAAATTTCACGATTGTCATAACTTTTTCCACACCGTAAAGTCCGAACAACATTGCAGTCTTCATGTCCTCTTGGATTAGGCACTGTTTGACTAGTAAATTTGCCTTTTTCTCTGTCTGAAATCTGTGCAGCTAGCTGCCCAAATTGTTGCTCCAAATTTTTAATTGATGCTTCAACATTTTGAAATCTTTGATTGCTGCCTTCCATGAATGTTTGTTGTTTCGCTGCCAGTTTAGCAAGTTGATCTTTCAAAGATGGTTTGGATGGAACAAATGGTTTTTGTGTTTGCTGGAAGTATATTGTATGATTTTGACTGTCACCCCATTTGAAATTAGGATGATCCCTCCATCCTGGATTGTAATGAGTTGCATATGCATCATTCCTAGGCTTTTGATAGCTGTTCATCATATTAACATGTTGTTCAACAAGCTCTGGGTATGATTCTTTATGGGGGCAGCCCAATATATCGTGTGTAGCCATGCTGCAGATAGTGCAAACTGTTTCTGCAGGTAGTTGTTGCTATGTAGACTTTGCAATCTGTTGTAGAAGAATATCAAACTTTGCATCAATTTTCTTGTCCATTTTTTCCATTTGTGCAGACATGTTAGGAGAACTTGCTGATAACTCAAAAATGCCCCTTTTCTGTGAATGTTATGCTGCCCATTGTTGAGATTCTGTAGCCATCATATCAAATAATTCAAATGCTTCTCTTGCAGATTTATTTGACAACGAACCTCCAGCTGATGCATTAACGTGGCTCTTAGATGTAGGATTAAGCCCATCAAAGAAGATATTCATTTGTGTATCTGAATCAATATTAGCATGTGGACATTTTATGTACATCTCTGTATATCTTTCCCACGCTTCATGAAACTCTTCATTAGGCCTTTGAGCGAATGTCATAATCTCCCGCTTGTAATTCAATGTCTTGGATACTGGATAATATTTGTTCAGGAATTTTGTATGCAATTGTTGCCAAGTAGTGATGCTATTAGCTGGTAGAGTGAACAACCAAGTTTCTGCCTTATCCTTCAAAGTCAAAGGAAAAAAACGTAATTTAATAGCCTCGGCAGAAAAACCCCTGATCAAAATATTTTTGCAACCCACAATAAATTTTGCAATATGTATGTTCGCATCCTCGTTAGGCAGCCCACGAAACGTTGGTAAAATTTCAAGCATGTGGTGCTTGATCTCAAACAAGTCACCCTGTTCTTGAACAGGATAGACTATACAATTAGGCACATCATTCGCACGGGCAGCCAATGACTCTCTGAGTGGTCTGCCTGTTACAGGTATTGCTAACGCCATTGTAACCCTGTTGTCCACAAAATCAGCAAACAAATTATGCAGAAAAGTGTCCTGTAGTGAATAGTTCCAACCCAAATTATTTTCTTTCCGCTGTCTGTGTAATGTGCGTTCGGGTTCTGGATCAAACTGTGCAATCTGGGCAATTCCTGATCTAGTCTGGACCATGTACTGTGCAGATTCTGCAATAAAACGAAAATATTAAAATAATTTGATTTTTTTTTTACGAAAAATAATTATAAAAAAAATTAGAAAAAGTTTAAACAAAAATTATCTAAAACAGTCCCCGGCAGCGGTGCCAATTTCTTGATATGATTTTTAATGTCTATGCAATTAGGCTCAAAATCACATGAAATACTTGCAAGAATAGAAGGATATTGTAGTATAGATGCTCATGCAAGGTCGTTCTCTTCAAGGACTATTTGGATAATTTATGTAAAAACAATTCCTAATTAACTACTTAGAATTGAAAATTGAGAAAAGAGATTTTGATTTTTGGTAATATAAAAGAGACGAATTTTAATTTAAAAACAAATATGATAAAAGAAAAGAGTTTTAAAAACCAGTTTATAAAAACACTAGGGTTTCACCATCACCTAGCAATCTTATGAATTTCTACCAATTACTTATGATCTACACATGCCACTTTGAAGGTTAGGTTTTCCTAATATATATTCTCCTCGTGATATTCAAGCAAGAACGTATATCTAACATGCAATCTGTCTGTGATATTCAGATCAAATATAAACATGCAAGACTCACTAAGTTCTATGAAAACCTTTTGAAAAACCATGCAACCCCTAAGAGCGTGATATTCGCCTTAGGTGAAATTACAATTATTAATCACAAGAAGCAAAACTCAATCCTCCGGTGATATTCCGACCGAATTGCATCCAATTACTTAAACATCCTAATGGTGGCTAGTCATCAAGACAATTAGATAGTTTAAAACAGTGATTAATAATTCAAAGCGTGCATGCAATCAATCATAAGCAATTAAATAAAAACTACATATTCATGCTAAGGCTTAAGGTTTCGCCCTAGCCTATGGAAATTAGTTACACATATTCATAATTGAAATCATAGAAAATATTATTAAGAAAAGGAATGAAAACACCTTAAGATAGAGAGTCTCCAAGAACCCTAAAGTTGAATAAGAATAAGCCTCCTCTACAATTGTGAACGGCAAAAGCAATATATACTGCTATGTCATCGCACAAACCCTAAATAATAGTCTTTCGTTCCAACTAGGAAACTAAATAATAATAAAATAACTTAGAAAATAGATTCCTAATTAAACTAGAAGAATCTACATAGAAACTGTCCAGCCACGTTTTAGCCTCAAATCTCCTCCAAATCCGGCCCAAGATAGCTTGTTTTAAAGATAAGAACGTTCTGAACACAACTCCAGAAGGCCACGAATCCATCTGAGGGGCTCCAAAAACGAAATTTAAACCCAAAAACGTGACTTTCCAGTACCGCGCACTGCTCCTTTATTTTATTGCCAGAAAATAACTACTTCGAGGAAAAATCTGATATTTTGATACGATCACGCTCAGCGACTCACAGACGTCCTCCAACTTGAATTACTCCAAAATTCGTCCATTTGATTATGTTTTGCTCCAGATGAAGTTGAAAGTCCTATATGAAAAATACAATTCAAAGTATCAAAATTCTTCCAAAATATTAACCAAAATATACTAAGAATAGGGATAAATATATAATATAAAATCTACTCATCACAATGCTCTCTATAACCAAAAGATGCGAGACTGCAGTTCATCCACATTTTAGCTATCAGAATGATCTTCAAGTCTTCTGTCATATTATCTAAAAAGGATTTATAACACGTTATTTTTGCTATCGAAGCACATTTGAATCTTGTGTGTCTAAAACTACGACAATAATAGCACCCTCTTTGGGAGAGGGAGCTTACATCCAGCTATATAAAGTGAGAGGGTCAATGCGCAACAAAATTTTCCCCATGGTAACCTACTAGGGCTGGGCTGGGTTCGGTTCGGTAACCGAACCGAAATACCGAAACCGAATACCGATACCGAAATTTCGGGGAGAAAATTTCCAATACTGAAACCGAACCGAAATTTTCGGTATACTGAAATTTCGGTTCGGTTTCGGTATTGGGCCTCCTTGAAATGGACAAAAGCCCAACAGATTTTGAGTCCAATTTTTTGGCCCATTTTATTCAATCCATTCACATATTCATACATACACACATATTAACTCTACATTCTAATTCATTCAATCCATTCAATCCATTCAATCCAATCCATCCAATCCATTCAATCCATTCAATCCATTCAATCCATAATCCATTCAATCAATTATACAACCCGAAAGAAATAAAGTAATCCAAATCCAAATAAGTTATAGTACAAATAAGTTCCAAATCCAAAAGAAATGAATCAAATGATTAGTTTAGTTAAGGACCTAAGGTTCAACCTTTCCTCTCTTTCGGCCCCTTCCCCTAGTAGAAGTAGAAGCTTGAACCCTTCCACACACACACACACTGCATACTGCACACACAAACACACTGCATACAGCACACACAAACATACTGCATACTGCTCACACACACTCATTGCACACACACACTCACTGCACACACATTTTTGGGCTTGCATTAGTCAAGAAAAGTTTCCAAAATTAAAAAGTTCTAGCAGGCTGAATATGGCATGGACAATTTAAAACATGCATGGAGACATGTATAATCAATATTCAATAATGATGTTATATGGAATAAGATCCCCTGAAAATCAGAGCAAGACATGAAAAACATCCAGGGTCTACAACAAACCTAGCATCCCAACACTACATAATTTATGGTTCGTGAAACTTATCAAAGTCAATGAGGGTTATCCAAACAAAGGAAAGACTTCTAACTTGGTTTCTAGTAATCCATATCTTTGTGAAGTTGAATTTGAGTTTAATTTGTTACAGAGTGGAAAAGATCTGCATATAAAGATATATATGCTAGATACCCAATAGAGCTAACATGAGTAAATAATTTAGGATAAATGGCAGCACGTAAATTAGCATTTCATCAATCTCCTGCAAATAGACCTTTATGATAGATGGAACCGCAACGTTTATGTATTCAAGTAAGTGAATTAACAGGAAGGATATCATTAGGTTTTAGACTATATGTTAGAGATTAGTTCTTATAAGGTATGACTATGAAGTGAGGTTTAATTCCTTTCATAGAGGAACAATACAGAAGGATTGAATATTTTTCTAATCATGATGTAATTTTCGGACAAAATTCTAATATAGGTGAGTGTGCTAATTGGGTGCAGTGCTAAATTTTGTTCGCTCTAGATTTTGAATTTCAAGCACAACACAGTATTCAACAATAATACATTAAATCTTCAAAAGACAGAAATCTAGACCAACATGACAATTTAGTAAAATATCCGGGGACAATAGAATCTGAAACACCAGAGGGGCAAAAGGGGTCATATTTAGAGATATAACCCATTACAAGACTACCTATAAGACATCCTCCTGCAAATAGGTACTATGTAGTTCTACCACATTCAGTGAATAAATATTGTTAACGCAACCAGGACAAGGCATCACCAAGTATATAGAATGTCTGGATATATATGTAGAACATATTCCTGAAATTTGAAGAAAATGATAAAGGCCAAGTGTAGGTGCATAAATGACGTGGTTTATAGAATTTTGGAGCAATGTAGCTTTTGTTGGTCAATTTCCCAAAAGTATAATGCTAGAAATTTTTACGCACACAACTATATGAGAACCTAAATATATCATTGGTAGTCAATCCAATTTAATTTAAACAATTGATAAATGCAAACAGAACCATTGGATATTCTTGTTGGAACTTTCAAATTGAAAAATTTAATTCCAACACATGGGCAAGGGATACTTAACAGATATAAGTTCCCTATACTGAACTAAGGTAGTCATGCCTTGCACTACATATACGTAGATATGATACTCGCATGACTTTACATGAAAGCTAATTCAAAACCAATGTGGAACTAATGAACATATAAATGAGTCAGGGGTAAGCACCAAACCAACTCATCATGAACAGACAATATGAACAATTTGAATGGCGGAAGATGGCTTCGAATGATATCACCAATCATAAAGCTTATGTGTATGATAAAAAGGATGTGGAGATATCACACACACAACACACACAACAGCACACAACAACACACACACACACGCAACACACAAACACACACAACACACACAGCACACACACACACGCAACACACAAACACACACAGCACACACAAATTCCTAAATTCCTAAATTGAAAACCCATCCTGCAAACCCAAATTCCCAAATTGAAAACCCAAATCCCGCAAGCAAACCCAAACCCAAATTATTCCCAAATTCCCAAATCTCGCAAGCAAACCCAAACCCTAATATGAAATTACAAGTATAGATTAGTAGAACTTACCAATAATTGCTGTAAAGCTCCAGAAGCACGGAGAGCCGGAGAGGAGAAGAGAAGAAGAAGAATGGATTTGAGTGTTTGTGGTGTTTGAGGTTATGAGTCTGAAGTCAAGTGTCTGTGTTTCAATTCTGTTTCTCGATCGATAGCAAGCAAACCCAGGCTTCAACAATCTCAAACCAACGGCTGAGATTGAATCCAAAAATCCACTTGAACAAATCCAACGGACGACATAATTAACTCTAATATTTTGGTTCGGTTCAGTATTACCGAATACACGGTAATATGGTCCCGAACCCCGTACCGAAATTTCAGTATTTTTTCGGTATCGGGGACCGAACCATTCGGGGTATTTCGGTTTCGGAATTTTCGGTATTGCGTTCGGTATTTTTCGGTTCGATTTCGGTATTTCGGTACAAAATTCCCAGCCCTATAACCTACATTATATAAGGTAGTTTTAAATTTTAAAACGGAAGTTGCGATTCAACTTGGACTGTCAACATAGGAAAAATAAAAGTTCCAAGCGAAGCCAGTATTGCTAGCCAATATATCATTCCAATTGTATAATATAAACAAATGTACGCGTATAACAAATAATGAGTCCATGCCACCCACCACACATGCCAAATAAAAATAAAAACTTGGAGTGTATCCTTCTTGTATCCAAATTTTTGTTTTCAAAAATGATGAATTTAGCTAAAATACTCATTAGTTTCAAAAACAACAAATTATTAGATTCAAGAAAGATTCCAAACAACCCCTTAGTCTGCAAATGCGAGTCGATATGTATGAGACATCAAAACTGGAGCAAGAATATATACATATATATATATGTGTATATATATCATCACCTCCTTCTGCAGAGAACGATGCACCTCCTTCTGCAGATAATGATACACAGCAGCTGATCTCTCTCTCTCTCTCTCATAATCAAGAGGAAAGGGTTCCCTACTAAAACGTGCTAATGCAGTTGAACTTCCTTAATGAAGGGAGGGGAGTCTCATCAATCTCGAGAAGCGGAAGAGGAAGGAGAAGATGACGCCTGGTAGTGACAAAATGTATCTTAATAATGACACCACCATCTACACGCGGGAAGGAAAAGGTCTCATCAATTTTCTGTTATTCAAACTTTGGGGTTGCTAACCTTGATTATTTTATTATATTTTCTTTTTCTTTTGGTCACCCTTGATTTTTTACTTTTGATTATTTGGTCCATCTTCTCTCCTCTTTCAAGCACCAAATATTTAACAGCTAATTGTTATGGTGTTAATATAACGATATATTTACACTAAGAAGATAGAAAAATAAATCAGCTATAAACTCGTTATTTTTGAAATTCGAATCTAATACCTTTAACTTATCAAATGAAAAAAAAATATTATTATATCATAATATTAAGTAACAATTCAAAACTCAGTTGAGTCGTGAAGTGGAAGGTCAACTCGATCCTAAACTAACCATCATAATTCAAGTTTGCAATCAAATTTATTCGGGTTATTGTCATTTAGTATTACGGTTTAATAGTATATAGTGTGTATTTTCATTTGTATCTTGAGACCTGACTTAACTTATCGAACTAGTAAACAGAAAAGACAAAAAAAAAACGAATATCTGGTCGGGATTCACTATTTCGTTGAAGAAGAAATGACTGCAAAGAGCTTGTTACATTGTTCGAAAGAATTACATTAATTTTTTTTTAACTGGCAGGGAAATAATTACATTAATTGACATACATAATTTACACGATTATACATGAAATGAAACGGCCTATCAACCAGTGATTGAAATATGCTACAGTTGAGGCTGCAATCTGCATCCTCTTCTATTCAGATAAAAGAGGCAGCCTAGTAACACTGGTTCCTCCACCTCCGCCGGTTAGCGATTTAGAGTTAATCACCTCCAGAAAACTTGAACCGGATTTAACAGGTTTTGAAGCTTTCTTTTTGTTTAATCTCATGGGAAGAATCTGTAACCTGGGATTCATCTCAGTGCCTGAATTTTCAGCAGCCAACTGATAGCTTTCCACTAGCTCAAGCTGTCGGGCGATTATTTCAGAGCATCTTGGGAGAAGCTCTACCGGCTCTCCACCAGGAATCACGATGTACTCAATCGCAAGTCGAACCTCCTGTCACAAACAAAAGGGGAAACAAGTGTATTAAGTGGATGATAGAGGTACGGATGATGTTGTGGAATGAACTGAACAATTTACCGACTGAAATGGAGAAGAATTGGTGAGGGATAAATGTACCTCCAATGCATCAATCTCTTCCAAAGATGGTTTTCTTCTCGGGGCATCATCTTCGATTTCAATGTCGAAAGAACTACTGACTGTCTGCTTTGGCAAAGAGCCAACAGATTCCATTTCAAGAATCATCCGAACTGCCTTGACCATTTGTGCCATGGTATTTGACTGGACAACATATATCCGAATGAGCCATGGCGTGTATACTATACAAGCATATATACACATAGATATACAGAGAGTGAATTTTCAAAAACGAAAGAAAATGAGGCTACCTTCATGACAAATACAGGCACCTCGTGGAACTTTGCTACACCGCGGATCCACGGGTTCTGTTTCATTTCGTTACTGGATGCTATTATTGCATCAGCTGTTCCAATATCATCAGTCATTTCTATTTCATCTTCAAGCCCCATTACCTTTGCTACTTGTAGCAGATCAGCTTCAAGGATCTACAATACATCAATATAATAAAAAGGAAGTTTTTAATACAAATCAACCTTGTCAAAAACTATCTACCATTCAACAGCAACTTGGCAAAAATAATTAAGTTATTCTTCTTAACTCAGCCGCATACCCAACACTTACGATAATGTATGACCTTTTGCTCTCATTTTAAATGAGCGTGGGTTGAAATTTCCAATATAAATGTATAGTGAAGCATATACAAACCTAAGTAATATACCTTGTATGTATATACACAAACTGGCAAACTCCTCTTCTTCACAGATCTTTTGCTGCTCAATTTTTTGGACTGTTTAGGAGAATGTTCTAGATCTTCCTTGTCAGACTCTATATCAGCGGCATCAATGTCTTTTTTAACAGTAAAATCAGACACTTTTAGATAGCTCTTTTCAGGTATTGAAATAGACTTGCGAGAGCCACTAGCATCCGCATCAACACGACGGATTTCAAACAAAGGAGATTTTCCTGCAACCAAGAAAATTTTCAATTTAGAATAATTTTTGCCCTTGAAATTTCAGCTGTAAGAGAAGTATGCAGTAAATAAACTAGTTATGATATTGGGATGCTCCAAAGAAGAAAGTGCAAAATACCAGCCAGTATAGCATCAACAGTTGCATCTAATCTGTGATGCACACGAAGTTCTGTTTTAGATATAATCTCCACAGCACATGTAAATGTAGGAGGCCCCTTTCTTTCAAGAATTGTCTTCTGTACCTTCCTTTTTCTTGCTTCTTCATCACCAAGGGTCACACTCTGCATTCAGATCAAAACTGCTTTTAGTCAATCAACAGTTCCTATCTGCGAAAGCCTTAAATTGGTAAGGTCTCAACACAATATCTGTGAGGAAATGATATGCCATATCTCCTATATGATACCAACAAGCAGAACTAATAGATTTGAGAACAACTAGTAAATGGTAGAGTTGACAAGTAGCATTGCACTGCACCTCTATGCCACCGACAAGGATCTGTAGAGAAGGATTTTTCATTATGTTGTCTATCGTCATTCCATGTGCTGTTCCAACTAGTTGGACACCTCTTTGAGCAATAGTACTGGCAGCCAATGCTTCAAGTTCTGTTCCAATTTCATCTATTATGATGGATTCAGGCATATGATTTTCCACTGCTTCAATCATAACCTGCACAAAAGTTGAAAAGGAGTAAAACGATGATTTGAGTGAAAGGAAAAACAATGCAAATTTACTACTTGGGAACTAAAGCAACAGTTGGAGATAAAAAGCAATAGAATTGTTGTCAACACTCACATTATGCTGCATATTGACATTAGGAACTTGCATCCTCCTTGCACGACCTATTCCTGCATGAGGAACATCTCCGTCTCCACCAATCTCATTAGATGTATCCACAATCACAACACGCTTCATATGATCATCTGCCAGCATTCTAGCAATTTCTCTGAACGGACAAATTCATAACATGCTTATTCCTAATGCCAAGTAAAATGGAATTTAAAGGTTCATTTGCTTAAACCAGGAGTAGGCAATACCTGATTAAGGTTGTCTTCCCAACTCCAGGAGGTCCAATGACCAAGACGGAACCTCCGTCCTCAACCAAGTCACGTATGATCTCCGCACTTCCTGACACAGCTCGTCCCACCCGGCAAGTGAGGCCAATGATTTGCATTTTACGGTTTCGAATAGCACTAATTCGGTGCAAAGAATTGTTAATACCCGAACGGTTGTCATCTGAGAACTCACTAACCTACAAAAAAGAAAGTAGCTTTATATAAGAAATACAAACAAATAGTTACATCTTCCCTCCTCAACAAATATGCCAACTACATAATATTTAAAACTTTAATGATGTTGATTAGTCCATTTGAAAACAAAGCTAATAGCTATCTACCAATCATTAGCATGACCAATCACACAAAAGTCCAAAATTAACAATTTAATCAAGCATTAAATAAATAATCAAACCAGAGAGACCGCCACTAACACCAAATTAAAGATTACCCAAAAAAACTTATGTCATGCACATATGCCTTCTAACTTTTAAAGTCTCAATCTGCATAAGAATGCTCCAAACCTTCGATACAGCGTGCCGTAGATCTTCATGATTCACCAGCTTTTCGGAGATCACCCAATCCCCCGAAGGAAACCGCGCAATCGGACTCCTCCCCAAATCCATCACAACCTCAACGAGCTCCCCAATCTCCTCGTGCCCGTTCAGCTCACTCCTCATCCTCAAAGGCAACAACTCAAGTAACATTCCCAGCTCCGAAGCCGCCTCCGGATGAGAAGTTGAAGCCTGATTCGAATTCGGAGAATTCGAAACCAACCCATTTCCGGAGAAGAACCGATCGGACGGCCTCCGAATCTCCGGGGACGGAATCCATGGGGTAGAGGATTTGGACGAAGCAACCGGCTTACGCCCACCACGTGTTCGACGAAATGTCGAAGAGACTGCGGAGATGAATTTGGAGTTCTGGAGGTAGCAGAGGGTCGAGATTGGGATCTGGTTTGCCGATTGCCATGAGCTCTGCAGATCAACGAGCACGAATTGTGAGCTCAAAACACTCATTTTTTTTTCTGAATTATTAATTTTTTAATACAATTACAAAGAGGCTCTGATTTTTCTATTTTTATGGTTGTAGTTTTTGAAGAGTGTGGAGAATTTGTGATTTTTTTGCTTCCGTTGTGTGTTCGCGAATTGGAGAAGATTCGGAGGTATCTCCTCCGTGATTGGAGTTTTGGAGGGAAAGTGGGGCCGGCAAAGAGCAACGCAACAAACTGTTAACGACCGTTGAAAGCAATGGAAGTTCAGCCACGTGGGGCTGCGTCACGAGCCACACATATTTTTCAAAGCTTTTATTTTTGGAACTCTATAGAAAAATTATTATTCTTTATACAGTATCAAAATTATTATTAGTACTCTGAAATAGTCATTTTAATATTTCTTTAATAAAAAATAAAAGTAATGGATTATTATTCTAGAATGTTAACAACAATCTCTTTTTATATTTTGGTTATATTATGATCGTGGTCTCTACAGTTTGGACAGAAATCCACTTGATCAAAGTAGTATAACTTTCGCAACTTTGGCCATGTAGTTTACTAATTGTTGCAATTCAAAGATAATATTTTAATTTCATCATTTTTCCGACAAAATTAACACACGAGTGACAAATGTGTTGAAATTGAACTTCTTTGTTTGTAAAAGTGTAGGAACACCTCATATCATTGTACTTGAATTGCAACAATTAGTAAATTACAAAATCAAAATCGCCAAAAATGAAACTACATGAACCAAAGTGAGACTTTATTATTTCACCGAAAGAAAAAGTGAGACTTTATTCAAACTAAAGAGATTATAATCATTGCCTAGAGATTTGATATTTTACCTATAATTTCATGTTATATGTTAGATAGCCTAACATAATACTCAAGGTATATGCTTTTCTTATTCACTTTCTTAAGGCATATACAAAAACTATCTATATATTATTATAATTCCAAATAGTAATGTATTGCCTAGTCCAATTCAGTCTAATCCAGCGCGTCAAACGAGCCCTACAATCTCAGCACGCTTCGCGTCACAATTGAACGAGCTGAATGGTAAGGAGGATGGACTTTCTTTGGCTGCAGAGTACACACAAATTCTTATGGGCCCCCTCTCTATTATTTGGACAAAAGATAAAAAATTATTAGGTCGACTTTAGAGACTTTGAAGCAAAATCTGAACCAAAACTCGCATCAGTCTTCTAGCCGTGCAAGAATGGTGCAGGCCACCGACGAAGACTGCTCTTGCTATGTGCCATGCCTATATTCAATATGCAGCATAACAAGAGCCGTCTTGAAATCACGGTGGCCTGCCTCGACGGTAAAACTCATCCGACTCAAAACTAATAACCCTAAACCATTCCTCGAATTTGATCTTCTCCCAACAGGTCAAATTGTGACATAGTCTATAATGATAGATTAGAGAGAGAATTCGGAAAAGAATGAAGACGAATATGATGAAGTACTGAAACATTTGTTACCTAAATACGCTAGAATGTTGAGAATGAATCCCACATTGATAAGAGGAGGAACCTTGCATGTGCTTATAAGAGGTTGGGCTACTCCCCATATTGCCAATTGGTTTTTATAGTGGAACCTCAACTTTCTTCACAGACGAGCTAAGACTGCCAAGTTTCTTTCATAAGCAATGCAAGTTAAGACGGAGGCACGGAGGTTATGCAACAGATTAACTCTTTTATTATGCACATATTGATTTACCGGTTGGCATCTTGCCGTAGTAGAAACTCGATGCTCAAGAAAATATGCTGTAGACTGTACAATGATGGAAGCCAGTAACTAAATTCGGCATCCAATCTATTCCCAACCCATCAATTTATTTCTTACACCTTCCTCAATTTTGCTCCTTGGCACTGGAGAACCAACTACTTCGTCTAGTAGGATTCGGTATACCTCCCACTCTCGATCTCGGATCATGTGTCTGCCTATCTTAACCTGAAATAATGAAAGCACAACGAATCGTAGAATGAGAATCAAACTAAAGCAGAAATCGTTCCTCTCAGTTGGCCTAAAGGAAATTATAATGAATTAGCATAAAAAAATTGTAAGATTGGTTGGAGCCAGTACCGAAAAGATGCGTGTTTTTAGAACTTTGAGGGCCAGTGTGATATCATAAAAGACAAGAGGACGACCCCTGCCAGACAACTCAACGGGGTTAGCAACCAGCAGCTCAGTGTCTGGACCGCGGCTCACCACTGCCACTCTAAGAGGACGCAGAAGCTCCATTCTCAAGCGGGAACATAATGCATTTTGCTTGTTAGGGTCAACAATCTTCTTGCCATCAGCTTGCATTATGAACAAGTCCACCTCACAATTTCCTCTTGGGTTAGCATAGAATCGTCCATAACGAACCTGATATTAAGCAAGAACATTCAATAGAATCATCTTTTGGAAACAACGATAAATCACCTTCGTTATTTACTAAATATTGGGAAATCAGATGAAATGAAAGAGGGGGCTTGATAGAACTTTCTCAACTAACAAAGTCCCCAACCACAGGCATAACAAAACCTTTTTCTATAATGCATACAAGATCGTAACAGATCAAGTATACAAAATTTCAAAACTGCAAAGAATCCCTTTTAAGTATGATTTCACCGTGGAGTCATTCACGATTCAATACTTATAAAAAATTTGTTATAAAAAGAGTATATTGTATGCATCAAATATTGAAACTTAATGAAACAAACTAATTTTCTGCAAGCATAAATGGTTAATTTTGAAGCGGAACGGAACGCAAATGTTTTTCTTTCCCAAAAATCAAAGTTCTTTATAGCTTAAAAATGTACCTGAATATTGTAATCCTTCAGGGTTCTCATGATGTCATATATGAGACCTTTATGATCCTGACAGAAGATTTGAATAAGTGTGTGAGATGGGCTAAGGTGATTGTCCACAGTTACTGAAACGGGGTTGGAGGCAACAGATCTGCTTAGGCGTCCGTTGGGCAGCTCTAAACTGAACATTTCTTCGGTAATAGCAGAAGGAAGATATGGAGAACCCTGTGAACACGCTGTAACTTCTGATCCGGCCAATTCAATTTCACAACTCAACAAAGCATTGCCTAAAACAGCCTTCAGAGAATTAATCGTTTCATCTCGTCTTCTTTTTGTATGAAGAAGTTCTCTGATTGAAACGAGAGAAAAGAAGAATTATGAAAAGAACAATAAAAGTAACAGCAGAAATGCTGCACAGTTATTATTCATTAAAAGGGAAGCAATGTCAAGAATGACAAACCTAGTATCTGTAACGAAGAAAAGGTCCATTACTCTCCCATCCGGGGTAGTTGATACCTTCACTCTATTTATTGTGAGCTCCAACTCACAGAGAACCTCAGTGACATCTATTGGATAAAAGTGTATTAATGTAAATCCGAAACAAAATATACCGCTCCATACAGTACATTTCCCACTCCATTATTGAGATATTTCAAAAGTGTAGGCAGTACTTGGTAAGGGAAATTTGAAAGAAAAGGATCCCTTACTTGATTTCTCAAAACGAAACAAAAACAGAATTAGTGTTATCATTTATGCTATACCAAATTATGGAAATAGGGATCATATCGATAAGAGTTCAATTGTCTTCCTTTCCATTTTAACACATCAATAGGAATATTCTATACTTATACGGTTATACCAATCTTTCATAAATTATATTCCTTTGTAAGTTGTATCCATTCCAAACAAGGGAAATGAAAATGACTGATTCTCTTGCCTTTTACGCAACACTGCTACATATGGGAACTCCTAATATCAATCGTTGGAGATCATCGCCTTTCTATTTCATCACATACAAAAATGCTAATCGCTCATAAAAGATAGTCATAACTTTGTCCAATTCAAACGCTTACTAAGTTGGGGCGAAGATTTCAGATAAATCACTGAGCAAGTTATGCAAATATTCATTAAGTGCAATATATCTAAGCAAATTAAGCTCGAGGGTAACGCCTAACGAAGTTTCAAGAGAACAACTACTCATGCAACTGACATTCTTTGTAATGAAAGATTAGCATTACCATGCAATAGACCTTCTCGTTCATACGAACACCAGAATTTCAAAAGGAACACATCTGGTGGCTTAGGCTGCTGATTTTCAGGCCGATAATAGAATATTCCAGAAGTCGAAAAATACGATGGACACACTTCCAACAGTCTCGTTGTCAACAAATTCCACCTTGTGTATGTGTTTGGTTTCCCCACCACCCAAAACACTATGTAACACCATTTCCCATCAGTTGAAACATCTGCTCAATAAAAAGTATCATATTGGTCACCAAAAAATTCATCAAAAATATCAATGGAAACATAAGTACAAAATTACCACAGAAAGTTCTAATTAGATTGATGAAGAATGACACATTTGCAGTTAGACAAATTGCCAGAAAAACCCAATCTTTGTTTCTCTCCGAATCTTATATCCAGCCCAACAATTCTCAAGCATTCCAGATCCAAACAGTAAATTTTCCCAGAAAATAAAAGAACAAAAAAATATCAAACAAATCACACTAACCCACCATTTTTCTAGCTAAAAAAACCAAAACCCACCTCCCAAAAACTCAGATTAATCGAGAAAAGTATTTAAAAAAATACACAAAGCAATAAATAAACCCTCACCTCCTCTGCAAATGCTGAGCCCAAACAGCAGTATAACTCTGCACAAATCACATCCCAATCCAGTCTTGTCAGGGCAATTCACAGTTATCACAGTGGGTTCACCGGCCTTCTCCGCTTGGTTAATTACCACAACGTCCTCGTGCAAAATCCCCATTGCTTTGCTTTCAGCTACCACTTTTCCTCCTCTGTTTTTTCCTCTGGTTTTTCGAAGCTCTCAGCGAACAGATTAAGTGAGAGGAGAGCCCAAAAGGCTTCCAATTCGGTATCTTCGGATTCTACTGTTGTTCTTTACTGGGAATAAACGGATTGGAGATTCCGCCAAACAGCAGGATCGGATGCCAAACAGCGGATTACGGATCACTGGATTGGAGATTCCTCTCCTCTGCTTTTCTTTTCTCGCTCGGCACTTTCTCAGTTTCTCGTCCTGCGCTTTATGTACTGTTTGGACAGTGAGAAAAATAGGAAAGAATTTTAAAAAATTAAAGCACGTGTGTGATTGGGTGGAGGACTCGGGGTCTAGAGTTGGACTTTAGAGTGAGCCAATTAGTGTTGACCACGTCGTTGTTGCTTAAGCAGGATTAACTGTTACTTTACAGTTAAGTAGGATTAATTTTGTAATTAATTAAGGATAATACTTGGGTACTCACTAGTGAGTACCCTATATACTCACTTTCTGATTTGGCTCAATCAAAAGATGACATGTGTTCCTTATTTTTAAAAGCCCAAGAAAAATTAAATAGCATATGTTTTATTTTTTAAAATAATAAAATATGTGTTAAAATATCATTAGGCCAAATTATTAAAGTGAGTATATAGGGTACTCACTAGTGAGTACCCAAGTATTGTCCATTAATTAATTTGTTGAGCTTAAGTGGGCCGGCGGCACCTTTCGCGACTTATGTTTAGGTGAATATATCGTAACGATACTATTAAATTGATTTTCTCAAAGATTAGAGGGGATGATGTCCTAAATTGAGCCTTAACAGTCAAGATCATTCACTTGGTCAATTTTGGGCTTTCCCTTTTTTGGTCAATTGGGCTTAATTTTATTTGGAAGAGAGAATCTCTCCATTTGTAGGCTTGTAGCGAGCTAGCACGATTGCGGGAGACACCAAGAGATTCGACACTCTAGTTGTATCAAAATAAATAACACAACTGATCGAAGAAAAATAACACATTGACATGTGAACAATTTATACAAAAGGAGATCATCTAGACGAAGAAAGAAACTTTTAATTGTTTGATTCGGGCTGGGGATCGGCCGCCGGGGAGGGTGGCTTTCCAGTCATTGTTCGTCGAGTTTTTAATTTTATTTTTCTGTTTCAGTTTTGCTTTAATTCTTATTTTTAAAAGATTAATCTATTAGGCTTTTTAGTGAGACAGGTGGCATCGTATTTGGAGCGAAACTTCATTTGTCTATGTTGAGGTGGAGTATCTGTACCTTGAAAAATTTCTCATCACGATGACTTCTCGAGTGTGGATAAATCTTTCTCCATTATGAGTGAGGACATTTGTCGAGCACTCTGTGTGTCTATCGTCATCTGCTTTCATATCGACAAATTTCAAAACAATCTGAATCTCTATGTCGAGTGATGTCAAGACCTCTATGCAGAGTGTTTTCGACATGTCATATGAAATGTTGTCGAGATATTTTTTAAAAGGTATTCGAAGGGTCCCAAAAATATATCAGACATTCGAAGGGTCCCTAAACTACTCGAGTCCCATATGTGGATTTGCCCATGTCTCCATGAACACAACACATCAACTGCACAAAACAAGTTTTTTTAATTTTATATAAACGATATTAAAAGTGAGAGAACTGAATGTCAGATCTTAATTATAACGATAAATGATGTTAACGAATTGAGTTACAAGTCTCCCAAAGAAAATGAGAGTATCATACAATGAAATATGTTGGGTCGAGTCGAAGTTTTGGCCCATCAAAAATCAAGCGACATGATGACGAAATGAGTTAGCTACAGCTCCATCACAAAAACAGCCCAATGGTTGTTGTTAATGTTTTATTTGCTTTTTTTCTTTTTTTTTTTCTGGTCAGAGGACTCAAACGTTGTTTTAAAAAAAACAAAAACAGAGCGCCAATTATGAAATTACACAAGTAGCATGCCTGCGCAAAACGACCGCCACGTGTTGCGCTGCATGTAAAGCCAACGTCTGCATGCACCAGCACCGCCTGTAACCGCCATCTTACTTACAATAATACCCCTCATCGTCTACCGCTATTCACTCCCAACTCAGGGGCATAAAAGTAACTTCACAAACCAGAGCCCCGCATAAAAGCAAAGCCAAGGTAGGGAGCAAGAACCAAGCTAAGCTCCCACCCGAAGAGAATATGGCTGTAGTTGTACCTCCGACTCTAACCTGCGCGGTGGGTGTTGTTGCAGTCTTAACTTGCGCACTCAGCACCCTATCTCTAGCTCTCCATGACACCCCACAAGACCTAATCATACACCAAGTCACTGACAATCACCACCACTCTCTGCCAGTGCCGGGGACCGAGAGAAACTTCCAGATGTTCATCGAACAATACGGGAAGAAGTATTCTACCCGAAAGGAGTACATGCACCGCCTCGGGATTTTCTCCAAGAACATGATAAGGGCCGCAGAGCACCAAGTCCTCGATCCGACGGCTGTCCACGGCGTCACGCCCTTCTTGGACCTGTCCGAGGAGGAGTTCGAACGGATGTACACCGGCATGATAAGTGTACCTCATGATGGCGGCGTTTCAAATGGTGCTCCACCGGTTATGGATGCTGGTGATTTGCCTGAGAGTTTTGATTGGAGAGACAAGGGAGCTGTTACTGAGGTCAAGACACAGGTAAGAAATACTAACTATGTTACTATTTTTGTGTACATACAATTTTGAGGTGAAAAAACCTTTTTTTTAGTTTATCTTTATCTTTTAGTTTTGGTCGAATAATTTATATTTTTTCGTGGTTGAATTTTTTTTATTATGCCCGCACAACTGTCCTACATATATATTTTCCCATTCACTTTATATTGTTTTGTCATCTAATTTTATAACGATGAAAAATCTATTAAAAAACCCAAGAGGAAAATACTATCAAATAAGTGGGTACATAGGCCCTGTTTGGTATTTTTTTTTTTTTACTAAAAATGCTTTCACTTTAAAGTTAAGCAGATAAAAAGTGTGCAGATAAAAAGTGTTTGGTAAAAATGAAATATACTGCTTATTTTAAAAGTTATAGCATTAAAACATCAACTTTTAAAAGCAGCATGGAGGTTGCTTTTAAAAGCTGCTTTTATAAGTAGTTTTTTTTTAAAGCGCAGCAATCCCAAACTGACCCATAGTATGACCCATAGTAGCACTTCGGGATTTCAACAACAGTTAAAAACGCTATTAATTATAGATCACTTGGATGCCAATTAATTCTCATGACATGGAACTCTCATGCCCTTGAAATTTTGATAAATTGTAATTTTGATGAATCACTAAGACACCAATTAATTCTCATGATATGGAATTGTCAAAAAAAAAAAGTTGGTATTTTTGCGTCACGACTTTGATCAGCTAGGACAGTATCATTTCATTTGGTTTTTACCTCTAAAGGCTAAAGCTAAAGTAACGTACCCTTCAATTTGGCAGGGTGGGTGCGGGTCATGCTGGGCCTTTAGCACTACTGGAGCAATTGAAGGAGCTCATTATATTGCAACAGGGAAGCTTCTTAATCTCAGCGAACAACAACTTGTGGACTGCGATAACACAGTAATAAACTCATTAGTTAACTAATAATATATTGATTCTTAATTGATACATATTAGTTAATTAATTTGATTAAAAAATTAAGCTTGATGTGTGTTATCTCATTTTTATTTAAACTACTTTTGTTTGAAGTGTGATCCAAAAGAGAAGACTGACTGCGACAATGGTTGTGGCGGTGGCCTTATGACAAATGCCTACAAGTATCTGATTGAAGCAGGAGGGTTGGAGGAGGAGAGTGCTTACCCTTATACTGGGAAGCGAGGTGAATGCAAATTCGACCCGGACAAGGTTGCAGTAAGAGTTGCCAATTTTACCACCATCCCAATTGATGAGGACCAAATTGCAGCAAATCTAGTCCACCATGGTCCCCTTGCTAGTAAGTACATAGTAATTAATCAAATATATATATATATATATATATATATATATATATATATTTATACAAACACAAATATATACACAAATGAACACATCACATACACACAGTTGGATATATAATGTTTGCATACATCTAAGATATTGTGTAGATTTACAGTTCATATGTCCATTAATTAACATCTAGTAACATGCCGATCTCAACTGACACGTAATAGATTCGAACACCATGCTAATGCAACTTGTTTCGTATATGCAGTCGGGTTGAATGCTATGTTCATGCAAACTTACATTGGCGGTGTTTCGTGCCCCCTTATATGTTTCAAGAAATGGGTGAACCACGGTGTTTTACTTGTGGGATATGGCGCCAAGGGCTACTCCATTCTCAGGTTTGGCAACAAGCCATATTGGATAATCAAGAACTCATGGGGGAAGACATGGGGAGAACACGGTTATTACCGTCTGTGCCGAGGCCATGCCATGTGCGGCATGAACTCAATGGTGTCTGCGGTTGTGACTAGTACTCGAGCATCGTAGTCAAGAGGCTGAAATTCCCACCACCTATTTCCATATTCGCGCGTTTAAGTTTCCTGAGATCTTAGTGATCTTATATATGTGTGTTACCTATATATCTCCAGCATTTTTGGTTGGCTACCTAGTTACGTTTTTTCTTTTAATTGCAATATGATTTTTAATAATATAATAGCAAGGCGATACAAATTGAACCTTTTAACTCATTTTTATCCCTCCACCAGAAATTTGAAATAACTCCTCCATTTTCTTTATATTCTTGATGAGTCAAGCTGAATGCTATTTGGATATTGCATTAATATGTACCGCTCAAATGTTTCAAGTCACCCATGCTGTCAACTTTTATGCTGTCAACGATAGCTAAAAATAGTACAATTAAGAGTTCTTACTTCTTCCCATATGTGCTGGTGGTCGACACCAGTTCCTAGCGGGTTCTTTAGAGATAAGGCCTTGCAACTCTTATTTTTCAAATAAAAATTTACATAATTTAAAATTCAAATTTTAAATAGACTGTCATGTAGACAAATAAGTGACCTATTATTATAAAATATTTACAATTTACGCCACAAACACTCTAATTATATACGAGGCAACGATCCCGAATAAAGAAATTAAGAATATTACTAACATATATGCCTATTAATATATTACATTAATGCACGAATATATGAATTGATCCTATATAAATTAGCCTATCTGCATCCCGAATAAAGAAAATTAAGAATATTACTAACATATATGCCTATTAATATATTACATTAATGCACGAATATATGAATTGATCCTATATAAATTAGCCTATCTGCATCCCGAATAAAGAAAATTAAGAATATTACTAATATATATGCCTATTAATATATTACATTAATGCACGAATATATGAATTATCCTATATAAATTAGCCTATCCGCATGTGTTGACGCACGCAAGAGGCATTTTTTTATTTATGGACGCTACGCGCCCTTAAAGATGTGTTACGTTAATCTCTCTGCAAGCGCTAGAGGATTTTTTTTTTTAATCACAGGCGCTAACATCAATGTTTTATACATATATTATCAAGTTTAAAGACCATAAAGCCTGCTGACATCAATGTCACATTTCCCACCTATTTATATGCACTTCATACTTCAGATTTCCATTGTTCGTAGTTTTAATTGTGGTTCTTTTCCTGCCACATTACAATCATGTAAAGAATCCCCTTAAAAAAAATTAATTCCAAATTAACGAATAAAGAAAGAAGCAAAAATTGTATGATTCAATTTCCATAAGGAGATATAAAATTAATACTATCACCATCACTCAACACGCAGGGAGAGGAGGGGGAGGGGGAGGGAGTACTTTTGGAAAAATATTTATCATCATCACTCAACACAAAGAAATCTGTAAATTGTGATTTATAAAATAATTATCAAAAACAAAACATAGAGACAAATAATATCTGTAAACAATTAGCTATAAAACATATAGAGAAATAATACCTGTAAAGAAAATTAGCCAAATCAATTAAACACAAAATTAACCAAAATCAGTAAAGAATTAAATCCTAATCAGTTCCTATCGATGATTGCCCCAACTTGCTATATGTTCCAACCAAAATCTGCATTGAACAACAATAAAAAAACAAAAGAAAACAAAAAGAATATCATATTAATTGATTATGCCAACATCAAAGCCAAACAATCAAAGGAGTGGGAAAAGAGATGGAGAAAATATAAAAATAAAAATTCAAATTAATTAACTTAAGAGGAGAAACAAACGGAATTATTAGCTTAGGGATTTAGAAATTCAACGCATATGCTCTCTTCATGTGTTCGTAATTCTTCTGCTCTTTTCTTGTATTAGTGTGCGGCAGAAAAAGAGATTTTTAGTAAAAACAAAAGAAGTTAAGACATTAATTTCGTTTACCAAAGTAACAATGGAAATGCATTAATCAACTATCCTCTAAATTTTTTCTCTGGCCCCAACTTTTACCTGCTTGTTTGTTTATCGGCTCTGCCTGTTTCCAACTTTCCCTTGCTCCGTTGTATCGCGCTAGGCTTGGAGCTTTTTATTGTAATTCTCTTTTCTGACAAAAAAAATCAAAGGAAAAACATGTAATTTCTAACATTTTTGCATACAATTTGGAAAAACTATGCCCAAAAAAATGACAATTATAGATGCCTAAAAGGAAAAAATGGAGCAAAATATTTCAATCACTCACCTTATAAACAACACACATTTCACCCCGCTCCCTTCCATTACATTGTGCTTCTGTTCATAAGGGAAAAACAAAGAAAGAATGGAAAAGTTTAATTAATAGAAACAATTAATCCCCTAAAATCTAAAATTAATGATAAAAAGGAAAATTAAAAAATAAAAATAAATCAAACAACAAAGAAGACATAGGAGAAGAAAAAAGTAAAGTACCAGAGACTGAGAGCGAAGACGATTTAGTTTTTGCAGGCAATAAATAAAACCAATTTGCAACTGCAAATAGCAGTTTCAAATTTGAACATCAATTTTTTCTTCTTTCAACGTGTTTAACTTATAATTGTTGAGTCTAAGAGGATAATTGTCTCTTTTTTTTTAAATAAGAGGATAATTATCTCTTTTTTTTGTTAAAAAAAATGATTTTGTAATAGGTGGTTTTTTACAGAGGGAATCATGGAGTGGAGTACAAAGAGGATAATTACCTCTTTTTTTGTTAAAAAAATTGATTTTGTAATGGGTGGTTTTTTACAGAGGGAATCATGGAGTGGAGTACTGAAGAACGGTTTTGCCATCTTGGTTTGGATTATCTCTTTTTATTGTTTTAATTTTTTTTCTTTTATCTCTCTCTCCTCCCCTTCTCTTTCCCGCTCATTCTAATATTTTTACCATTATGTCCCCATTTTTTTTATTTTTTGTTTTTTTATAACCTATAACCAAGAGTATTTTCGGTATTTTGTTAAAAATTTAAACTTAAGGCCTTCTGCCTTAATAATATAGATTAATTCACCTATATTAGTAACATATATAATTACTAATTTACCTACTATAAATAAGCACCGTTGTACACACTAAAAGAATGTAAGGAAATTATTTTGGAATCAAATAACATTCTTATATTTTGTAGGTAAACTATTTTACATGTATTCTTATATATATTGGGCACTTTTGTTGTTATTATTATATATATGTGTTAAATAATTTACCTATATATGAATAGGTAAATTAATTTTGAATCAAATAACATTTATTTATTTGTAGGTAAATTATTTTGAGTGTATTATTTCATATATTAGGCTCGTTTTATTGTTATTATATGTTTGTGTGTAAAATAATTTATCTATATTTAAATGTAAAATATACGAACTATTTTTTAATAAAATTACATTCCTTATTTTGTCATATTTGTTGTTACTATGCATTGAATTTATAACACTAATACTTTCTTTTTTTCAGAATCATTAATTGTAGATTACTTAAAAGTAACATATCCATAATAGACGTCAAAAATGTAATTAGGGGTATTTTTGGTATCCAAAAATTACAACATGTGTGAAGTCAAACTTAATTAATAAATTTGCTTATGTGGAGCCTAATCACTGGGTTTTAGTCAAGTAAAAAAATATGTTAGATTTTAGTTAAAGGAAATTCAGTTTCAGGGGTAAACTCATATTTTCATTATAATTTACCCAACTTACTATGCACACACTAGGGCAGCTGGTGATCATAATGAATGGTTAGCTTCAACAATTCAATCGATTAGAGAAGGAAGGGTGCAAAGAATTAGTGAATGCCTCGTTCGCGAGTACAGAATAACTTGGCATGTTCTGCAAGGGGAAATCAGCAAGGACTTCAGAGAGGGTTGTAGTGCTATTTTGTGGGACAAGGATAAGACAGAAAAGTGGAAGACTTTTAATTTGAGATAACAACTTATATGAAACGGGTTCACCGCCACGTGCTGCCCTGATCGAATAATACATTGTTATGTGGAGGAAAATTTGCACATGGCAATACATTATTGGACAAGAGACGCCACGTGGCGGTGAATCCGTTTCATATAAGTTCTTCTCCTAATTTGTAGCTGATCACTGACCATATGGTTGAGCACTACTTCTCTAAGCTGTATGGTGATCATAAAGAATGGCAAGAACTAAAACTCCCAACAAGATTCAAATTGCCTGTATTTTCCAATTCCAAGCTCTGATCAGGTTAGGATCTTATGGTGTTTCCAATACCTAACAACAACTAGTAACTTCTGAAAGCCATTGTAGTGGGGTGAGGAACTTCGAGTCGTATAGCGCGGTTCTTAGGGAAATGCACTTGTGAGTAGAGTTTCAGTAACCCTTATTTGATTTCTAGTTCGCTTGTGAAATAATTTGTTACGATCAATTGTTAATATTATTCCCCTGAATATCTAATATTGGATGCATGAATTCTACTGGACTCTTGATACATGTATATTTGTTGTACCGCTACGTTTGACATCACGTGTCGATCCTAGAAGAATTATCGGTGGAACCATTATATTTTATGTTTTGTTGACAAAAAAAATATATATATATATATATATATTTTATGTTTTGGCATATAAATAGGGTCCAACTTCAGTGGTACGTACCATTGAATGGTACGTACTGTTAAATGACTAAGATTCATTTGGGGCCCACTGCAAATTAATCTGAACCATTCAATAGTCGTAACATTGAATGGTACGTACCACTCAAGATTTTTCCATATAAATACCACATTCTCATTATTGGTGTAATTTCTCCTGATAGAAGTTGTCACATTTGTCGGTTAGGCAAGGTGTGTCGATTATCATTTTATTCTCGGACCTTTGCGGCTCACCATCCTCTAGCACTTTTACATCTTGATGTCTGGGGCTATGCTCCTGTTTGTCTAATTTTTGCTACAATTAGTGTTAGTGTAAAATTGATAATTTCTAACAAAACGTTTGAGTCTATAATATTTTAGACTAGCGTATATTTTTTATTGTATTATTTTTGTCTAAATTTATCTCTCATGCTCTCAATCACAAATATAACAAGTGCTTTAGAGACATTCACCCATATATGTTTGCATGCATACATCTCATGTAGTTTAGGGTTTTACGTGAATGTGGCTTTGGACTTGGTGTTTAAATGGTTGAAATCTTTGTAAAGCTGCTCATTTAAATTAATTATATATATATATATATTATATAAATGAATTATATATTTAGTTTCATGCATATTTCATATTCTTTGGTTATGTTTGCTGACTTTACTTATCCAACTGAATTCAACCTATTTCCCATGTTTTTTACTTGGAGTAGAACTCTTACATATCATATCTCTACATGCTGAATTATGTTTTACATAATTATCCAATCACATCATTTTGTTGTTTGGATATATCATGCCGCATGCATTTAGTTTGCTTTGCTTTTTATCTAATTGTTAAAAAAATTCAGCCTGTTTTTATCTCGTTTTATTCGGTGTTGTAGCATGGGTATAAAAGGATAAAAGGAGATGTTTGGTTTTTGAAAGAGGTTGCTGCTATTGTGTTTTCGTTAAGGAATGGGCACAATTTTCACCGGTTTTCCAATAAAGGTTTTTGCAGTGAGTTTTCTTTTCAAAGAAAAAAAGGTCTGTTTTCCTTTACAATGATAAGTGTTATTATTTAGAGCAAATTTAATAGCAGCCCGTCAGCACAGAGTGGTTTTAAAGATAGTTTTTAGTGAAGGAAAAATTAGTTTGTAATCCGTGAGTTTTCTCAAGAAAAATTTAGTTTTTGTTCGGGGTTTAACTAGGAATCAATTTATGAAAATGTGTTTTGTGATTTTTGTAATTGATTGTTTTCTACAAATCATTTCATCATATATTCATTCTGCATGATCGCATTAGTATCTTGCAAAGTTCGAGAAGAAGGTGATTGACGGTTGCGTTAGTGTCTCGCCACTTTCACTCAAAGGCTGAAGAGAGATTGAGTAGCAAAGCGTGGAGACAAAACTGTCAGCTAGTATGTGTGTCTAGTCGAGTTTTGTAAGCTTTTTTTGTATTCGTTTCTCTTAGTGTTTGTCCTGGCTTGGAAGCCCAAAATTTTTTTCAGTGGTGAGTTTTATCTCATTAAATCCTACATCTTGTGTGCACTTTTTATATTCTGCTTAATATTGATTTGTAATATTTAGTTTTTGCAAACTTGATTAATTTAGATGAGAATTTGAATTAGATTTTAAGTTGGAACCTATTCATCCCCTTCTAGGTTAAACTAGCACCCATCCTAAAACTTTGAATTAGTATTTGTCTATAATTGATATTTTTTTCCAATTTGTGTGGCTATTTACTCTTGCTCGTAAGTTTGATGTTATAAATACCTTTACCACATTCAAATGCACGAGTGAGAATCTGTTGAATTGTATAATTAAAATTGTATTTGTATTTTATTTTGTCAATCTTTCGATGTGAGATGATGGTAAGAGTAGAAACACTCATTTTATTTGTATTTCCGATATGAGACTTTTTGTCTTCTTTCAACAGTAATAACCCTAATTTCAATCTACCCCAAACCTACACCAACAGTTTTTATCCAAACAGTAGTATATCAAATGAGTGTATTTGAAATCCAAATTCAAATCCTTGAATCCAAATGGACCCTCATGAACTCTTTCTACTACCCATTTTCTCATGCTTCCAGAAACCGAGTTGCTGAACTGGTTCGCTCATTTCCAATTTGCAAAGAAAAGGTAAATTAAAGGATACTTGGTTGTCCCTGTTGGGTATTCAAGTGAACTATTTTGCCTGTGGTGGAATATATTAGCACTTGGGGTCTCACTTTCTCACAAGATATTTTATGGGTATTCAAGTCATAGATGTCGCTGCTGAGGCATGGGGAACCTTGGAGGAGAAGCAACAAATATTGGCTGTGTTGGAAAAGAACCCTAATGAGTTCTTAGCATTTTATTCCCCAAAATCCAGGCTTCTAAAGCATGTTACTGCTATATAATGTCAATTACCAAGCTTGAGAATTTTAATATAGAACTAATGCATATATCCTCAATGAGTACATTACTCATATGTTACATGTAGCTGATCACACAATAAACATACATATAGGTTACCAAGAAAAATAACTTCTGACATCAAATACTAAAATGCAGCACGACACATCTGAGTGAACATCATATGTAAACCAAATGGATCAAAATTAAAATTCAAGTGATTAATAGCATTTACTGTACATTCTACATCCTGAGAATATGTTATATAACAATGCAATACAATTTGTTAGTTTATGTTGATTTATCAAATAATTTAGTTTGTTTTGTTGCCCCACTATTTTTTGGAGACATTGGTGAAGAAGGATTTGGAACCATTTCTCTTTGAGATTTTTTTTTTGAGGGATTTATTTTTTAGAATTGAAATTTTGGACGGAGACGCCATTATTGATTGATTTGGGGTTATGAATTGAAATTTTGAAGAACTTCATAAAGAGACTTCAAAATTTGGGCCTTAGATTTGGGTCTTAAACTTCACAAGAAAACGGAAAATTCTTCAGTGGTACGTACCATTTAATGGTACGGCCATTGAATGGTTCAGATTAATTTGCAACGGGTCCCAAATAAATCTTAAACCATTCAACAGTACGTACCACTGAAGTTAAACCCCAAGAAAACTGGGCCAGAATTTTATGCTTTGGGTTGGGGTGACCCAAGTTCGATTTTGGCGGCACGAGTTCATCAAGTAAAACAAAACGCTTGCTTTCTTCTTCCTTTTCCTGTGCATGTCTGACGACTTTACCCCGCAAACCGCAGAGCTTCGAAACCAACTGACGATGTCTACTTCCGAGCCTTCTGATAGTGTGATGGCAATGCTCATCGACGGAGAGGACGAGCAGGAAGTACAAGAGCTGCAAACCGACGCTCGGACTCCGATTCCCGAGCAGCGCCGAAAAATCTCGCCTTCGCTGTCGTCGAATTACGGTGGCGACGGCGACGAAGGTAGAAGAAAGAGGGTTTCGGCTTTGAGCGATACGGAGGGTTTGTTTTGCCCTATTTGTATGGAGGCGTGGGACTCGCAAGGCGATCATCAAGTCAGGTTAGAAATATGCCATCTTTTGGTTTTCCCGGAATTTTTTTATTTTCCTGGAAAATTTGTTGGTTTGTGTTGGCATGTGTGTTGAATTTGAAATTTTGTTGCTGTTGTTATGACAATTCAGAGTCCCAATGTTTTTTTTTTGGTTTGATTCAGTAAAGTTGCGTTCTTTTAGAAACTGATTGTTGATTACAATGGGAGAATTTACTATTTCATTCGAGTAGTTTACTCGAAACCCGAAAGTCTGTGCTTAAATTCAGAAAGGTACAAGGAAACAAGAAAATTTAACAACCCAACGATTAGAAAAGTTAATCACATTGCCATGGTCACCTGAAGAATTTGCTCAAATTTACCCATAAACCCTCAATACCATCTCAGAAGCTAAAAAGAACTCAATTGGGGAGCCCTAAGTGTTCGATATTAGTGTTACAGAACATAGTCGTGTCACCAACAAATGAAAGTGTTGAATTAATATGGTACTTGCTCCGGTGAAGCCTAACATAACACAGTAAATGGTTAAAGGCTTGGTGTTCTTAAGTTGCTACTGACCTGACTTTGGGGTCGACTCGCATCCTTCCCGTCAACAAAAAGTAAAAATGTTTTTTGGGGGAGGGGTTCTTTGTTGGGAATGGTGAGTTAGATTACATGTTAGAGTTAAATTCTAGTTTTCTCAACTTGCCATTACACTTAAATTTTTGTGGTGATGTCTGTATTTCTAATTAATAATTTGCTTTTGTTGCGAGAGTGCTATTTGTATTCTTCCAGGTGTATTCTGCGTAACATATCATTTTCAATTGAAAATCCATTGGCTAAACTCATTCCTTATTCATTTCGCAGTTGTCTTCCTTGTGGTCATGTATATGGCTTGTCTTGCATTAGAAGATGGATTCAACAACATGGTGGACTTTCTGCGAAGGTTCTTTCTGCTGACTTCTTTTATTTTTCATTTATCTACATTCATTTCACCCATTGTTCATTTTTCATTTATCTACATTCGTTTCACCCCATCGTTTTTTTCCTGTAGTGTCCACAATGCAATACAAAGTACAAGTTAAAGGACATAATAAAACTGTTTGGATCACCAATAGTTGTTCTTGATGAAAGCCTACATAAGGTGATGATTATGTATTATCTTGTGTTAAACAAGTTCCAAACATTAATGATAAACACTATTCTAAATATGAACTCAACCATTCTGCAGAAAGTAAAATCATTTGAGGCTGAAGTCGTCTCTCTCAAGACTGAAGTAAGACTACCGAGTACCAGAGTATCAAGCTGCATGCTGTTTCGTTGCTTAGTTATTGCAATAACAGTTAAAATACTTGTTGTCTTTTTTTATTCAGCAAAGGAGAATGCCTTTATGCCTTTTCCTGTCATGTGCAGAGAGCTTCTTTACTTGACATACAAGATGATTTATTCCGTGTACAAGAAAATCTATTCAAGGAATTAACCAACCGCGGGGAGGTATATTTGTTTGTAAAATTCATATTTTTATTTCTCAAATTAACTTTTTCTTCGAAAGATATGTTATCTTGATTTCCTCTTTCTTATGGTGTTGGGCATTCATTTCCCGGGATCAGTTAATTCATGCAGAAAACTGTTTCATCCTTTCAAGTTTCATAACAAATATTTTGCTGTGTTTAACAGTTTTGGTTTAAGAATTAACTTTTCTGATTATTTTATTTGTTTTTGCTACATAGTTCTATTTTTATCCTTTGCCAGCTGCTTTTCGACTTATGTCCCCATTTTGGTTTTCCAGAAACCTAGCTGCAGAGATGATGCAGCATCAGGAGAGAAAGGGATGGAGTGCTTTACGTTTATCACTGCTAAGGATAACCAGGGACAGGGCAGAAAATGGGGTCATATTTCTATTTGAGAACTTTACCTTGCAAATTTATTTTCAGTTTTTTTATCTAGCAAATTTATTTTCAGTTGGTTGTTTCTAAAAGAAGTAATGTCGCTTAAGATTTTTTTCGTAACAGCCCACCGTCCTTTTTATGGTCTCACAACATGATGAAAACATTCATTGTTACTCATTTTAAAGTATGTGCCCTACTGCTATAATGAATCAGTGGATTTGTTTTAGTTGGTGACGTGCTGCCATAATGCAGGTCATCACTTTGCCCATAATTTTGGCAGACAAGGAATTCTTCACTGTAAATTTCAATTGGAGGTGAATCCATTCGTAATTCTTTCTCCAACTTTATCACATTTCACTTATTGTTGGGTGATTTTTTCTTTCATTCAGTTGGGTACTTGTCCTAGTTGCTTCTACAATTTTTTATGTAGTCCTTGTAGTAGTAAATTTGTCTAGAATGCATTTGGAGAACTTTCTACGCGAGAGGAATTTCCCTTTCATGATCAGAATTTGGTAAACCCTAATAAGGCTGAGTTGCTTCTTGTATGAACACTATAAGGTCTTTGCAAAGCTAAAATAAAGGTGGATCATCGATTCATCAGTTAGATTAAAAATAGAGGAATGGGTTTCTGGAAATATGGTCATAGGATCTTTTTGGTTGCCAAAAGCCTATGTACTTGGTGGTGAGGATAGCATGGGGCAAGACTAGAAGGCATCCTTATTTGCATTGAGTAGTGGGAATGTGGCAGATGCCATGACATTTAGGGTGATTGCTGTACCTTAGACATGGATCTAAGACTCGCGTTATCTTCAAGAAGGAGGGCAATGTGCCTGATGTGCCATAGAGATGGTGGCTCTTTTTTTCTTGTTTGGTGGAATAGTACTCTCTACAATATGCGCTAAGCTTCCAGCCAAAAGCAGACACCATTCGTAGTATGCAGAAGAATATTTTATTCTTTTAGACAAAAAAGAACTGACTGATAAATATTATAAATAATCTTGAACATACCATACAAAAGAGATCGAAGAGAACGACAGCGGTCTGATCATAATTTGTAATTTTATATTAAATTCATTCATGGTTCAATGTATTCATATATGCTTGTCAACACACGATTTTGGCAATTAGATGCTTGTCATCCATGACTTTATTTATAATTTTGATCTCATATGATGTATAGCATCTATGGACACTTCCAAAAGTTCCTACAAAAATTTGGCCTTTCAGGCTTGTTATACACCTTTACCATGAGTAAATTTCTAGGTGGCTGATTCTTGGGTTTTTCATTTGAATTGCGCTCTCCTATTAGTTACATGTCATGTGTTTGATTGGGATAGATTTACCGTTGACAGCGGATAGATTTATCATTGACAGTGTGAGCTGGCAGTAGAAGGTGCAAGGCTTTTTGATATGGATGCTTCTTATCAAACTTTGGTCCTTGCTCGAAGGATATCTGGAATAGGTGGCACACACATGCTGAAGAAAGTATAGTTCTTGTTGAACGCTAACAAAAACAAAACAAAAATATAGTTTTCAGCATATCTGGAATAGGTGGCACACACATATGCATAATTGGTTTAAGAATTCTGTTGCCACAGGTCAACTTGATCACTCCTCAACAAAGTGAAGATATACAGCCTCCTCCTGGTACAAAGCCCATCAAGGATCTACGTGTATCCCCATGTGGTAGATTCACCCTTTTAGCTTCACTGGGGAAAAAATTATCATTTCTTAGGTTTGCCTATTCTGTCTTTTTGGCCAATATGACTATTTAGGTGCAATTTGTTGGAATTTTTTTTCAGTTACAATTTTTTTTTTGGAATTTACTTGTTTTTTTTTGTGTTTCAGCATGGGGAGCAACAGTTTTGTCATCACTTATGACTTACCGGTATAATTTTTCCCATATTCTGAGTTGCAAGTCTAGAGAACAAATGTTGTCGCTTATCAGCTAGTGTGTGGGGTGTGTGTGTGTCTAGCGGAGTCTTTTCACTGCAGAATATCCCATTTTCCCTGTTCTTTTTAGATTTGTGGAATAAGTTGTCTGTGATCAGATCAGTGCCCGCATGGCAGATTACAGGGTTCTAAAATAAGATTGGATCCCCAAATTGGAACTTCCAAAAGTGATTAGTCATGTTATTTTTCTAGCATCTATTATACGAATGAGATTCTGTACTTACCATTATAAAGCAGAAGGGATTTCCAGGACCTATTTAGCAAGTACTCATTTTTCACATTTATGGAGACACAGATAGTTAACTTTATATGGATACTGTTGTGCCACCATTACCATGTACTTTTTTATTTTTTCTACCATTTATCTGAATTTACATGGTTGTGCATATCCAGGGCCCAGCATGGTCGTGCTCATGGGATGTTAACAAGCCACATCATCTATATACTGGCTTACAGGTTTTGATCCCTAACCATTTAGTTATATCATATGCTTATATCCTTTTGTGGATGTTTATGCAGAGGGTTGTAGACTATATAATACTGCTTAGTGTTATCTTCCATTATTTGAACGCCTCTAGATGTGTTATTCATTTTAGTTTATTCAATCTTATGCTAATTTGATAAACTATCAGTTTATTGTTGGCGGCTAATTATCTTATCCGCTCATTTGTAATTTGGCAGGATGGTATGCTTTTAATGTTCGATATGCGTTTTAGCAAGATGCCTCTGCTATCTTTGGTTGGGCTGACCTCCCGGCCAATTCATACTATACACTCCCTTGTGCAAAACCGTGCTTTCAGTCACACTTCTCATAAATTGCTTACTGCTTCTTCCAGTGGCCCTTGCGTGTGGAACATGGGTGGTGCTGGTCCTGCTGCTGGAGAAAGGTTAGTCTATACAAAGTTATAAACTTTGTGATGATTAGTCCCTTTAGTTACAATATCCTGCTAACTCTTCTAAAAAGGTTGAACTTCTGACTGTAAAGTTTTTGAAACATAACCTTAAAGTCATATGAACTGGTTGATATTCTAACTCATATCTAAACATCTTGAAGGCCGTTTCTCATCCCTGGATTGGAGGATCAAGGTGTTTGTACATCGGTAGCTTATAGTCCCTCAACCGATGACATAGTTGCTTCATATCATCCGAAAACCGATACATCCTCTAACCCTTCCGGTTCTCAAGTTCTTATCAAGAGGGTAGACGATTGCTTTTATCATAAGATCGGATCTGTGCCAGTTCATTTGAATGACTTTCAGCTGAGAAAGTCTGCCATTGTAGATATACCGGACTGCTACCCATTGTTTGCGTACGGTGAGGAACTGACCTGTGGATTGAGGCTGCGGGAATTGCCAAGTCTAAAAGTGAGCCAGAATCTTGAACCTCATCAACATTCCATCCTTGATGTGAAGTATGCACGTTCTCAGGACAAAGGTTTGGTTGGTTGCTTGAGTGAAGACAAGTTGCAACTTTTCTCCGCAGCTACAAAAGGTGTGTTTATATAGTAAATTCTGATGCTAAAATAATTGTGAAAGGCGAAAGGCAAAAGTGAGAGATCTGCAACTGCTGCAAGGATTCACCCATCACTAGTTCACTACCAAGGACAGTGGTTTTCAGAATCATAAGCAAAGATGTATCGTCCTTGAGGATTCGAGGCGGCCAATAAGAGATAAGTCCTAAGTTAAAGTCCCGCCCCATCTCGGCCAGTTTTGTGATATGCCTTTCTCGGCCATAGCTCTGGTCGATTGTTGCTGTCGTTGTGGTTCTACCATAGATTTCCGAAGTCGAAATCCAAGTTTCTTGTTCATAAAAATGATAATGTGACAAAGGAAATGCTAGATATCTTTCCACTTAGCTTGCTTTCGCCATCCTTTTCGTTCTTTTTGTTTGTGTATATAAACCCAAAAATTGTTCAATTAGTGCGTAAATTGTTTCGGAAATAACTCTTTTATTCGATGAAGCTTCTTCAACTACACCAAGCTTCTCAGTTCTCAAGCTCACCATCAAGAACACTAAATTCGTAGCGTTGAGGGTCTGTTTGGTTGGCGGGTTAAAGGCTTGTGAAAGGGTATGTGGATTAGAGGTCAAGGAATGGATATGTGAAACTTGTCCTATGTTTGGTAAAACCAGTAATTGGAATATCAAATCTACCAAGGGTGGAATGCTCATCCTTGTTTTTATTTCCCAACATTTCCAAACGTTGGATTGAAAGTCTTTGGATTCTCACGTCCTAGGAATCAGCATGGAAATTTCGGGAACCAAACAGGCCGTAAGAATTTCTCTAACAACGTTAGGTGAAAAAGTGGTTGTTGAAAAAGTGACATAATTCCAATGCCTCATAGAAAAACGATTACAAGTTTATAATTTTCAATACATTCATAGAGCCCAAAAAATCTGTTCTTCTAACCAATTTGTAAACGTATATAGTTCATTTAAAAGGTGACCAACTTGTGCAAGTGGTAGATTGCCTCATCAGTTAAGGTCTTCCTTTTCAATTCATTGCGTCATGTGTTGAAACTCTCTTTCAATAATATAATTTAGAGTAGGAATATCGCTTGTATTAAAAAGAAAAAGTGACCAACTTGCATACTTGAGTTTAGCTAATTTGCTAGAGTAGTGTGCTTCACTCTCTTAACTCAAGTTCGAATCATCATTCCTGTAATTTAGATGAATTTAGTGTAATTATTTTATTATTTATAAAAAAAAGTCACAAAATAGGCTAACCAAATAATTTTATTTTAAACTCGTTATTCTTGAAAATCAAATATAAAACCTCGTAACTAAAAGTGGAGATAAATATCGCTAAACTAAATTGTTGCAATAAGTGACAACCAACTTTGATGGTAAAAAAAAGCAAAAGTGATCGAAACAAAAAGGAATTTAGGGTGGTGGGTGACAAGAAAAACTAGTCAACTAATTAATAAGTGGAAGTGTAGAGAAAAGTGATATTTTCCCTTTAGAAAAAACAAGTAAAAGAAAACTTTAAATTTGGTGTGGGAGAAAATGGAGGACAACATGGTCTCCTCATAACTTAATTGTGTGGAAAGACTTTAGTCACCAATCCGACTCACATCCACGTCGGCAACAGAAGGTGACTGAAAACCAATTCTCCAAGCTACAAAAACCATAAACAAATAAATAAAACCAGAAATAAATATTATAAAAGATAAAATAAATTGCATTCTTCTTCTTCATTTTTCATATCCAATCCGTACTCCCTCTGTCAATCATTGTAATCTCCGAGTGCTTCCCGTGAAAGGTGCTGATCAAGGTACTTGTTAGACTAGCATTAATTATAATTTCATCCCCCTTTTCTTTTTCTTGTGAATTTTCTGGGTTTTTGGGTATGAACTGTGCTTGTAGATCTCAAATGGGGTTCGGTTTTTTTATTTGACTTTTTTTTTTAATCAAATGACAATAATTTTTTGTGGGTTCTTTAGCATTCAGGGTTCTGTGAACTTTTCCTTTTTATACGAATCTATGTTGTTTAATATTGTTAACATTCTTTGGAATTTGGCTAAAAGGTAGGCTCTTTTAATCAACAGTGGAATAAATGAGAAGTAGATTGATTAGTTTTGGGGTGAATGTTAATGGTTAATGAATGAAGATTAAGTTATTTTGGTTAATCCAGTGTTGGATTATCTGAGTTTTGTGGATTTGAAAAGAATGGTTGACATTTTATACCGAAAACTTGGCGGGTGATGCATCAAAAAGTTTCTGCAAATGGGAGTTGAAATTTTAAGTCTTTGTTGTTACCATGACTTGGGTTCCTGTTAAAATGGTCATCTTGTAGTTGGGTCTGTGTCGAATTAGGACGCGGTTCTTTCGATTAGGTTTTAGAGCCTCGTTGTTTTGCAACCTTTGTTGTCAAAGATTCAACTTTTAAGGTCCTTATAGGGTTGCTGGATAATTGCTGAAAAGCATGTAAATAATGCTCACTTCGCAATTAATACGGAACAAAAAAATATGCGGATTTTATTTGGAGGCTCTGATCTTGGAAAATAGTGAAAGGTAGGGGAAAGTAATCTTTGGATATTTCAACATGGATGTATAAGACTTTGTGATTGAATCAATTATTCGCAATTGTGGAGATTATGCTGTTCGTAACTAGTGTATTGGTAGTTACTTATGTTTAACCAACATCTTCTACTTAATACTTTTCTTCTCCATTATCTTTCTTCTCTGTTCGATCCCCTGTGGAGGTTCCTTATGCTAAGCAGTTGCTTCAGAAATTGTCTTTCATTTCAGGTGGCCGTGTCTGTTCGTAAACACTGGAAGTTGCTTCTCAACCGAAACACTTCGCAACAATTCAGTGTCGTTTGCATAAAGGAATGGTCACCCGATATGGAGACAATGTCAGTGAATACTGGAAATTCCCATTCCAATAAAAGGCAAGCTTCAGAGCATTCGAAATCTACTAATGAAGAAAAGAGGCCTGCAGTAAAGGAAGCGAGCACTCCTGTATTTGTTAATCATGGTAAGTTCTTTGGATATTATTGCTCTGATGAAGTGCTAATACTGATACATGTAAAAGCCTTTTCCTACCTTGGCAGTACGATTAGACTAACCCTTAATAAGAAACACCTGAATATAATCAATCTTATTACAACTTCTATTGAGTTGAAGATATTCAGAATCCCTTAGGTTACAGTATTATACCCTTTATTTATTTCCGGAAAAGTGTACAAAAACTTTATTTTTATGCTTTGTTGATAAAAAGGTACAAGAATTCATATTTGAACGGATGCGCTAAATCTTTTCGTTTCTCTTTCGTCTTGGTATTACTTGTGGCAGGCTACTGTCATAAAAAGTAAAAACTAGCTTTTACAATTGAGTAATGGCTATTTTCCTTTATAAGGAACAGCTTTAAAATTTGGATTTTTGCCTATGCGATAGCTTTTTTTGGAGAAGTAGTAAGAAGCTATTCCTTCTGCTCTGTTATTACCATATCTTAGCAATCCAAAACAACAAAAATTGATTTGTTTTTATCATTAAGTAATTGGTATTCATCATTTGTTCCTTGGAGATAATCGAGCTAATTTATCTTGTAGCTGCAATTGCTTGGCATGAGAGGAGAAAAAAGTGGATTGGGAATCAGCGGGTGCAAAGAATGGAAAAGGATCCAATCATAAGGTATTTCCTCTTCAGAAAGCTTCTTGTGTAGGGCGGGGGTTAGTTGTTAAACTCATGGTTAAAGAATTTACATAAGATATAGAAACCTCTATGTCAGTTCCCGAATTATAGTTTGCAGGTTTATAAAAGAAGGTCCGCCTTTTCTTTTTTGGAATATTACATGTGTGCGTGTGTGTGCGATTTCAAATACTTTCTCTTCTTTCAAATTTAAGCATCAACATGAACCGAAGAAGTTATTGCAACACCAAAATGGGTTGATGGCAATAATTTGTATACCTCCATCATGGTGGTTGATGATATCATATCGTTGGCTTTCTCCGACTATTTCCTACTGAATTCTAGCTACTGAAAGAATGTCTGGACTCGGGAAGATGATGCAAAAAATTTATTTTGCAGCTGGTCAACATCATATGAAGATCTGTTGTCGACAAACGAGTCTTTTCCTGAGCCAATCCCCTTAACTGTAAGCTTTTCTTTTCGTTTTCCCAAAAGATTGTTCTACGTGTTTCACATTTAGAATCCGATTTTGTGATATTTTATTATGACTTTTTCTTAGTACTATGAATTTACGTTACTGGTGAACCGTGCAGGAGATGGTAGACTTTTTAGTAGATATTTGGCACGATGAAGGTCTCTTCGATTAGACAAAGTGGAGACAGATTAAGGTTGGAGAAGGTCATTAAACCCTTTACAATCCCTAATACAATCTAATTTCTTGTAGCTGATCATTCACACAAGGTTGGATGCCGGAAAGCGTTGCTACGAACCAAAGCGATACTCTTTTCCTGTTTCTTAATTCTTTGGATTGTAAAATCTAGATAGTGTTCAACATTTACCACTTTAATTTGTGGGAAAAAAAGACTAATGCATTACACTCAGTTCTAATTCTGAATTATGACTTCTGGGGATCATCTGTTTTTTACTTTTCTACCTATTACAAGAAATACCAATTCAGTAATTTCTTTTGGGAACGTCACTTAATCTACTGAAGATGCAATTTTGGTAAATGATTGTAAGAGAGATCAATAATGTAGCTTTGTAGTCGTTAGATCGACGAGTAAACAATTACAATCGGTGAAAATATACTGCGAGTTTTTACTCTTTTCTTTTATGCAACCGTAAATATTTATTCTTTGTTTACTTATTTGGAATGAGTATTGAAACTATTTTCAATTACTTACCCAATTAAAAAGAAAGTATTGATTCTCACGCAAATTGAGTTGTAATCTCATATTCATTCATAGCCAAAATATGAGTTTTACTGAAATATGGTTATTGGAATTATTTTAATTCTCAATTGTTATCGGAAAAGGAATGAAAATTTCTCCTTAAAACTTGTAAATTAAAACCTAAAAATTAAGAACCAAACTAATTGAACCGATTCATTTCTCGTACTTCTCTCATTTCCTGTTAAAGTAAACGTTCTTCACAACGAATTGATCCCTTTTGGTAAAAATCAAAATAAATTAATAAAATCAAAATTAAAAAAAAAAGGTAAAAACGCGGGGAAGAAAGGACCGTCGGTTGGTGGTTGCTGGCTGCAGCTTAAAAGAAGAAAGTAAACGCGGAAAAGAAAAGTCTCTGCGGAGGGAAAAAGGAAACAGAGATACACACACCATCGGATAATCGGATAATCGGATCGGATTGGATCTTAGACAAACCAGAGAGGCAAAAATGAACAAAGTGAAGAGCTTGTTGAAGCCGAAACCTAACCCGTCGGAACAACTCAGAGAATGGCAGCGGCGCCTCCGCCATGAGTGCCGCAACATGGAGCGCCAAATCAGAGGCAATTCTCTCTCTCTCTCTCTCTCTCTCTCTCAAAGCTTACTTCTTTCTTAATTAATTTTTTAGATTACGGGTTCAATTTGTTTGGTGCAGATTTTATTTTATTTTGTCAATTATTTGAATTATCGGTTGAGATGGGTTTGTGTGTAATTGTTGGTTAATTTTAGTCTAAAAAGAAAGATGGGGTTTTTTATTTCATAGATATACAGAAAGAAGAGAAGGCTGTACAGAAAACTATCAGAGAGGCTGCCAAGCGAAATGACATGGCCACAGCCAAGGTTAGCCTCTAATCTCTGTTTAATTATTAATAAGTTCACTAGCAACTTATAAAAACTGGTTGCACGAAAGCATTCTTATCGAAAACTCGAAGGGCGAAAGCTTTGCCTTTTATTAGCTTATGAAGGTTCAATGAATCGAAATTCGAAACTCATTCTGTTTCTGAGGGGTTTGTGGATTTAGAACTCAATGTCACTAATGTCAAGAAGGTTTTTTTCTCCGAGTTTCTATCCGTTGGAATCAGCTTCAGATACGTTATGGTTTTGGGCCATTTGTATGAAGTTCTTAAGTATAAACCCGAATGCGGGTGTTTTTAGGTTCTTAGGATTTTTCGCGAAGGATGCTAGCGATGTGGTCTTTATGTTGAATGTCTACTTGTGTTAGCTTCTTGTTGTTTTGATCGTCACGTCATGTATATTCTATGTGTTGATCGACTTGTGAATTGTATTCAGGCACTTGCAAAGGAAATTTTGATGTCGAGGAAAGTTGTGAATCGCCTTAACGAGAATAAGGCGCAACTGAATTCAATATCCATGCACCTTGGAGAAAGTGTTGGTATTGCTTCACGCATATGAACATTATTTTGGTTCCCCTATGCTTATGTTTTCTTCAAAGTTTTACCTATTGTGCAACTCTTTGAGACTTCGACCCACCCCTACCCCCTTCTTTGATTAAATCAGCTTTATGGTATTGATATGTTGTACGTGCTTGCAGCACTTGCTCGTACCGTGGGTCATCTGTCAAAGAGTACGGAGGTTATGAAACTTGTCAATAACCTCATGAAAGCTCCGGAAATGGCTGTCACAATGCACGAATTTACCAAAGAAATCACCAAGGTAAGATACCTTAAAGTGCTTTTTGGTGGCTGTTAGAAGTTAAAACTTTCCCCTGATAGCTCCTACAGTCTTAAGTGTTACACTCTTGTTTAAGCAGGGTTTTCATCGCTTACTTTAATTTTGTATTTGTTTATTTTATGTTCGTTTATTTGGCTTCAAATGATATGTGGCTTTAATCAATGAACTCCGTGCTGGATGTTACAAAATCTTTTCGATAATCTTGAATTAATTAAAATTATATCTTCGTACACCATTTGACTCCATGTTTTGGGAAGGGTATATTTTTTATGATGAGAAGAGAATGAGGCATATCTGAAGCTTCAGAGTATTCCACGTGTTTAGGTGCTTGTTTAGTGTATATATAGCTTCTTTATTCGTGAAATCTTTAGATGTAACACTCGTTGGTCATACAGGCAGGGGTGATTGAAGAATTCGTAAATGATGCTCTTGAATCGGCATTGGATTCAGAAGACATAGAAGAGGAAACCGAAGAAGAAGTTGAAAGGGTCCTGAGTGAAATAGCTGCTGAGACCACTGCACAGCTCCCAGAAGCTGTCAGGAAGGAGAGGACAAAGGTAGTAGCCCAGAGAGCCAGTGCTTCACGACAAGTATGTCTCGTAGACTCCATTTATATCTTTTCTTTGTTCCCTTGCAAGATTCAATGAAATAACTCGTCATTAATTCATGCAGGAAGAAGCTATAGCAGAAGATGCAGACGATGAGGAAGAATTGGAAGTACTGAGGGCGCGGCTTGCTCACGTGAGATCCTAAATTTTTCATGCAGTTCCGGCAGTTCGTTCCCGTCTTATTAGGAAAACGTGTTTGTGTATTTTGTAAATGCATCTTGAAGTTTAGAAATTTATTGTTTTTATTCAACAATTAAAGGCTATAGACACAGCTGACATTGTATAAATGAGGCAAATGTTGTATGTTAATACAATTTTTTTTACAATTTTTTTCGCCGCCCATCCTACTTCACTTGCTTTCCATGGCTATCTTCAGCCCCAAGCTATTTGCTTAGGCTTTATACATTTTTAGCAAAACCAGCCCATCCAATCTTCGTCCACTGCTCAAACTAAACGCTTATACGATTAATGTAGCATAATTCTCATATTAAGCATTATATTTGCTACCAATTGTCACACACATGAATCAACATCTTACAATCACTCATTGACACGACTGATGCAAACGTAATTCTCATTTTAGGAGAATATCTTAAGTCAGGATGCCGGATCACGTGACATGTTCGATCAATCTCACAAAAGAATGAGACCTTGTGTATATTAAACCGACATAATCTCACGCTTTCCATCCGTGTGACATTTCTGTTTGATGCGGTGGCCCTACCCAAAAATCCCTCCTCATCTTAGGCATGAGGTATGTACAACTTATCCTTCACATGATGCGAATGAATGAAAATTGGAATCATCCTCACTGTCACTCAGCCTCAAAAACCTCTTCTGTCGCGTGCACTCCTACAGTGTGCCGCTTTACACGTAATTACAACCCCCACCCACGTTCCTTCTTTAAGGCAATTCCTTTGTTGCAAGCGAAAGCAACGAGGACGAAATCCCCTGCACCCCAGTTCACGGACTCACACCAAAAACTCCACAAATGGACCCCGCAACACCAAAATCCAACGCCCCCGTTCCGTTCTCTCCCTGCACCTGCCCGCACCGGAAAATTCCCCGAACCCACTCGCCCCAACAACTTAACAGTCCACTTACAAATCGTCGTGCCACGCGACCGTTAGTTACCGCCTGGCGCCTTCTTCTCCCCTGCAGCGCTGCTAAGCATCTCTCCGTTTCTCATTTCTCTCTCTCTCAACCCAAAACGCAGACGCACAAACCATGGAACGCACGAATTCTCTCCTCCCTCACCTCCTCACCTTTCTCTCTCTTCACCTCCTCCTCCTCCTCCTTCTCTCTCCTCTCGCCGCTGGGAAGCTCACCAACCCTCTCGGGCTCGCCAGGTCCAGCTTTCCGTCCGTGCATGCGAAGCAGCTGATCAGAGCCTTCAACCTCTTCCCCGAGGAAGACATCAACATCATCGACGGTCCCGATTCCTCCGTCCCCGCCGTCGCCGACGCGCCGAGGCTCGTCGAGAAGCGGTTCAAGCTCCCCAACCTCGTCGACTCCGGAGTCTCCGTCGAGGACCTCGGCCACCATGCCGGTTACTATAAGATCGAGCATTCTCATGCCGCCAAGTGAGCCTCTTAGATTTTCTTCGTTTTGAGGCTGTGTTGAGCTGTTAATTTCGTGTCGCATGGTGAATTTGAGTGTTTTAGGGGGTTTAATTTGATTTCATTTGAATTTAGGGTTTTATGCGGAAAATTTATGCTTAGCTGGACCTCAATTTAGGAAAATAGGTCTCAAATTTGTTAAATTATGCGGAATTTCGGATTTGTTCGATTGTATAGTGAATTTAGCTGCTTGCTTGGTATTCTTACTATTCAATTTGTGTGGTAATGTAGGATGTTCTACCTTTTCTTTGAATCTCGCACCAACAAGAAGGATCCTGTTGTTATTTGGTTGACTGGCGGTCCGGGGTGCAGCAGTGAATTGGCTGTATTTTACGAAAATGGTCCCTTCGCTATTGCAAATAACTTGTCCCTTGTGTGGAACGAATACGGTTGGGATAAGGTATATACGAGACTCTGTCAATTTTATTCTTCATTGTTATGCTTGGATGTGACTGTTTCTTGCCTGTGTGAGCAATGTTAATGGATTGAGCGTTAGCACCGCTTATTTTGATTTTTGAATCTCTTCTATTAACTAGTTCGTTTCTGCCAACATTTGTATGTATGTTGAAAATTGGTAGATGTACTTGTTGCCCTTGCCTCTTGTAGTATATCTTGTAGTAATTGCTCATAGGCTCTATCAGAATTGTACCTCTGTGACTGAACATAGTTGACGACATGTTTTATAACATGTCCTTGAATTATGTGGTAATATTTTCTCCTTAATTATCGTTCATGGAACCTGTTTCTAAATCAAGTTGTACTGGAATGAAAGTGACTTGTAGACATCTCTTTGCTTATATTTACTTTTACATGCATGATATCTGAGGCACTGATTTAGATGCATCCTGCTTCTGTAAGTCAGAGCTTGATGCTGTTAGATGATTTGGGATGATCATATAGTGTTAGTCATCCAAATTAGAATTATTTGTAAATTATGGGACTTGATGTCAGCTCTTTCTTCATTTTCCTGAGAGGTAACCTATTTTTTTTTTTTACATTTTCTGTGTTGCAGGCATCTAACCTTCTGTATGTTGACCAGCCTATTGGGACTGGCTTTAGTTATAGTAGTGACAAACGTGACATTCGTCACTCTGAAGATGGTGTTAGTAATGACCTTTATGACTTCTTACAGGTGTGTCATTTATCCTTCATTTCTAAAGCAGTAATGTTAAGTGTAAAACTGAATGGCAGTTATTTTTTGTATGGAATGTATGTACATACATATATGTACATGTATGTATATGTATGTATATGTATGTATATATTAATTTCAAAATCAAACTTAACTGCAGTGTTTCTTAGGAGAAAAACTGCATGATTTTTAACTTGAGAATTTGGAGGAAAGCAAACATCTTAGATGTTTAAGGTTTATTGCTGTAACGAATAGTAATATGACTTATTGTGCCTGTCT
The DNA here is from genome assembly GCA_018257905.1 of Gillenia trifoliata. Classification (NCBI taxonomy): domain Eukaryota; kingdom Viridiplantae; phylum Streptophyta; class Magnoliopsida; order Rosales; family Rosaceae; genus Gillenia; species Gillenia trifoliata. The sequence goes on from CM031086.1 coordinate 20,570,164, forward strand.
ATGATATTAGGCCTTCTTTGCTGAGCACCCTGAGTTGGCAAAGAATGACTTTTTCATAACTGGAGAATCATATGCTGGACACTACATTCCAGCTTTTGCTGCTCGAGTCCACAAAGGAAACAAAGCTAAAGAAGGAATTCATATAAATTTAAAGGTACATATCTCAAGTATTACCTTGTTTTGAGATTTGTAATGGGTCATTTCGTGGTTTAATAAATTTAGAAAAACTTGTTGAACAGGGATTTGCCATTGGCAATGGGCTTACTGATCCTGCAATCCAGTATAAGGCTTACACAGATTTTGCGTTGGACAATGGCTTAATCACAAAAACTGACTATAATCGCATTAACAAAGTGCTTCCAGTTTGTGAAATGGCTATAAAGCTCTGTGGTAAGTGACATATTTTAGTGGCCCCTTCCTCATTTTTTGGTTCCTTTTTTTTCAAATTTCTATTAGCTTCTATTTATCTTTAGACCCTAAGGCGTGCGAATTTGTTAATTAGAATTTGCAGTTCTTTCGATCTTTTTCATGTTAACACGTTAGGGGTGGCTCCTTTCTCTTTTATAGCCTCCCATCTTTATGTATTTTTTTTCTCTCTTTTCTAAGTTATGAATGTTTTATTTGTATTATGCAAGCCTGTCTTTACATATTAACCACATTAGTTGGTCACTGCCGCTTGTGTAAATAAACATATACTTCTGTTGTTTCAGGAACTGATGGTACGGTCTCTTGCATGGCTTCATATTTTGTTTGCAATACCATATTCAGTAGCATCATTGCGAAGGCCGGAAACATAAATGTGAGAAGATCAGTTGCTTATTATTGACAGAATGTTGCTCTTTAATCTTTATGTTGTCATTTTATTATTGTACATGTTTTCTTCCAAAAAAGCATGTGAAATTTTTTGCTCTGAAGATTTGAAGGAAATGGTTTTCCCAAAACTCAATTAAAGAGGCAGAAACTAATGTGAGTTTCTAGGAATGATTGATGACCTGGGGATGCATGTTCTTCAACTTTTTTTTTCCTTAACCTCAGCCAGGAAATATTTATAAAAGAATATTTATTGTTATTAGCAAATTTCGTGAGCATTTGGTATTCCACTAATGATCTGAAGTTTGACGGAATTTTTTTATTATTATGAATATGCAGTACTATGACATCAGAAAGAAGTGTGAGGGTAGCCTTTGCTATGACTTCTCAAACATGGAGAAATTCCTGAACCAGAAACCTGTTAGAGAGTCACTTGGAGTTGGGGACATTGAATTCGTTTCATGCAGCTCTACAGTGTATCAAGCCATGTTGGTGGACTGGATGAGGAACCTCGAAGTGGGCATCCCTACTCTTCTCGAGGATGGAATCCAACTGCTGGTGTATGCTGGAGAATATGATCTAATCTGCAACTGGCTTGGTAGGTCTCTTTAGGCTTTATTTGATACGACATGCCAAAGCACCTATTGTTAATATTATTTTCTTTTAATTTGTGATGTGTAATTCTTACCCGTGCATATAAATTTGTATGGGATAGGTAACTCAAGATGGGTCCATGCCATGGAATGGTCTGGTCAGAAAGAGTTTGTATCTTCTCCGGAAGTTCCTTTTGTTGTCGATGATTCAGAAGCAGGTGTTCTCAAGAACCACGGGCCTCTTAGCTTCCTTAAGGTCTTATTCTCTCACTTATCTGGATTTCTATCTCTTTCCCGTTCCTGCATTTCTATCTATCTATCCATAGACAATGATTAATTACTGATCCCGATTGCTGAACTAGTTACATGGTATGATGTCTTGCAACAAACAGGTCCATGATGCGGGTCACATGGTTCCAATGGACCAACCCAAGGCTGCACTAGAGATGTTGAGGAGGTGGACTCAGGGATCACTTGCTAAATCTGCAAGTGAAGCAGAAAAACTGGTGGCTGAGATGTGATTTTGCGCCGGAACATGGACGGAGTGAAGAGTATAGGATGGATTTGCATGGTTTCTCAACGCGCTTGTAAATATTTTGCCTAGGCTGGTGAAGCTTATAGTGTTTCTAGACAGACAATGTGCTATGTTTGCTTTACAGTACTTTTAAGATGAATAAGAATGGTTGTGGTTGTGGTTGTGGACTTGTGGACAAATATATATATGATTTTAAGCCTTTGTTCTGTTGGAAAATTTCGAACACCCTTTTTCACTTCTCACGCATTCTTTTCAATTCCTACCGTCGGATCGAATGAATTGAAGAATATCTAAAGTCATAAATTAATATGAGATGCGGGAGAAGTAAAAAATGGTGTGTGGATAGAACATCTCAGGTAGGGTTTTATAATCTCCAACAGAGAAGTCATGGAGCTGACCAATTAATAAACATAGTAAACAATTGTTGTGATATTGGGCCGGTGTTGGGCTGATTTTTGTTAGCCCGTTCCAAATGCAAATGGGTTTCGTAATCCTTATAGCCATCGGAATCCTACTAAGATGTATATATAAATAAGGGATTAGGTGTTCTGTTACAGAGCATTCAAAAACCCTTAATTTGGTGATTAGCCGGCAGCAAGTTCCAATCTTCTTCCCGATTGTTTGAGCAAATGGGTTCAGGTAAATTTTCTGAGGCAAATTATAGTCTTGTGTTATTCCTTAATTCTTTTTAACTTATGATAAAATCTTAATTCTTTTTAACTTATGGTAAAATTTACTCGTTTGCTTTTTTTTTTTTGTGTTTTGTTTTTGTGTACATTGGGCAGCGTTACCTCATCATCTTTTGGATTCAGTTTTAGAGAAAATAATGCAACCATCGGACTACTTGAGGTAGAGTCTTGTTTGTACGTCATGGCACCGTGTAGCAAAGGATAACATAAAGCAACGTGCTAGGGTTTTAAGTTGTTGTCGCCCCCCTCCAATATTATGCTCTTGATTTCGACTGGCAAAAACAACATATGGAGATTATACAATGTCATACATCACAAGCTGCTCGATTTGCAACTAAGATTGCCGGATAAGAGATTTTGTGGATCTTCAAAAGTCAATTTGGTGCAGTAAATCGGAAGAATTTAACGATATTTCTTTAAACGAAAAAGTCAATTTGGTATGTCGTACTAAATAATAAAAACCTAATGGATTAGACGCCACCTAGCCATTGTTTTAGATTCCCCTATCTCTATATCGCTGTGTGATGAGAGACATACTAATCAAGAAAAATACCTCGATTTCACCTAAGAATATCTCCATCTTGTTTGAGATTTCCCTCTCTCAATATAGCCACATCACTGGAGAATAAATTAAAAAAGAATTTGAGGTACAGATTTAAAGCCCAATTTTCTCAAGTTTGGGCCAAGATAAACCCGAAACCCGTTTAAATTTCCAACCAAGTTTATCAACTCCCACGAAACGTGTTTGTAAATTGTGGAGTTGTGTGTAGTAAAAAACTGCAAAATTTTCTTCAATGGCAGCTTCTGCTCTTGCTATCTCTCTGAAAACTTCACTGAACAATTCTCCTCTGCTTTTTATTCCTTCAATTTCCTCAAATCCTCTGCTACCTCCAAAGATTTCGACACTTTCTTCTTCTTCTTCGCCGGCAAATTACAGAACCCATCAGTTGAAGCTCCTCCAGCTCTCCCCAAGAGCCTTTTCTGAAGGAGAAGGTACTTAATTTCTGTTCCTCTCAACATTTTTGGTGATGGGATTCTGTAAATCAGTGTTTGAAGCTAAATTTTAAATCTTTTTCGATAACGAGAATGAATAGGATGTTTGAAGCTAAATTCTAAATTCCAAATCTTATCACTCCAAAATCACTAACAGTCTAAGCTGAGCTTGAACAAGAAACATTGAATTCATGGGAGTCGAACTTAAGACCTTCTGCTCACGACTTACGAGTGGAGAGGAATACTGCTAGACAGTAGTAGTACTAAGTGGCATAGTACTGCCTGCTTAATTATTCCTGCTGTTGTTTAATTTGTTTTTACAACTTTACAGGAGTTCCTAGTGAGTTGATTGAAGATTCCAAATTCGTTCCTCTAAATGCAGATGAAATGATATTTGGTCCACCTGTAAGTTGCGGTTAGTTTGCTCCTATTGTTGTAAATGTTACCGGTCTGCCAATGTCTCTATATACGAATGAGGACAGTCGTTTTTTGGTTGAAAAACATGAATGTAATGTGCACATGGCTTTCTAAACTTGTTAGAAATTAGAATGAAGAAACGAGCTTTCAGACAGAGATCGAAAACCCTACTTTATAATCTGATTTTGTAGGAATTGTTTGCTATTATGTGATATTATCTGAACTTAAGTTCTGAAGTTGGGCATTTATACTGTTTCATATTGAATTTTCTAATACTTTAAAATGAGGTTGAAGATTCAAACTTTCTCGTTTCTAAGCTTTGTAAATGTTAATCTGCCTGCCAATGTTTCTATATTTTAGCATGCCCGTTCAATTTAAAGATACGAATGGTGAGCACAGTTGGTTTTTCATTGAAAAACATGAATGAAAATGCATATGACTTTCTAAACTTGTTTGAATGAAGAAACGAGATTTCAAAACAGAGATCGAAAATCCTACTTCAGAATCTCATTTTGTAAGAATTACAAATGTAAATCATTGATCTATTTATAGATGTAGGCTGATGAAATAATATTCCTATGCTAATGTGGTTGAAGATTCAAACTTTCTCATTTCTAGGCTTTGTTGTTGTTGGGCTTTGAAGTGGAGGAAGCTGGGAAGGTAACTTGTTTCCCATCTGTTTATTTTCCATTTGTATATCTCGTTGAGTAGTTTCTGTTATGACTTTTTTGTTTCCTTGTCCGCTCGGGAAAACGTTATAATTTTCATACTTCATTCTCCCCTTCTCCAATACGTCTAAATTATTCATTATCCTCAATATGCTTAGTAGTTGTTGTACCTTTACCTCAAAAAGATAGACCTCTAGTGCAGGATTTCTAGACTCGACCTATTTACTTTTATTGTTTTCAAAGCATCCATTTATGTATTGAATAATTACTTATGGACTGAAGTTAGTGAATCTTAGAAGGCTAGAGCACATTCTGACATGGCTACAACTTACAAGTAGTAATCATCATAAACCTTAACGTAAAACAGAAGGAAACCATTACTGAAACCGCTGCAAGTAACCTTCATCTCAGAACGTAGGTTGTATCTATAAATGGTTAACTTGTAGTGCTACAACTATGAACCGTGTTTTTTCGCTCATCATATTATCTTATGTGTCTTCTCGTGCAGATACAACAGTTTCTGAAACAATTAGATGGTGAATTCCTCAAGGTAATCTCATATGTTCAGTACTATGTTCGTTTCCTATGGATGTTTTCCTTTTCAGGTTTGAACTAAGAAATTGAAAAGACCAGCCAGTCAATCATACTGATTGCATAGTGATGCATCATCTGAATGAAACTTTAAGTAGCATTTCATGACCGTATATTATCTTGTTTACTTTTGGCCTGGCATGGACGCATATTATCATTCATGGAATTTTACCTCTTTCACAGAAAATGGACATTTTCTCTCAAGCGCTTCCATTTTAGTAGAATTTTTTGTCATCATTATGGTTCTTGTTTTCAATGTCGCTGCTAGGCCTAATCAAACTTTTTACGATTGATAGATACTACACTTCAGGAAATATTTCTGATTTCTTCACATGTTCGCCAACTTCCTGTTTAATCTTACTATCAGTTATTGTAGGTTATTTATTGTACTGAAGACATGATTACTCGTTCACTTTGGGATGTGATGAATACAAGGCAACCGAATTTGGAAGCATTGAAGGTAGAAAGTCTTCACCTTACTAATGACTAGTTCTTGCTGAAAACCAAATGTGGAATAATGATCATCTACAATTCATGTCTGTTTGATGAACTTATGAAAAGGAAAATTTAAAACATCTGGACATCTCAAAGTACTCTAAGGTGGCCTGCGTGCTCGTGTCATTATAATCTTAGTATATTTTCATCATCATAGCACTTAAAAGTTGAAATTTTGCATCTGTTTAATAGTTTCTTTCTGTTCACGAATTGTTTAAGAGTATAAGGTCACAAACCGTTTTATTGTTTAGTAATTTCATGCAAAATTAGTCAACATAAGATGCGGTTAGCATTTCAGCTCAGTGGGGCGAAGACTACACAGTAATTATCTTTCAGATGAAACAACAGATTTTGGGAGCTTACAATATTGAAGGATCACTCGCATTTTATCTCACTTGTTAAGTAGGAAGCTTGTAGCCAATCTCCTGCGGTTGACATGTTCCGTTATGCAGATTGCTAAGCCACTGCCACGAATCTGTTTCTTATCTGGTCTCAGTGGGGAGGAGATGATGGTGTTCATTGATTCATTCCCGGAATCAGGTACCTTTTAAGTTTCTCTATCCATGAAATAACTACTTATCCCATCCTGCTTTTCTTATTTACTGATCTCAGATGTAAAATCTATTTTCTGTCATCCCCGTCGAGAAGAGTTCTTAGGATGAAGCCATTATCCATTAGCCCATCTGCACTGGATTACCGTTTTCTGTTTGCAGACATTTGTCACGTCCATCTCCATTAATGGCATTACTCTTTTGGTTTTATACAGGACTAGAACCAGCCATTTTTGCAGCTCTTGTTCCCAACAGTGCCGATAAACCACTGGAGGAGTTGATAGAAGAGATTGTGGGGGACCATGAAATGCTAGTGAGTCTATTTTCTTGCTCCATTCCGAAATATACAAAAATCATCCGTCTATCATCTAACCGGTAATACATTTTTATTTCCACGCAGACTGCGAAAGAAAAGGAAAATGCATAGGCTGTGGGGATTCGACCATTGAAGATTCAGTTTTGTTTCTGCGCTTGAAAGTTGCTTGTAGTTTATGCTAGATACAGTTTCATTGTTTACATTAGAGAGGTAATGTAATCTTCAAAGTTATTGGAATTCTCGCTAGGGGTTTGTAGCTCAAGTGATTAGGAGTATTTACTCTCCACCCAAAGTCCTAGGTTTGATTCCCCCCTCCCCTCACTATTGCTTGCAGCTCAAGTTATTGGAATTCTCACAATTATATTGACACTATAAATACAGCAACATAATCTATAGAAACCCTCTTTGGTGCACTCGATAAATGATGGCACTCCCCTTACGTGAATGAGGAGTTCAAGTCATTTGATTTCGTTAGCGACCAAATTTGTGATTAGATATGCAGGGAACATAAAATTCAACCTAAACTTGCCTCATTATAAGTTGCTTGCTTCTTTTATTTGTCCAAGTTTACGTATCTTCTACCAAAAGAAATTTGCTATCAGAGAAAATTGGAGCATTGATCTTAGACTTCCGTCCGGTAATGAATTTGATAGTTAAAACTTCACACTCATAATCATTATGGTAATTTTATGTCCACCCTTCTATTTCGGCTGTATTACTGTTGAGGAAATACAACAAAAGCACTGAACACGCTGATGTTTTTGCTGTATTTGTTCAACGATAATACACCTGAAAAACCATTTTCATATTTTCTATTATGTTTACTCAGAAAATAAGTATTTTCTTTCTACCCTTTACTCATAACATTTATTTTGTATAATTTACCCCCTTTATCATACTTTCTATTCAATTTACACTCTAGAAGTTTACAACGATCGATAGTTTTTTAGCGTCTCTATGCAATTATTTTGTTCGGTAAAAGTTATTCCCCGCAACCTTTTCAACGTACATCAAAAATTGAGCACCAAATTTCAAATTAGAGACTGAAAGATAAATGAAAAGATTTTAGAGGGTGAATGAAGAACAAATGTCTGTACATGGGGTATTTAGGGGGTTAAGAATTTCTCATTTTTTGATGATTTAGTTGGTTGGTTTGTTTGTTAAAGCCCAATTAATTGGGCCGGGCAAAACCCACAAGGAAATGCAAAACCAATAAGCACGCAATCCGCACGTGACGAAGGAAGAAGGAACAAGGAAAAAGAAAAAGAGAAATAATGAAATGGGCACGGAAACCTGTTTGGTTGCTGAGAAAACGCCCATATGTTGCACGGACACTTTAATACACTAGCGTGTCACATATCGGACGCTTAAAAGGATATGACACTTCTCGGACACTCCTAGATAATGTCGGACACGCCACGTGGCGTGTCCGACATTATCTAGGAGTGTCCGAGAAGTGTCATATCATTGACTTTGACTGGCAGGACACGCCTTGGACAAGCGAGGGACACGGTCAAGACACAGTCAACTGACGTGTCGAGGTCATTTTGAAAATATAGTAAAATTTTAGGGGTAAAATTGAAATATGAAAAACTGTTTTAAGAGTAGTTTTAAAATAATATGAAAGATGCATATGAGAAGTGACAACCCGACCTCGAGCTCCAGATCGCGACCTCCCTAGCTCTAAACAGAACCCAGTCGGCGGTCGCTCTCTCTCTCTCTCTCCCACCACCTCCAAAAGGCAAAAGGCGCAGGGGCAGAACCCAGACTCCACAGGCGTAGAACACAGACTCTAACCCAACAACCCACTCGACCTCTCCAGAACCCAAAAACCCATATCGCTCTCTCTATCTTATTTGAATATGTTTGATGTTAATTTCTATTCTATTTTGTTTGTTTGATGTGAACTGATGATGATAGTTAAACAATGAACATCAATATTTTGTGTTTTGATTTTGTATGATGTTTTTTTTAGCCTATATTATTGGTATTTAAATTTATTATTATTATTTTAATTTCCCGTGTCCGTGTCTTGATTTTTAGAAAATTTCTGTGTCGCCTTGTCGTGTTGTGTCCTATCCCGTGTTCGTGTCTGTGCAACATAGCAGAATATTCAAGAAAGAGGAAAATGCAAGAGAATAAAAACTAACTAAAATCGATCATAGGGCAACACATAACATCAAATTTACATATATCTGATCAATTCTTGTAAGGAAACAAAAAGACGGAAAAAGAAAATCTAACGGAAATTAGAAACAAACACCGAATCAACGTGATACGTAGCATCGATTATACAGAAGAATTGAAATGAAACATAAGAAATCGATCAACAAGTGGAAATCCTCTTCAATCAATTGCTCGATCGAGGCCCATTTTGGAACCGAAACTCGGACGAACGAACAACCCGATCGAAGAAGATTCAATGCTGCTGCTGCAGACTAGTGCATTTCTTCTGGAAGAAGGCAGTGGAAGAAGAAAGGAGTGAGTTAATCTCTTTGAAGAAGAAGAAGAAAGAACATAGAAATTGAAGAAGAAGAAGAAGAAGAAAGAAGGATTGAGACTTTTAATACCTTGGAGTTTGGTTTAAGATGCAAAACAAACTCCGATTTGTTGCCGAAAATGCGCTTGCAAGTGTTGTAGACGGTTCCTGCACAAGTTCAAGATAATACAATCGCAAAAGGAAACAATCCGATTCGGCCATCCCTCTTAAATCTTGGGAAAATATACGTATGTTCTGAGTCGATGAGATGGTGGACGTCCTTCATAAGCCAAATTGAGGCGATGTGGGCATTCAAGGGCCATGTGACCAAAACTGCTACAAGTCTGGCAGAATCGACAAGTGGAACTGAAAACCTCTCCAATAGATAGCTCGATGGCAACCGATTTAAGACTGAAACTCCGGCGAATGAACACCGATGGAAGAAGATTCATCGCAGCTGCATGCCTGGGCATTTCTTTTAGAGGAAGGAAATTGAAGAAAGCATGATTGGATCGAGATATATAAAGAAGAAGACAAAGCATTGAATTGAAGATGAAAGAAAGATTGAGAGTTTTACCTTAGTGTTTGGTTTGAGATGCATATTAAACTCGGATTAGTTCTTGAAGATACACTTGCAACTGTTGCAGAACGTGTCATTCATCTTGTGAATACTCTTCGAGTGTTTCTCCAAGTCTTCGATGGTAGGAAATATACTGAGAGTGAAATGATCCAAAACAATGTAATCATGTCAATTAGAAGCTACAATCTCATGAACTGCAAGAACCTCTTGATCTGGGAGTGGGAGGTCTGAGCTTGGCAAAATTGGAGACAAATCTTCCATGATTGGAGATTTCGGCAACTCTTTCAGATTGTACATTGTTGGACAGTTCATCTCTGGTAACGCATATTACACATACTTTGCTTTCTAGCCCACTGCTTAAGTTCTAATATCGTTTACTAACTTGACCATCAGAGAGCTTTGGCCGGTACCACATCGGTACCTTGGGTTATTCACGGTTGCTTGTTTTCTTGCAGGTGGCTGGACTTGGCTTGGAGATCGCTCTTAGCCATCTGCAGCAACTTTGCTTGGAGATCGCTGTCCCGCACATATATGATTGGTTTAGTTAAAACCAGAATTCCATGTTGGCTCCGAAAGATGCTTGCCTCAAAGATTGCCTTGTTTTCATATTACCTTATTCTTTTCTAGAGCAACTTTTGCTATTGCGTCCCGTTTACGTTGGACATATCTTTTATTTTGCTCTTCAATCCATCCCATCGGAGTCCTGGACGAAAGACTGAAAAGATCTCGTCACTCATAAAGCAGTAAACAGGACAATTACAAAATTATAGTTTGCATATTATGTATCTTCTACTTACTTTGAGTTAAGAGTCAAAAGCCTAAGCTTAAGGCATCGTATCCATCTCCGCCTCCACTAAAACACTCTGCGGGCAGCTCCTTCATAACGGGGTCGACCTTAGAGACCCTGGATGCGGAGATCAGGTTCTCCAAATCTTGGAACCATGAGCAGATGGTGCTTGCTTGCTCTAGAGACCTAACAGAAAATAAAGTTGGCGTAAACCGCATGAATTATTTCCACCCTTAAAGCTTAATAAAGTACTTTATGCATAACTGTAATATACTAGGTAGAGTTCTTACTCCTGTAATACACCCTTCTGTATGAAGAAGAGCATATAGCTATGAAATTGAACTACGGAGGAGTACTGTCCTGGCCGTCCACTTCGCCTACTTCCTCCACGCGATAGTTCTCGAAGAACTACGGAGGAGTACTGCATCCGAGTTCACAGCTTCGCTCTGATCAAGGGCGTTCTCCTTCCCTCGTTTGCTAGGTGAAACACCACCCGTTGCTTGCCAAAAATCAAGACCATAAGCCTGCTTAAACAGAACTAAAACCAACCAAAACAACACCAACAACATCAATATGCATTCACAAAGAAAACTATAATCAACAGCAGTTACAGCACTAAACCTGCCTGAAGCCACACGCCGCATTTACCATCCTTGCTGTTGGCATTCTCCTTTTTCTTCGCTTCTCCACAATCAACACATCAGCAGCTGGATCGACACTCTTTTTCCTTGGCTTCAAGGCACGCCGGTCACCAGTTATGACACAACCTTTTTTATTCCTGAGAAAACACATTTGTCTAATCAGCAGCACCACCCAAAACACAAACAATCAGAAATACAAAGTTAACAGTTATAAGGATATGCCAAACACTTACAAGCATACACTACAATTACATACCTCTCGACATTTTTGGACATTACATACACTACAAAACACAAACCGAGTTTCATCCTAATAAAAAATGTAATGGGAGAAACTGTTGGACTTGGATACAGCAGATAATGTGGTGGAGGAGTTATTATTAGGACTAGAAGCTATGCAGATCATTGGTACTTTGTCACCGCCTACCGACACGGGTTGCACTGCTATCTGCAATAATGTACATGAAGGACCACCATGGTTCAGAGTTGTTACCAAGAAAAAATTTTTAACATATGACGACCTGCTTCCAACCATCCTCCGTCTAAATTAGGTTACGATATCATCAATTTCGCAGCATCTTCCTCTAGAACGGTTAATGAATCAGATGGTTGCCTCCGTGAATGGACGACCCTGCAAGAAGCTGCTAGACAACCACAACTTACCCAAATTAAAAAGTTTCACACGAAACAGATACCATGTTGCTTTACAAGTTCATTTCATCAGTTCCATTTTTCTCATTTTTTTGCATGCATGTGTTGTTGTTCTTAACTCATGTCTTAGTTCAGCTGTCAAAGGATCAAACGAGACAGATAAAACTGGTTGCACTCGCTCTGCCTGCGCAGGCTGCAACATTTGGTATTGTCTTATAACTCACTGAGAGGGGATATACCCTCTAATTTATCAGGTTGCTCTATAGTCATCCCCTTTCTCTGGGCCCAATTTCTGGTAGGGAAGGTTCCCAAGGAGCTTGGCACCTTGTCGAAGCTAAAATACTGGGGTTTCACTTTAAACCAAGTTAGGGAGGAAGTATCGCTTACTTCTTTTTGGTAACTTGTGCGGCTTCTAAATAATTCTAACCGGGAAAATTTTCGTCAACCGCCAGTTTTAGTTATCTTGATTGGGCGTAAATGCCTTGCCCGGGTATGAACTCTCCTCGATTTTCAATCTTCGGGTCGTAGTTGTTTGTGGATCAAACAAATTCCATGGCACTTTTGCCTTCAAACTTAGGTATTGCCTTCCCAAATCTCCGAATCCTTCCATTGGTAATAACCAATTTAGTGGACTTATTCCTGCTTCGATATCCAATGCCTGATTTATTCATGCCAGGACCAGAGCTAGCCAACTGCATGGGTGAAAGTCCCCTCTTTGAAAATTTACGCAAGCTTGAGCGGTTTGTTGTTGCTTCCAACCATCTTGTAAGCGGGGAAATTGGTGATGACTTGAGCTTTCTCTGCGATCTGATTCTAATGCCACCTGTTTACAGTATTTGGAAATTGATTCAAACAGATTCCTGTGGTACGTTGCCTGTGCTTAGCCAACCTATCTTCTTCTCTTTATTTTTCAATGTAACCGGGAATGGTATATTTGGCAGCATCCCAAAAAGGGATGGAAAATCTGCATAACCTGGAAAGCCTATTGCTCTCAAGCAACCAGTTTTCAGGTGTCATCCCTACCAAATAGGAAAGCTTCCCAAATTATATCAAGCAGGTATGGCCATTATCCTCTGGGAATGTTCCATCCTCTTTTCGGAAACTTAAGCTCGATATACTAATTTGTATCTCCACGACAACAAGCTTCAAGGCAGCATCCCTTCAAGTTTGGCTGAGTGTCACAACTTGGCGATGTTATCTCTTGGTGGTAACAATTTAAGTGGGTGCTTTGCCATCCCCAGAAGTCATTGGTCTGTCGTCTTCATATATTTATGGGATTTATCTCGAAATCATTTGGATCGGCTTCCTTCCCAACGAAGTCGACATTTGATAAATCTAGAGCATTTCGATGTTTCAGGAAACATGTTATCTGGTGAGAGATTCCTGCAAGACTTGGAAGCTGTACAAGCATACAATACCTGGCATGCAAGCAAACTTCTTCCATGAGACGATTCCATCAGCCGGGTTCACTAAGAGGTATTGAAACATTATTCGCAGGCATAATTCCGGAATTCTTGGAGCATTTTAAATTTCTCCAGTCTTTGAATCTGTTCTGTAACAATTTAGAGGGGCGTGGTACCAATAGAAGGAGTTTTGGGAATGCAACTGGCGCATCAGTCCAAGGAAATACAAAACTTTGCGGGGGCATGCTAGACTTTCGTTTACCAAAAATGCGAATTTCGATTCCAACAAGAGGGGTTGAGCCTACCTTGAAATTGGTAATCTCTCTCATTTGTGGGCTTTCTGGATTTTCTTTTCATTTGCGTTTTTGTACATTTGCTGCTTTTCGGAGGAAAAAGGAGCATCCTTCAAGTGATACTGAAAATTTTCCAAAGATGTCTTACCAAAGTCTTCTAAAACCTACTGATGGATTCTCCACACAACTTGATTGGTATGGGAAGTTTTGGGTCAGTTTATAAAGGATTACTTGATCAAGATGAAAACTGCAATTGCCATCAAGGTACTCAACCTCGTTTCGATCCGGAGCTTCCAAACGTTTCACTGTTGAGCAAAGGGCCTTAAAAATATTAGACACTGCAACCTTTCAGAAGGTACTTTCTGCATGCTCAGGATTCGATCATCGTGGTTCTGATTTCAAGGCCTTAATTTACGAGTTCATGGTGAATGGAGCTTAGGAGGAATGGTTGCATCCAGCTCCAGACAATTAGTGAGACAATTGAGAGGCCAAGGAGCTTAACTTTTTCTCAGAGGTTGAACATTGCTATAGATGTTGCAATGGCCTTTGATTATCTCCATCATCGGTGTCACGTGCCAATAGTTCATTGTGACCAAACCCGGCAATGTTCTTTCTCGATGATGATATGATTGGACATGTGGGTGACTTTGGGTTGGCGAGATTCCTTCCCAGAACTCTTGAAGATGGCTTTGGTAATCAATCAAGCTCCATCGAGTTAAAGGAACAATCGGTTATACTCCTCCAGGTAAAACGTGTACTCACTTTTTCAGTTTTTTCAGTATTCATTTATAATTTTTAGAAATAAAAAATTGCACAAATGCAGAGTATGGTATGGGGCATGAAATGTGGCCGCAAGGTGACGTTTACAGTTACGGCATCCTCCTGTTGGAAATGTTTATGGGGAAAAAGGCCAACCGGTGACATGTTTCATGAAGTTCAAATCTTCACACATTTGTCAAGGCAGTTCTGCTTCGAGCAGGTGTTAGATATTGTGGATCCGGTTCTTATGCAGGAAAGAGAGGAAGGGGAGATGAGTGCAAACCAGTTGGTCTAACTGAGGCTAGCACGACAACTCGCATCAAATTTGAAGAGCTTGAATTCAATCTTAGGAATTGGTGCTGTATGCCCGTAGACGTGCCTGGGGAAAGGTCGACATCACTGATGCTACGGCTGAGATGTCGGATCAGAAACAAACTTCGAGCAGATAAAATGTTGATTAGATTAGGCATACTGTCATAGTAGCATGTACGTAATAATCTTTGTTTCTTATGTGAAGCAGAAGTCTTTCAGGTTTGCTTGATCAATAAAAACAGTATAGCTAGTTGATAACTTCTGTGTGATAGACTTCAATCGATTTCCATTATTATTCATTCCGCTGTTATGTCAGGATGGGAATGAACTGCTAATGACGCTAGAGTGTTGATTGGAATACATTGCTGATGCTGCCGATCAATTTCCAATGCCTACTGGAGGTATGTATCCGTACTCGATTGATGAGCATATGGGTTTGACGATTTCAGAAGATGTCCCGCGCTGAGAATTTGATATAGGCCCAATGGCTTCATGCGATCAAACACAAGCCATATTGTCACCAATTCTGGAAATATCGTCTGTTTACGTTACAAAGAAACAAAATGACATTTTCCTCGCCGATTTTACAACTTTTCTCATTTCTTGCCTATCAATCCTCTCACATACTGTCTTGCTTGTGCTCGTTACTTCAATTACCGCCAACAGGCTTCTTTCTACATACCTGTTCAATATAGACGAAATAAGAAAATGAGATGAAGCAGGCGACAGTGTGTGAGAAATAGTAATGCATTTTGACCTTGCGGTAAGGATTATACCGTAATGACAGTTGAAGCAGCGGATGCAATATTTAGACGCAAACTATCATTATCATAGATCAAGATCAAATGCTTCCGGTTTCTTCTTTTCGGAATTGGAGTGAGCAACGGGGAGAAGGTGTTTGGCCAGATGGTCTATAAATGTATACGGGATTTTCCTTTAGCAGCTCACAACAATGGCTCCAAATAAAGATATTTTATTAGATTGCAATTGTACTCACATGTCACCGCACATACACAGAAACATACTCTAGGTAGAGCATAATGCTGTAATCTCTCAGTTCCAATGATCACCGTGAGAAAAAGACGCTCACAAGCTATGATTAATGTCTATGGGACTCGACTATCTCTCGTTTCTCTTTATCTCAATTAAAAAGAGAAAAAAAAAAAAGTAGTTTTTTATGAGCTTTCAAAAACAATCCCAAAGAACAAAAGTGAAAATGAAGCCCACCACAGCTCATCTGGCAGTGTTCAAATATAAGAAATATCGTTCCTGTGAAAATGTAGTGCAGCAACCACCCACCTGTTCCAGTAACATATCGTACTTGACTTCCAACAAGTGCAAGCATGATGGCAGTGCTCTAAAGAAATCTGGTTCTCATTTTTGTTTTGTGGTCATCGTCACCCGTTCTCACTAACAGCTGTGTATGTACATAAATATATCTGCACCCACTTGAAGATGGCAGCGACATCAAGAGAAGATGAAAATGCATGCCGGGTTGTATTGAAATAAAGCAGTACAGGAGCAAAGCATCATTCCGGGTCTTACCTATCCAATTGAAGTTGAATCATATTCATGCCAGACAGCAGGGAGAACCATTCATGGATAACTAATTGACGGATGTTAAAATCATTGGCCTTAGATAATCCTTTTGTTTACGGTTCCACAGTTTTCTCTCTCTGCTTCAGTTGTCGACAAACAATGCTAGTGACAGTAATTTTTCCCTGACTGAGAGCATAGCTCTAATTTTGCTGTTAATATTATATAATCCTAAAATGATTAAAGATATATTCTACAGAGATGTAACATATTTATGCTTCCCCAGTAATAATGCCTTCATATATTTTGGAATTATGTGAAAAGAAAAGAATAAATAAGGTTCAATCGGCTACAATACTCTCTACATGTATTTAACATAATCACCATCAGCCACAAATTTGGTCTCGTAATCAAAGAAAATATTGCATGGAGTTTTACTCTAACGTTTCGCCATTTCCGCTTATCATCAAATTGAGAAAATGCCTGTTTCTTCTCATCAAAATCGCCTTCTTGTTAAAATCCTCCCGCTGGCGTAAAGGTGTTCTTGTACGACGTCGTACCTTTTTCATACCTCGCCTCAGAAAGATACCCTAAATTCAAAGATGAAGATGCTATTGATTAATTAAACACAGTAGAGATGGCAAAGAATTTACAGAATCTGAATCATGGCTATGGAATGAAACCTCTGGTGTTTACATATCTCTTCTGTATGGTATTGTATGAAAATGGTGCTATGTAATGTACGTACCTGACTTTGACTTGAGATCTCAAATGATGACTTGATCATCTATCTTGATGCAAGGAATGCGAGCTATCTTGCTCCACTCTTCTCCTGACTTCTCCTGACACCTCTTCATCAGAGAAGGACAATACTTGATGCCCAAGAAAAAGAGCGATGCCGGCAAACCCTCTTACAGGAATTCGAGACTATCACACCTTACAATTTCTAGCCAAAGATTTCAGACCTTCATTCCATAGATTCGCCGAGAGTGTGAGTGGTAGGAGCAACTGTTCCTGGAGCACCATCTCCAACACATCCTCGCTATTGGTGCCAATCTGAAGTTCTCAAAAGGAGACAAGTCGTTGCAAACCCCAGCACTCCACTGAAGGCCTCAGTTTCTGACAACCACTGATTTGAAATGATTGTTGGTTGGGAGGCAAACCCCTTGTGCAGAATGAAATGACTCCAACATTTGAAAGATCAGATATCCACAAATGTAGAAGGGCAGTGAGGGTGTGTATTCGGTCGGGCAATAACTTCAAATTCTCGCATCCCAAGACTGTAAAATGAGGTTGGGAGGGGCAATCCCCTCGCGGGGAAAAGAGACCAGCATTGGACATGAATAGATATAGAGAGTCGAGACGAGGAGATTTTCATCATCAGCTCCTTCTCCAATGGAAAGGATTCCAGATTTTCTTTTACAACCAACGATTTCAAGAGAGATGAAAGTTTGAGGAAAACGCCCAGCGGGAAGGACCCCAGTAATCACAGCTATTGTATAGATGCAAATATTGGAGGAATGCTAATTTGGCCATCATCTCATGACAGGGAATTTTTTAATCTCCTGCAATTTTGTATATCAAGTGATGTCAACCAAGTGGCAAGACCATTTCTAGGAACGACAGGAGTGACGCGCAGTTAACGACTTCAAAACTTTGGAAGACGATTGCCGTTGTTCTGCAAGCACTAATTTGAATGTCAAGTGTGGAAAGAAGGACAACGAATTGGGCCTCTAGTAACGATGAGAGACCAAGGCATCCAACTATCTCAAGTTATTGAAGAGATTGTCGCAAGGACTCCGTGTTAATCGATGAGAGACCAGGGCATCCATCTAGTTCTGCAGCTCCTTTCATGTAAAACCCCCGCAGTCGGACACATAATGTTTTTTTCAGGAAAGAAGATGATCAGGCAAGTTTCCTCTAAGCTTGGGCAATACTCTAAAATCAGCTCCTCAAGACGAGGAAAGTCTGGACTGCATTGACCTCTACCTGAACTTGAGAGCCATTCCTCCCACTAGGGCATCTCCTTGATTTAGAAGCCTAAGAGATCGAAAATGGCTGACTTAGAGAAGCTCCATTACCTCCCGTAGAACCTTCAACACCAATACTCATGACAGTTTTCATACTTTCTATATAGAGCTCTTTGGGAGCGGGTAGCCGCCAACTGAGGCAATGACTAGCAAGCACTTCAATCAATGAGTCACATGACTTGTATGTTGGAGAAGGAAGACTCCCAACCAATCCGGAAGCTGGTTCCACCCATAAATCCGATGCTCAACTTCACCAAATTATTGGAAAGGTGTAGTCTTCACACATGTCTCTCTTTTTATGGAATCATTTGCATCCTCACGACCCCAAGCCAACTCTCTACTAAGATGCTTCTTATCCTTCAAATTGGCCCCTACAAGATCCATAGCATCAACTACATTTTGTAGATTCAAGATAGATAGTTTTTCTCTAAGGTGCGCATAATTCCCAGTTCTCCCATGTCAATTCGAAGTAGTCAATGTTCTCAAACTTTTCAGCCTACCCATTTGCACACAGGCATCTCTTTTTATACTAGTTCCATTAATATCAAGATGACGCAAATTAATCAGTTTCTCATGTTCACGGCAATTCAACAAGAGAGGAACAACCTAACAAATAATAGAGTACGCAAATTGTAAAGACAATACAGGTAGCTGGCAACCTTTTAACTGTAGTGAGAGAGATCAATGTAGCGCAAGTGTATGTGTACCAATGCTATCAGGTAATTGAGTGATATTCATAACTTCGTCAATGACAATACCCATAACCATTTTAGTGCTGGTAACAAATCATCTAAAATCTTTCTACTTACATATGACCTTAGATACCACTCCCTAAAGTTGAAGACATGGGTAAGAAAGTGCGCAAAACATTTAACTTCATCAAATGGCTGAAACTTCGCAGCCAGATTAAATCTTCCTCTCATACATGAAAAATGCTCTAACTCTTTAGGAAGTTCACATGATTCTCCCTCTCCATCCTAGAACAAAATTCTCTAGATACGAGCATAGCTAAGCCATTAATGAGATCGCATTGTGAAACTTGACTCTCAATTCTTGATTTTTGAAGTAACGATTGTGATAATAGCTATCAAAGTAGTTTTCACCAACCTCCCTCCATTGCTCTTCACTCTCAGCTTGTGGAATTAAGAAACCCACTGCCATCCAAAGTAGAATCACATTTGCTTATCAAATTCATAGTCCTTGGAAACATTGAGCAATAAACAAAACATTGTTTTAAACAAGTAGGGAGGTAATGATAGCTCAATCTTAGTACGGAAGAATACTATTAGCAAAAGTGTAGCTCCCAAAGATTGTTGTTCATTATCTACTCCATTTCTTGTAGTCTCTGTTACAACTTAAGAGACCTCCAAGTGTTTTTCGTAGCCAAAGGCAGACCATTTACACCACGTGCAATTTTCTTACCAATTTCTTCCAAGTCCGGATGTGCACTTGGGCTTTCTGCTTTCTAAACGCATGTTTTGCAAGTAACGGCTCAACAATCTTCATGCGATAATTGTTCCAAAGAGTGAAAAGGAACGGTCTGCAATAATGGATGCGACATTTTCTGCCTTTTTTGTTGTCACTATGATCTTACTTCCCTTTGCCCCATATGAAAGGAGCTTGCAGAATACTCCAATCATTATAATTTTCATTCCAAAGGTCATCCAACACAAATAGAAACTCTTCCCCTTACTTGTTCCCTAAGTTCAACTTGAAGCAAGCTCATGTCCAATGTATCCCAGGATTTCGAAGAATTTGACTGAAGAAGGGTTTTAGTTACCCTAACAGCATCAAAATCTTCAGAAACACAGGACCAAGCTCTAAGATCGAAATGCTCTTTCACTCTGTCATCATTGTAAAGGAGCTGAGCAAGGGCTGTTTTACCAATCCCTCACATTCCCACTATGGGGATTACTGATATTCCACTGCTTCTTTCATCATCCGATAGCCATGTTGTTTTCAACTTTGCTTTATCTTCATCCCTACCGTAATGACAAAACTCATGCTCAACGAAGGAAGTTGTTGAAGTTCTTTGAGAAACCTTGTCCCCAACAACTCCTTTAAGACCGAGCACATCTTTCTGTTTTGCAAGGTGTTCGAGTCTTTGGAATAACTCTTGAATCCTACCATTCATGCCTTGATAAAAAGGATTAAGAGAAGTAGAGAGGAAGTTCCACACCTGGGTTTTTTTAGTTTGATATTCAGCTTCCACCTTGCTTCGCAAAGCTTATGCATTGATCTCATCCAGCAGGCCCTCCGCATCGAAGACGGCATGTCTGAGCTCGTCGAGCCACTTTCCCACAGTAGGGTTGACAATCTACTTCTCCTCTGCATCATTGAGCACTGCCAGCAGTGTCATCAATGTCAGCTTCAGCTTCTCCATGAGTGAACGATCAAGCTTTTTCCCTCGAAACAAATCCAAGAACTCGCTGGAACCGATCTTGTCGCACGTCATCTGGATGGAAGCAAAGAGAAATGCTTCTCCAATCAAAGCTCCTGCCATTTTTGTTTTTCTTTTCTTTCTGGAAACTAGCTAGTAATCTGAGAGAAGCGTTTTGTGATGGAAACTGAAGCTTAATTAACCAATGGAATAAATGATTGTCATGTGTTCTAACAATACAATATACATTCAATTGATATTTGTTACGTAGTGTCACCTTTTACCAAAAAAATTCTTCTAGAGTGGGTGCATGATACTGTTTTGTTCCAACTTTATCTGTTGTCCCCGAAGGGACCATGATATATATATATATACTGTTTAACTTAAAACTGCAATCCAAATAGTTACGAATCGGAACATAAGTTTCTCTCCTTATTGAGGAGTAAATTTTTTAAAATAGTGCTGTCTATGTTTGATTCCACATAAATCTATTATTATTCCATCACAAATACATAAAGTAACAATTTGTTACTCAAATTAAAACAGAAATAGCATGTTATATACATCAATTTACATAAGTGTGAACATGCTACAACTTCCGCACTTGAAAGTTCAAGCAGACAATAGACACCTTACTAACTCCGCTGTCGTACATTTTGCCGGTCGATACTTCCAACCATCCAATTTCCAACCTTCCAATCTATTGATGATCTGGTCGACTCAACTACTATATAAAAACCTGGCATCAAGTATGAAAATGCAGAATGTGGCCGGACTCGTATCTCTGGTTTTGTTCATTTTGGTATATAGGGAAAACATTGGACATCTGACAAAAATTTTCCGGGATAAAGTTCACTTAAAGTATCGTTTTCGCATTTTGCATGAAACTCCTACTAATTAGGGTTCGTACTGCTATCTGCAATAACGTACACGATCACACTACCATGGTTCAGAGTTGTTACCAAGAAAATTTCTAACATACGACGGCCTGCTCCAACCATCCTCCATCAAAATTAGGTTAAGGCGTATCATCAATTTTTCTGCAGCATCTTCCTCTAGTACGGTTAAAGAATCCAATGGTCGCCCCCTGCAGAATCCAAATATGTCATCGTACATATAGAAAACTTGCCTTTTTGTCCTAATACAACTTTAGATATTCAAGTGATTGTTCATAAAATCCACAATGGTAGAGAAGAATGCTGTGGACATAATATGTGACAGCGGGCACAATGTTCAATAGTGATGATAAAATGAAGATTTCAAGTTGAAGTACTAGAATTTATAATTTCAAAATTTAAGTCCTACTACGTATTTAAAGATGGCTACGGATAAAACGTTGTTACTTTAATTTCAAAGTATCCTTATATAGGTGCACTTAGATTAGATTAGTTTAATTTTCAAATGGAGTTTTGTAACGAATATCACACTCAAAAATCATCTTGGTAATTTTATGTCCACCATTCTCTTTCGACTGCATTACCGTTGAAGAAATACAGCGAAAGCACTTAGCATGATGATGTTTCATGGGTATGGCCTTATTACTCCGTAGCTTTGAATGCTACAAGTTATAACCCTAGATCACTATGTTTTAATCTTAGCCATCTATTTTTGGTAGTATTGAATATTACGGGTACTAAGGATTTTTCACACTTACTGAAGTAGATTGTATGCAAGTTAAGGGAAAAACTGAAGTAGGCTTGGAATTTTCGTACCGAAATCGAACCGAAAAAATCTGAACTAAATATCAAAACCCTCGAACAGTTCGGTAACCAATACCAAAAAAATACCGAAGTTTCGGTACAGTGATCGAAATGGTATTATCATATCTTCGGTAATACCAAACCGAATATATATACAAATCCTCTCCGTTGCCCTTCTACCACACTCTCCAAGACTCCAACCCATCCCAGAACCCCAACCCAGTCACACCTCTTCATCTGTCACACCCTCCAACCCATCCCAGCCCTAGCTAGGATTCTACAGTCATAGACATGGTGCTTGACGTTGCAAAAGACGACTCCCTCCGGAATTGATCTGAGAGGCAACACCGTTGCACCACCACCACACCTCTGTTTCTCCCTCAATCTCCAAGCTCTTCATCCACCTCCAAAACCAAACAAATCTTGGTTTGGGAGGAACCTCACCTCAACTCCAATTTTCCACCTCCAATTACATCAAGGATTTGAGGTAAGTCTTAGAAATTATGAAATTTCAAATTAGGGTTTTGATTGTCAAATTGGGTGTAGAATTTGTCGAATTAGAGGCTCAGAATTTGTCAAATTGGGGGTCAAAATTTCCCCAAAACCGAATTCATTTTCGATATTACTGATTTTTGAGATCCCGAAAATTTCAGTTTGATATCAGTATGTATTTTGCCCAAACCGAAAAAATCGATTCGATATTTGGTTCCCCTGTTTCGATTCGATTCCCAAACCGAAACCAACCCTAAACTGAAGTAGATGAGCATGTGAAAAATCCTTAGTGCTACACATCATTAGGTACTATGAGATGATGGACGGCTATGATTGATTCTTATTTAATTCAACAGTTAACATTAATTAAAAAATTAAAAAAATATAGTTGTATTCAATTGTACGTATTACTAAAGCAATACCTGCATTTCAGTGGGTGTCTAGTGTCTACTTCGAGTGCCCAAATTATTAAGAGTTGATCACTTTTGGTAATTTTACGAATGGGTATCAGTGTTTTTATATTTTAAATAAAATTGCAGGGTGTCCATACATACAAAATGGGTAAAAATACAACCCTACAAATCTATGAGAAATGGAAACTGCAATCATGGAAACCTTCTTTTACAACTATATAACTGAGTAGTCAAAAAAAAAAAAAAAATTGGTGTAACACGAGGAAGTATTTTTGTTGCAAGTGCCGAAGCGATCCAAACTATCAGCAACTCAACTACATTGCAAAGCAGCTACTATCAATTTGATACGAGGATGAATGTTAGGCCCATCTCCTGCAAAAAGCATGAACAAGTTGGACGAGTTAGAACCCGTATGAACATGAGAAACTTGGTGTTTAAGAGGCTAGCCCTAAATTCAGCAAAACCAATCTAGCATAACAATTAGTCTATGTTATGCCTTGTGACACCCCTCTCCACTCCGCTAACAAGATGAGGGGGCGAAAGGGGCTTTAAAATACAATGTTTTCTAAAAGTATAATAGGTGGAAGTCGAATTTTCTCCTAACTCGAATGAAGAGTTCGAATCAACATTTGATTTCGTTTGCGACCAACTTTCTGATTAGATATGCAGAAAACACAACAACTTGAACTTATGTCATGCTTTACTTGTTGTTTTAGTTAGTTCAAGTTTACATAGCTTCTACCACAAAGGAAATACTCTATGATCTAAGAAAACTCTCAGACCGGGGAAATGCGGAAGCACAATGGATGCTCCAAGCTATGATCACATCCTACAATGTGAAATTTTTTTGCCACCACCTCATTTGATAATCAACATCATGCATAGTTGCATAGCTTTAAGTATTTGCATCCAACAAGCAAAGCTATTTGATCATGCTTTTGAATCAACACGAATCGAAACAAATTGCAACTAAATTTACGATCAAATCCCACATAGTGTAAAACTGCAACTACATTACTACTCTATCGCTCAGCTAAACCAGCATCAAAATTGACTACTTTCCTCAATCAAAAACAGGAAATACCGAACAAATGATCGAAACATAAATCGAAAAACAAAAAGAACATACCTTGAAGGATGCCCCAATTGAAATCCCCCAATTCCAAACAAAACCCACCTCCCAAAACCAACTTAAACCCTTCACCAAATCACTCAATCTTCATCATCGTTCTCACTCTCATCACTAAAGTAACCAGCTTTCTTCACAACCTTCTTCCTCTTCTTCTCCTCCGCCTCCACTTCCGCCCCCAGCCGCAACCTCAGATCAGCCCCATCATCCACCACCGACGCCCAATTATCATCCTCAAACCTCTCACCACCACTATCATACTCCCCCTCGTCCACAGGCGCCACCCCGCCGTCGTTACCACTACCACCACCGCCACCTCTCCTCACCCGCTTCGGCGGCGGCCGCTCCCTGGGCCCCAGCTGGTTCTTCGGACACTCGTACGACAAGTGCCCCTCATCGCCGCACTCATAGCACCGGCTCTTGTCCTTATACTCCCTTTTCCGAATGAACTCAGCGGCCCGGCCGTTGTCGGCGGCGATGGAGGCGGATAGCTTCCTCCCGTTAAGTATCTTCCCGTGCATCTCACGCGCCGCGGCGGAAGCATCGGTGCGGGACACGAATTGGACGAAGGCGACGCCGCGGCTCTGGCGGGTCTCGCGATTCTTGAGGACGGTGACCCGGGCGACCTTGCCGAAGTGGGAGAAGAGGGTGTGGAGATCCGAATTGGTGAGGGAGTAGTCGAGGTTGGAGACGTAGAGGGTCGATTTCGATGGCGCTAGGGTTCCTGAGCCGGACCCACTTTGGGTTTTCGGGTTTGTGGATTTTGGGGTTTGTGGGGCGGAGGAGGCGTAGCGGTAGTAGAAGGTGTCGTCTTCGTCTTCGTCGCTGTTCTTCTTCTTCTTCCTCTTTTCCGCCATTGTCGATGTCACTCTCGAAGCTCCCACTTTCAGAGCTTTTTTTACTTCTCTTTTGTGAAAATTTTTAGCAACGCCACAAAACCTCGTTACATTTTACCCTCCAAAACTTTAATTTGGTTTTGAGCCCCTAAAGTTTTCATTTCTAACGTATAAGGCTTGTAAATTAGTTTAAATTCATTATCTCCCAATATAACTTGAGAAAAAACATATACATTAAGAATGAGCTTGAGAAAAAACTTGAAAGAATAATTGACACGTAGGATTCAACAAAAGTTGTCAAATGAGTCTTTAAATTTAGAAAATGTCATACACTCTTTAGATATAGAGCTCTTTATCTCACTCTTCAAATATTCTTTTAATTTTATCATAATAATGTGTCTTTATCAATTTTTTTCCAAAAAATGGAATACTTAAAAAATGCCACATGATGGAAGGTAATAAAAAAAATACTACGATTGGTGAAGTAAAATTATGAATTAACAAATTTTAGTTTTCAAATTATCATGTGAGTCAACAAACTTGTATTTGAAAAGTCACATTTAGAGAAACTGTTGAAGATGCTCTTACACACTTTCATTAGATTTAAAAACATCTATCGAACAAAATATATGAAAATGGCCATCAATTTGACGGGCATTAGCTAGAGCATATTTGCTCCTTATACATATGAGTTCGAATCCAAAAAATTATTTCCCCTTAGTATAAATTAGTTTAAAGAAGAGTATCTTTTGTATAAATAATAAAAAGAAAAAGCACCACAGGAACAATTACACGAGTTGGAATTAAGTAGAGTTACTTGAAAACCAAATTGAAAGCTTAGTGGACAAAGTAGAATAAACCAGTTTTCACATGGGATTACTACAATTTCCCCTTTTCATTTGGTCTATATTAGTTCGTCGCACGTGGAGATCACGTGAGATTGCCAAAATCCAGGAAAATAAATAAAAGAAAAAGAAAAAGAGTACATTGTGTTTTGGAATGGACAGGTGGAGAGATATCATCAGATTTACAGAATTGGGGGTCGTTTATTAGAGAAGAAGCTTCTTCTTCTACGAATTGAAAGCTCAATTGCTGATTGTCGCCTCTGAACAAAGATGCAGCTGAGAACAAAGCTTCAGTTGATTCCTAATCAGATTATTGTTCCGCAATAAGACACCGCCTGACCAGTTTTAGGGTTTCCTCCGAGCTATTGCTAATATCCCCTTCTCTAAAGGTACCATTTTTTCTTCTTCTTATATGTATCTTTGGTATTTGTTAGTTTTTCTGCTTCCTTGTTTGAATAAATCAATGGAAAATCGCATTCTTTTTTTGAAAATGCAATGAAAAAAATCGGATTCTGGGAATTGGGTATTGGATAATTTGATATTTCCTGAGATGGGTATTGATTGAAATTTGAATTCTTTAATCTTTGTCTTTTGGGTCAATGATTTTGTATGTTCTGTATGCATAGTGATTTGGAAGACAATAGGCGAGTAATTTGATTCGAAATCGGGTAGAGGCTACACGAAAGATTGAAAATAATCTGCAAAAAGTTTGATGGGGTTGTAATTTGAGATAAGAACAATAGGACATTGATTTTAACAATCCCGAATAGTCATCCTACAGTCCTTCCTCCGTTATTTTTTTTTCGCTGGTGCGGAGTGTCGAATGACTATTTTGGAGTGCCAATCTGCTCCCGAAGAATATCAGGTCACCGATAAGTTTATAATGCAGGAAGATGGAATATAAGTTCTTATATTACAGTTGAGCTCATTCGACACGTCATAAACTGCATTCTGATTTTTAAACCGAAATAGTATTGAATAAATGTAGATTCCGCTTATTCTTTTCAGTTGGTAATATACCTCTTGAGTGCCTTTCATTGCTTAATTTTTGTATGGATTAGTAAAGATGCACGAAGCTACAAAGTGAATCGACTGCATTGATGATTATTTTCCCGTTTACCACTTATCTGACTTTCAATCTTCAATTGTTTGACAAAACCAGTGATGAACTGCCTTTGGCTTTGAAAAGATGCATGAATTCTCCACCGTGGATGGCTTTGTAGAGATAACTGAAGGCTTGGGAGAGATGATTAGATACGTGGCAAACGAACCGTCAGTAGGGCTTTTTTACATTCAGCAGCACACAAAAAATGCAGTGCCCAATCTCGTTAGTCTTAGAAATAATGTTGTGGAAAAGTCTCGTGAAACATCTTTGCACACTGAGGATTCAGAGGATTCCATAGCTATGGTGAGATCAATGAAAGAATGCGGATTCCCCGTTGCCGATGAGATGATTAGAGATATAAAGAAATCTCTAGCGCTTATGTCAACAAAGAAGCCGAAGAGAGGTGTAATTCATAAGCAAACATCAGGTTTTCAGATGGGAAGAACAAGCTCTTGGAAACCCACAAGTTGGGTTCGTTCCCCAAGTGATGCCCAGCAGGATACTGAAAGCGGTTATTTTTCTACCGTAATAAAATCTGCCAGACAAAAGGCGAGCAGTTTCAAGTGGCCGCAACTTGATCCCAAAGAATTAACACAGACCTCTTACTCTAACCCGTCACTATCAGTTGCTTCTGCAAGCACCAGTTCATCTGTGCCGGATGTGGAAGCTGAGGAGTTGCCCTTGTCGAGTCGTGTTGCTGACGAACCACAAGAAGAACAAGCTGATGATAGCTCGTCGACTCCTCATTTATTATCAATGGCAGAAAACTACGATGAATTCAAGGCTGATAAAGAAAATAAACTACAAGAGTGGTTGGAAGGGGCCGGTAACCTAGATAATCGCAGAGGAGCAAGCGATGCGGAAAGATTTTAGCTTGTCAATGTTACGATACTGAAAGAGCTTTAGCCTGTACATACCTGTTGTGTTGCGTGTTATTTTCTACGGATTGTAATGTATACACGATGGACGATTATTTGAACATTCATGGGTGATAAGAAAATTTTCCTCGCTGATTCTTATTGGTATGGTATTTGATCATGGTGTGTGATTTGATTGAGTTTAATGTGGTATTGCTATCATGAATCTTGAATTCCGTCGTGGCAGGAGTCGTAAATCCGCCGTGACTGGTCCATCTCGTATCGCAGGCTCGCGGCATTGTTGTGCCTTTTGAAGGATGCACCAAGTCAAATTCAATGCAAATCTAAAAAACCAGAAGCAAAAGCACTTCTTTGAGGATGGCTATGTGGTATAAACCTTTGCGAAATAGTTTTCGCTTCGAATGGATTGAAATGTGTGAGAGTTTTCTTATCGTTCTCTTTTTCTTTATCAACAATTGTCGTCCATGAGATTAGTCATCGTTGAGCCGCCAAAGGTTCTGGCCTAGCCATCAAGAATGCCACGTGGCCCATGTCCTAAAACTAAGCACGTACAGAATTATCTGATTGCTACTAGCAACAAGCAAACAATATTTACATAGTAAACATTGAGGAAATTCATAATCATGATCTGAAATCTGTTTGTTGTTTTGCAGTTCGGGTAAAAAATGAACACTGTAAATCCGCGAAGCTTGCTTCCTTCGCATATTAACTGAATAAGTTGTGGACCTGGAAAGATAACAACTCAAGTATCATTCCACCGGTCAACAATCACTGGTGTCGCATCATAAAAGCCTCGGCCATGGGCAGCACCCGATTCTACTCACCGCAATCAGCTAGGCAACAACTGCCATGGAAAGTGGGTATAATTGTGGCATTCATCATGAGTAAACATGTCGCCACGATTGTCATCACCATTTTATTCGGTCTTCTTGGAAGATGGCACAGAGTTGCTCTTGCTCAATCTTCAATTGGATACCACATTTCTCATTGACCTGGGTGGAGGAGAGCAAGTGGCACAAATTTCTTCTGCAATTGAGGATGGCAGCGTTGGTTATCCAGCAAAGAACATGCTGAGCAGAAAATAGATCTCGCGAGGTTGGTAGAAACTTGGTAAAGTCTTCATGGTGGTCACTTATCACGGACTCAAAAGTGAATGGGAACTGTCCCATATATTGGGCAAAGCCTGCACCAGAAGGGCCAACTCCCTAGGCCGAAGGATATAGATCTCAAAGCTACAAAATGTAACAATGCTCACTGATTTTCCACTTTCGTGGTAAAGATGACGATGTCTCGCCCCTCAACAGAAAAAGTTCTACTCATTCTTCAACATGTCAGAATGATTTTGCCCTAACAAAATAGTGAAAACAATATGAGAAGTTTATCGGCTATTGATTTTTGAAAAACAAATGTAGAAGAAGAAAGATACAGACATTACCATTGGCAATATAAGCTTAAAAATTTAACTGCGTTGAACTGAGAAAAAGTAGAGAACAAAACTTAAGAAAAAAAGAGATGAACTAAAAGATTAAGGGAAGAAAAAATATATCGAGGGCTTTGTTGCGCGCCAGCAAAACAAATGGGAAGACAATTCTGTCCAACTAAAATAAAAATATCTAAAGAACCCCCTCAAGTTTACCTGGACCAAGTGTGTTGGAAGGAGCTTGACTTGTGGTAGTTTCTTCTGACACTTTACCATTAACCAAGTTTGAATTAGCAGAAGGGGCTGACCCATTACCAATGCGCATTATTTTGGCCCTTCTGGGAAAATAAAGAAAAATAACAAGAGAATAATTCGATAACTGAGTAAAAGAGATCTTTCTCATGAGAGAAAAAAGAGATGCATGAACTATCTAGGCAAAAGAAGATTCAGAACTCATACCTGACCAATTTGCGTTTCAAATTGCCAGCTTTCAGCTTTGATGTCCCTACAAAACCACTTTAATTGTTATTCCCATTTCTACAGTTTACTAATTCTCATATTTTTCAGGAAACGATGTAGATCAAAATCAGCGTTAACCACTCACCGGACTTTAAAGCCAATGAAGTTGAAGCTGGTTTGCGATTACCCCTCTCAGCTTTTATTAAGGCAATTACAGAATCAGCAGTAGGCCCCAATCCTTTTCGGCCCACCAGCTTCACTCCCAGCTTTTCACAGAGGTAATTTAACCTCATCTCATCACCCCCTCGCACCTCTCTGAGGTCAAGAGCCTGCTGCTTAGATAACAAAGTGTAAACATGAAGTTGCTGCTGCTGATTGAAATGTGACTGAAGCTGTTGAAAAAGTAACTTATTTGAATGCTGCTGATCAGGGTTTGAACTGTCATGACTCTTCATTCGAGGCTCATTAAATGTCACTCTTAAAACTGCTGTCGACTTAGGATCAGCATTCCTTCGACCAAAAA
Organism: Gillenia trifoliata; assembly: GCA_018257905.1. Taxonomy (NCBI): domain Eukaryota; kingdom Viridiplantae; phylum Streptophyta; class Magnoliopsida; order Rosales; family Rosaceae; genus Gillenia; species Gillenia trifoliata. Next base: position 20,600,473 of record CM031086.1, read on the forward strand.
TAACAGAAAAACTCCCAAATTCTAAATCAGGCTCCCTAAATAAATCTGCAAGAAGGGAAGCACAAGAATGGGCGTTCTTAGATGGGTTTCTGTTAATTTTTATCCTCAGGGCTCGAGCATTAGCATAGTGAGCCATATTGGCAGCTTCTCTGAGCCCACTAAGAAAAGCGCCATGCATGGTTGCAGGATATCTCCGATTGGTAGCCTCGCCTGCAAAGAAAAGTCGTCCATCTCCTACACTTTCTGCTAAAATATCATAATCGTCTCCTGATGCCCCTACTGCAACATTAGAATAAGAGCCTAGGCTGAAGGGATCGCTTCCCCATCTGGTACAGATAGTTTGGATGGGCTCTGGGACAGTAATTCCTTGTGGTTCATAAATACCTGCATTGATTTATGTCAGCACCTCATGAAATTACTTTATAATCAGCAGCTACCTAATGGTTGAAATTTAAAAACTTGAAAATGCACCACCAATGATACTCCGAATAGTGATTGGGAATAGTCATGATTAGATATAGCAAAACTCCAGAACCAGGTTTAGTGATTGTTTGCCTATTCCCTAAACATATACAAAAATGTCTAGAGTGGAAAAAATATAAGGAAGCAGTATGGACTTGGTTTTTAAGTTTATTTGGAATGATATTCACAGCAAAATTATATATTCTAACTTGTAAATCATTATTTGTCATGACAATTTCTATTCCAGACTAACTGTTCGGTTAACTATCAAACTTCATATATGTATGGGAACTATGACTTCTGAACATATCATATGACCAAATCCTTTAAACATGAATTCATGTTAGAACCATATGTATTTTGTAATTTGTAGTCAAATATATGAGAAAATAGCTTCCACTTATGTCAAAAAGTCAAAGCCACAAATCATATAATCAAAGTTCAAAGAATGAAAGGATTACCCTTGAGAATCTGAATAACCCGGGTCACAGCATCTGTAGGGGGCATGGTCTCAAACTTATGTGCAGCTTCACCTGCCACTAAAGCAATCAAAACGGGACCGCCAGCAACTGTTGCATAGCTGTAAAACAGGAAGAACTCCCCGCGACGGCTGGGATCATCGGAAAGGTGGCCAAAGGTGTCAAGATCTGTGCCCCAAAACACATGAGGAAAAAGCATTGCAACCTTATTCAACAGTCCGAAACCCAACCTCTTTATTCCATCAAGCTTCCTCTGAGGCAACTCTGGATTAAACTTGATGGACCCACTCTTCAAAACCCCAAGTGGAACAGTGCACAACACCATATCACCCTCAAAAACCTGATTGCCAGCAATAACCTGCACTCCATCACTACCATACCTAACGGTATTCACGATTTTCTCATATAAGATCGGCACATTCTCTGCCAAAGCCTGCACCAGCCTTCCATTACCTCCAGGCAAGAAGCAATGATCCCCTCCCATGTCATATGGATCATCTTGGTCCCAAAATGCAAGTGACAGTTTAGATATTAAACCTGCATTTGCATATTCCAAATTTGCAAGATGCCAATTAAACAAGTTCGTCTCCTCAGGATTCACTGCCTCCCAGAACGTTTCCAGTGCTGCACCAAGAGACACATCAACTGAAACACCCCCCATTAACTGCCTAAGGCTACTTGCCTTATCTAATAGACGGTTAAAAGCTGCTTCCACCTTCATATCCATATCAGGATCTACAGGCTTCCCATCAAAACTATAAAGCGGGCACTTGTCTCTCACTTTATGAAGCACATAACCCAATTGGCGTGCAACAATGCCAAGCGGGTTCCCTAATGTTCCAGTCAAAACACTTCCACCTAAATCCGCAGCTGCACTTACCCTAATTCCTCCCTCCATTTTCTTTGTGTAAACCCGCCCACCTGCACGCTTCCTACCCTCTAAAACAGTCACTTTAAACCCAAAACGCATCATTTGCCTGGCAGCAGCCAGACCAGCAAGCCCAGCACCAATCACAATCACATGTGGTTTACTGGGTTCAGCCGGAATCTTTTCTTTGATAGCCGGAGCAACCCCAAAGTTAATATATCCATGTGAAACCAGGTACTTATAAGTAGAGTCCAAAAGGGAATGGCAATGCTTGGGAATAGAATCAACAAACATCTCTTTAGTGACCCAATTCGACACATTTTCGCGCCATCTAGCAATTATATGGTTTCTAATGATAATGTAATTGACCTGCTCTATTCCCCCAATCACTCGAATTACCCCGAAATCGATTTCCTCTTCAGTGAGGGAATCGGCAGGAAAACCAGCCGAGAGCGCGATCAGCGCTTCGGCTGTAGATTCCTTATTGATCACAATGATCTCGTCGGAGATATCAGGCACGGCTCTTGCCGAAGAACCAGGGTTTCCTACATTGTGTCTAGTCGAATGAGCTGAAATTGAACTAGAAGAAGCAATACCGTTACTACTATCGTTCAAAGAGCCGTTCAGAATCGGAGGCAGCTGAAACGACGTCGCGACGCGATGAGGCCTGCCTCGTCTTCGTTTCTTGGGGACCGAGAAGGAAAGAAGATGGGCGGAGCTAGGGTTTTCGACTGTGTTTGGAATCGGCGCTGCGATTGAATTAGGGTTAGGGATTGGGTTTTCTGGGGGCACAAAAAGGGCGAAAGGGATCGGAGGGAAGGAAGAAAAATCATCGGGGAATTCGTTTGGTGGATCCATGGCAGTCCGTTCTGGTTGTGGTGGCGGTGGGGCGGTCAGTTAGAGGTGGTGAAGGAGAACAACTGAAGAAGGTTGGACCTGTTTGGTTCCCGGGAAAATTTAGCACGGTAATTTTGCCAACGGGTTTATCAGTAATTTCAAATTCTTTTTCGTGTCATCAGTAATTTCAATTGAAAACACCTTCTCAAGAATAAACAATTACTTGGTTAATAAAATTCACCAACAAAAAAAAGGTATATTAGGGTCAAATTGTCGGGTCAAATTTTTATGTATCATTGAATGATACTTACTGTTAAATGGTTAAGATTCATTTGGGGCTCATTGCAAATTAATCTTGATCATTCAATAACCGTATCATTGAATGATGCGTACCACGTATGATTTTTCCCAAATGGTCCTTCTCTTTTAATTTCTTTTCTCCAAAACAATACTGTTGCAACTATAAAAATAAAATTTGAAAATTCGAAAATACCCCTTGGTTAATAAAAAAGTTAGAGAAAAATCTAATATATTATGGGTAAAACGGTAAAGTTGCAACCTTTAAACAAAATTTAACACATGAAGATTGAACACTAATTAATTGTTCAATTTCACCATCCAAATTACTAATTTGCTCCTAATATATTAATTGCTTGGTCTCCCATTGAGATTATATTAACGAAGGACATTTTGGGATTTCCAACCAATTATATAAAAATACCTATTTCATTATTTTCTCCATAACCAAAATTTACCATTCATCCTAAGTTCTGACGATCCGATCCGACCCGTCAATATCCAAATACTCCATATTTACCTTAACCAAAAAAATAAAAAAAATAAAAAAGAAACTTGGTTGAAAGCTGCGGGCGTGTCGCTCTTTCATACTTTTCTTCTTCAACCTCTTCGTCTCTGGCAAACCATCGATCCAGTTGGCCTCCACAAACCACCGTCGCATTTCGATCCGCTGCCACGAGCTCAGACCTCCAATGCGCCTCCGCCTCCGACTACGCGATCCATATCTAGCTCCGAACCCGACCCTACCCCAAATCCCAGCTCCGAAGCACTCTTCACTCCTCCACTAATCTCCCATTCAATTCACTTCCGTCCGCACACAGTTCTACATCTCCGAGACGACGCCGTTTTCCGGTCAAGATTCAATTACGAACATTGCCGCCTCAATAATCGGTGATCATTTGAATTTTTTCAATGGAATTTCACTGTTCATTTTTCAATGATTCTAGAATTGACATCTGTTATTTATTGGTTTGTTGGAAGCTTAGGGTTTTGTATTGCGCGGAATTGCTTTGTTTTCGGAGTTCTTCGTACTGGATCTAGAGGTAATTTTTGTTTCAAATCTTTACTTTCTGTTTGGTTGCTGAGAAAGTTATGGGGAAAATAAAAATTGAATGAAAAGTTTGAAGTGTTGCGGCTTCTGTTGCGTTTTTAGTTTTTGGGTAGTAGAATATTCAACTCAAACTTGCATAGTAAGTTGTCTCGAGCTCAGTTGAAGATATTCCACCTCTAACGTCTAAGGAGATATTGCATATGCATTTTGGAACTGGAATTTCAATAATGCCATATTCGGTTGCTCGCATGTTCTCGAAAAATTAGGAAAGAATTTAATTTGAATTGGAAATAACTTTTTTGTTTGTTTTGGTTAATAAAGAGAAGCTAAATAGGTTAGTTCAACAAAGTATTCTTGAAGATGGCTTATTTGAATTTATCGTTCCGTGCTTATTAATTGAATAAACCATGCCCTTTATTTTCAGTTGGGACTGAGCTGTGTCGGAATGAGTTGAGTTGTACAGCTCCACCGAGGTGAAATCTCACTATGGGACTTTTTGATGGATTGCCTGTGTCTTCAGACAAGGCAGTAAGTTCAAGTCACTTATCTTATTATACTTGTTAATGACTATTTATTTGGTTGTGTGCACTGGATATGTAGCTCATATTCCATTTTTCACGTGTGTACACCTATTGGAATTGAAATATTGTATTCACATCCTATAACAAAGAAGATGACACACAACAGCATGAAAGTGAGATTTTATAATTTATATTATTTACAAGAAAATATACACAATGTATTGAGGTCAATTAGAACTATTACTATTCTTTTGGATAGCTAAGATGATGAATTGGAAAGTCTACTAGATAGTAGTTCTAACTTTTTTTTACTCAGAAGAAATTCATTTATCTCTGGCAAGGGGGTTTGGTGGTGCAGATGTCTATGGTAGGAATTGTAATGTGTAAAAGGGTTTCGCATAAAGTTAACTTTTGACTATGTATACAGTTGGTTCAATTTTCTTTATCCTTGAAATGTCTTCAGAATTCACAACTTGTTCTTTATTCGATTTGTAAATAAAAGGCGAGTGTTTTAGCTGCTAAAAACTAAGCGTTGTATTTTTCTTTTTGTCGCTGTTGGTGCATATTTCTCATTTCAGAGTTCTGGTGAATATTTCTGATTTGAGTCAATATGGAAAAGATTCTTGCTAAAAGTTTGATTGACGAAAATATGTTGTGTCATCAATTCATGGATGTTTACTGTTTGATGTAGGCTTAAATTATACCTGCTGTATGCTACTTATCAATTACAAAAAGGGGTTTACTATATTTTGCAAGTTTGACTTGATCCCAACACTCCTTGTTTTTTTCGGATGCAATTTATCTGAACAACACCCCGTTTCACTTCATCTTATTTGTTTGCTTTTTTTGTTGTGACATTTTGATCTTTTGTGTATACTTCCTGCGCACCCAGTGTCACCCATTTGGCACGTCTTAAATAAAATTAGGTAATACAAAAATATCATACACAATATAAAAGGTGGAAATCCTTATAATTCTCTTCAGTAAAACAGGAGAGGAACAGTTTATCAGTGATTCTAAATTGAAAAATAGTCTTAGGAAAATTGTATGGAATCCACATTGTAATAATTCTTCTTATCAGAAAAAGAGCTGGAGGTTTATATATGTTCATGCCTGGCACTCTGCATAATGTTACAATATTGAAACAATAACAATAAGCTTATGACGTAAAAGTCTTTTACATATAGAGAATTCACTGTAATGTCTAGAAGCATGCACTAGCATATGAAAACAATCATTTAATACAGTGTTTAAACTTTAGCATGCATGCTTTGTTATGCATAGTGCTTCTTGATGTTACTTTCTCATTTTTCCTTCTGTCATCATGGTAATTTCAGTATCTGAGGGAAGAGATTGCAAAGATAGATGAGAGCTGGGCTGCTGCTCGTTTTGATTCATTACCTCATGTTGTTCATATTTTGACATCCAAAGATCGTGAAGGTGACGTCCAAATTTTGAAGGAGCAAAGTGATGTTGTTGAGGAGGTTGTGGATGAAGTTGTGCATAATTATCACAGTGGCTTCAACAAAGCAATTCAAAATTATTCTCAGGTCTTGTCTTGTATATCTTTCTTGGTCAAAATATTTAATCTATTTGTCCATTTTTTTTTTTGTAGTCTTTTTCAATTTCATATATTTTGAGCATTTGTGGTGTTAAGAAACTGAATCTTGTAGGTGCTCCAATAATTCATCTGTTTCCTGACAAAAAAAATTATTTGTCAAAATGTCTTGCTTTGAAAATGCTAGCATTTTAACAGTTTTTTTGTTTCTGATTTTGGGGGAAGTGGAGGGTTGTCATAAACAAGAGTTGACTCTTGCATACTACTATCTCACTTTACTCAATTCCTTCCAGATCTTGCGGTTGTTCAGCGAATCTACTGAAAGTATTGGTGTCCTAAAGGTTGATTTGGCTGAAGCAAAGAAGCGTCTCAGTGCCCGTAGTAAACAACTGCATCAGTTATGGTACCGGTCAGTTACTTTGCGTCACATAATCTCCCTCTTAGATCAAATTGAGGGCATATCTAAGGTTTGTCATATCATATCTTTTTTTTTAATTTATTAATTTTTATATCTTTAGACCATATCGGGCTCAGTAGTGTTGGGATTATTTCATTCAGTCAATAGTATTTGAACTCTTGACCATGAAGTTAGCTTTTTGGAGGGTGTGTCAACTGCACTCTGCTCAATCCATTGTACTTGAGTTGCAATCGTATTAGTTTGTTCATTCGTATATAAATTCATGAGCATATGTGCATAAATAAATTGGTGAGCATGTATGCATGTATATTTTGATTTGAATTTTGAAATAATTTGTTAAAATCCTGACCTTTACAGCTCACGAGATAGACATACATGCACACACGCTCACAGCTTACAACTCATTACTTAGCACTGTAGCTTCAAATTTAACACATATGCTGTATGGTTTGATATCCAGACTTTGTCATTGAACTACCAGCGATAAAATTGTTCCAACTGAATCAACTTCATGCCATGAATGTTTCAATTCTGAAGATTTATCATCTATTGTCTGGTCAAAATGTGGCTCAGGTTCCAGCTCGGATAGAGAAGCTGATTGCCGAAAAGCAGTATTATGCTGCTGTTCAATTTCATGTTCAATCAATGTTGATGCTTGAAAGAGAGGGGCTTCAAACGGTAGGGTTTTTTTTTTATATTAAAAGAATAAAATATTATCTTCAAACAGTACTTTTGTCAACTACTTTATTTTTTTTTAAAGTGAAATGTTACATAAATGTTTTTCCTACTCTTTTATGGTGGCTTGGTTGAAACTTAGTTTCTTCTAACTATACTAGATCCTAAAACAGTTTGTCCCATTATATTCTCAAGTTTCATTAATGCCTGTCTGTTTAGTAATAATGGTGTCAACTTCAAGGTTCAACCTTTTTCTTCATCCAATATATCATGGTGTTTCACCATTTTGCTTCTATATATTTTTAAATTGTTAGCTTCTCGCAGCCACAAGGCCTGGTGGCACTATTTTAATGATATTAGATATTGTATTATTATATGGTTGATGCGTCCTTAAAGGTGCATCTGACACTAAAAGTTCTTAAAGGTATCAGAAAAGGGCCAAATAGAATTTCACGCTCTCATTTTTTTCTTCTTGATGCAATTTAGCTTTGAAGAAATATTTCAAATGTTACCGTTTTAGTGGTGTATATGAATTGGTAGTTATAATTGATTGGCCCAGGTCGGTGCCCTTCAAGATGTTCGCTCTGAGTTGACAAAGTTGAGAGGAGTTCTGTTTTATAAAGTGCTAGAGGATTTGCATGCTCATCTTTACAACAAGGGTGAATATAGGTATTTACTTGTGTTTTGGAGTTTTTTTCCTTTTGGGTACTTTCATATACTTAGTATCGCTTTAAAAATAGTACTTTTTAGGGGAAAAAAAGAAGAAACATTTTACTGTATAGTTTTCACTTTTCAGTTGATCTGCATACTTATGGGGTGGCTGGGATGTTCTGGGTTTTAGGCATTGGAGGATTTGTTTACAATCTACTGCTTTCTATTTCATGTTAGCTGGACATTGTCTTTTTGTTCCCGCTGCTGTGAGAAATTATACTTATATAAACTTGTGATGCTTTTTATAGAACTCTACCTCTCTGGGGGCATTTTTCTTCGCCTTTTGGGGAAATCGATGATCGATCAATTTTCTAGCTTTGTATATCTCTTTTTATCCTGTGCTATACTCTCAAAAGCTATTTCTCATATACATGTTGTCCTTGTGCTGATTCTTTCTGCAGCTCAGCTGCTTTAAGTTTGCAAGAAATGGATGATGAGGTACCAACCACCACAGCTGCTGTATTTTCAATGACTAATTCACAATCCCTGTCTCGAAGAACCAGGCTGTTAAAAGGTGACAATCAGTTCGGTATTCAAGGAGATGGATCATATAGAACAGGTTCTATTGATGGAGGGTAAGATTACAAAGTTATTTGTAACGGCTTGAACCTGCTACTATTTTATTGTTGCATGCTGGGATTTTCCTTCAACCTGCATTATTATCGCATTATTTTCATTTGAAAATTGTATGACTTTGTAAGTTGTGGATTCTTTTGTTTATATTCTCTTCTAGAATCACAGTAAGTTCACAATGCCTCATTCTTATTTGGCATTTTTTCTGCTGCTGCACTATTTTATGTAGTTAATTTCTTCAAGAGCCTCCTGCATGTTTGTATATTAGTTAGGATAATAGTATCCATCTTCAAATAAGAGGAAGGTTCCCCACGAGGTTAATATGTTGGAGAGAACATTTTTTAATTGGCTGCTAAGTACCTGTTTAAACTAGTTTTTGGAAAGAAGTTAAAAAATGTCACTACAGTGTCTTGATGGTGATGTGTGGCCAATTGTGGATAGGCCTCCACAATATTCTATACTGCCTTTTGCAATATTCTTTTTCCGTCTGTTCAATTGAAGGTCTAAATCTAATATGGATGAATTAAGTTTATAATTAGAAGATTGAATTCTTAATATTTTTATATTGTGCTTTTCATTTGGTAATTCTATATCTAAATTCTGAATGTTGTATTCAGTTCATCTTTTGATGGCGTTGATGAGGAGGGCACTTTGGAACTGCATGACGAAGCTACCTCAGATGGGCATACATCAGTGAGGGTCAATGGTGATGTCAAAATTGTTCCTCGTGAGATGCCAACATGGCTTCAGTATTCCACTCCAGACGAATTTCTTGTATGACAACTGTGATTGTTCATATCTCATGTTTTCTTTTGAATGAATTTCTCTTCTTTCGTGCTGAAAGTTCTGGGGTTTTTATTTGGATGTAGGAAGCAATAAAGAAAAGTGATGCTCCACTTCATGTCAAGTATTTGCAGACCATGGTTGAGTGCCTTTGCATGCTTAGGAAAGTTGCAGCTGCTGGTGCTATAATATGGTTTGTTGTCTGGTTTTACTTTTATCTCGTTTGGTTGGTCGTCTGCTGTATTTCAAGAATACTTATTAACTTCTTTGATATTGTGTTCTTACCCATAACAGCCAAAGATTGCGACCTACAATTCATGAGATCATCACATCCAAGATTAAAGCTCATGCCGAGCTTGTTAATTCTTCAAGGTCTGGCATTGGGCAAGCTTCCCGAACTGCTACAGCTGGTCTACATTTCATGAAGGGACAGTTACAAAGTTATCAGTTGCCAAAACAGAAGCGTCAGAATGGGATATCACTGTCTGGAACTCTATTGGCAGTAAGCCCTGTCTCATCTGTAATGGCTCCTGCAGGGAAAGCACAAGCCGCGGCAAAAGAACTTCTTGATTCAATTTTGGATGCTGTTGTTCGGATATTTGGTGAGATACTTTTCAGTTTTTAATGTGTTCTTAATTCCATTTTTTAGGTTTTTATGTGCATATATATACATATATATTTTCAACATTGAAACTAAATTCCCTAGTATAATTATTCAGAGAACCATGTTGTTGTTGGGGAGCTTTTGGAATCAAAGTCCTGTGTTCAAATGGACATGAACACACCAAAATCAATGCCAACAGATGTAAATTGGAATACTGATTTGGAAGCATCTCAAGTTACTGGAGGCTATAGCATTGGTTTTTCCTTGACAGTATTACAGGTAAACTATCTGTTTCAAGTTTTTAATGATTAAATTCCACATGGTGTATCCTTTAAAGGAAATGCTGTGCAGGGACTTGCATGTCAGTTCTAAACCTGTCTTTTTATTTTTCCCTTTTTCTTTTCATGTGTTAAAGAGTGAATGCCAACAACTTATTTGTGAGATTCTGCGGGCAACTCCTGAAGCTGCATCTGCTGATGCTGCTGTACAAACAGCTAGACTTGCAAACAAGGTCCCTTCCAAAGACAAGAGGCAAGTAAATTGGTTTCATATTTATCTAACCATATAGTGTTCCTTAAGTTATTGATTCTGCTTGATAGGATGGTAGTTTTCTAGTTTAATAACTTATGAAAGCACCACCAGGGGGCAGTGGTTCTAAAGCTTAATAGTAGATGTTTTCTCAACTACTTTAATCTGTGGGTGCTCTTCATTTTAAAGCCAATCCTTGGGTTTGCAGAATGAAACACATGGTTAAATGAAACAATTGCGACTAGTTGGAAAAAATTTAATCCACCATAAATGCCAAAGATTCATATATCGTTCTATAGATATGATGTCACTTGTGACATTAGGTCCCTTTTCTTACTCTTCGGGATATATCTCCTTTTGTGAGGAGTTACTATGGACTTATGCCTTTTTTCCTTCATGATGATGGGTTACAGGGATGGTGCAGAAGAGGGTCTTACCTTTGCTTTTCGCTTCACAGATGCTACTATTTCTGTTGCCAACCAAGGTATGCTTGATTTTGCTCCTGCAGTACTTAATAACACTCAACTATCTAGCATAATGATGAGTCGAAGAACACCATGCAGTAATACTTAAATATACTATGTCTATCCTGGTTAGAAGGTCGGCCTTATCTAATGAATAGCGTCAAACTATGGCAGCCTTATCTAGTAAATGTGAATGTTATGATTATTGCAAGGTTACATGGACTCTTCACTTCACCCTTGTTCCTTGTACCTGTGTCAATAAGCGTGACACTGTTAAGTGGTAAGGGTATGGCATTAGGAACTGCTGATGCATAGAAGACCTTTGGATAAATACAAACCCTGATATACTTGGGTGTGGATGACCCTCACATGATTCCCATAATCAAGTTCATGTAACATCTATAATTTTATAAATTCCTTAAGAAAGGAGTTCTTTCTTTGTACTTAGTTGATGAGCTACTTGTTAATTATGCATATGAGAAGCATAAATTCACATCAGAAATCTGATGACAGAAGAATTTTACTTCTGAGGTTCTCATAGAGATTTTTGTTTTTCACAATAGACATGATACAGTTTGTCTGATATGTGTTACTTCAGAGGTACTGATATAGTACTTGCTGATGATTGAGCTTGTCTGATGTGTGTTCAAGGTTACCCAATATATTAATGAATTGAATTATTGATTGTGTCATAAGACCCTGATGTCCAAGCCCCAATCGAATTATTGCTTTAATTATTTATTTTGTTGCTGTTTCTCATGTTTCTGGAGATTAGCCTGACCATGGACTATACATGGGTGGATTTTGCCAACAATGAATCATTGTGATTTTTCATCACCCCAAGAATGGAGCGACCTTATTGATTAAATCACTTTCACCTTTATCTTATATAATTGGAATGCTCTGTTGTATGTAACTGAAAATACAGTAGATATTGAAGAAAGATGCCCTTTCCTCTTTCCACAAATATAATTGAATCATTGTGATTTTTCAAAACCATTGCTTAATGGGGTTTGATGTCACAACCAACCTTCAAGTTGGAGTGTTTTGTTTTATCGACTTAAAGAATCACTTACTTCTTAGGGGTGCTTTCTAGTTTAAAAACTTTCTCAATAGGCTGGTGCTGTCATAAGTTATATTTTTAAATTCTTCTAGATTCAAAGCTTTCTTCAGTTTTCAACATGTTGCGTCTGACATTTCTATTGGCTAGTAACATGTTATGGTGGTCTGCATCTTCCATTCTCCAGGGGTTGATCTCATTCGTCAAGGCTGGAGTAGGAAAGGTCCAAATGTTTCACAAGAAGGTTATGGGTCTGCAGCTATCTTGCCTGAGCAAGGCATATATCTTGCAGCATCCGTATACCGGCCTGTTATTCAGGTTTTAGGATTGTTCTTAATCATGTCTTTAAACATGAGCTTTTTGATTTTTACAGTGGGTTCGTCTTTTGACCTTTTTCTGACTTTATGTGCTCTTCAGTTTACAGATAAGGTCGCATCAATGCTTCCGAAAAAGTATTCCCAGCTAGGGTAAGCCTCAAAATCATATTACTCTTTTCTTTAAGTAATTGTGCATATCACTTTATGTTTAACATGCAATGGGCAAGATGCTAATTGTTAGTTGCTTTCACTCTACTCTATTTCCATTTTATTGCTTAAGCAAATATTACTTGGCATGGGAAGGAACGTGCAGATGGAAGAAAATCCTGTTGGCCTTTAATCTAAACTTCTGATCCTATTTCTGTCATTAGTCTTGTTGATGACTTATATAAATATATGTTGGCAATAGTATCGATAGGTCAATGCAAATCGTCTTTCTTGATATATTTGAACCTGCTAAACCTCTTATATCTGTCGAATTATATTTAAGAGGATGGTAAAGGTTGCTTCTGTCCAGTAACTGTCCTGTAGGCAGTCCAATTGCTCATCTGTCCACCAGACGAGATCCAATTCAGTTGTGCCACTGTAGCTTATAGTTCTTCATAGTCATTTGTATATGTGTCTCTATCAAAAAAGAAAAAATTGTATCAACTGTTTTTCAGTCGCCTTTCATGTCACTATTGATGCATGAGTTTGGGTATAATACTTTGGACAGGCAGAAGTATGACAACTATCAAATATGGTCAAACACACAAGCAAATGTGTGGTGAAAACCTTTTCCTGCTTAGTCACAATGATATAGATTTAACTATTGTAGGGGCTATGGGGAGGAATATGGGTTTGAAGTTCTGAATGTCTCAGCCACAAGTTGTAGTCTCACTAACCCCACACATATAGGTTTAAATATAGTAATCCTTCAAAATTGGGATTCTTGCTGTTTGAAGTTAGTTATGCTTAGGGTTAGTGAACTACTGGTCCTGTGATCTGTTTGCTTATTGATCCACAGATGAGTTCGGTTCATCTTCTTTGTTATCTCCATATTTTCTGTTATTATTATAATGAATTTGGGTGTTTCATTTCCTCTTTGTTACCATTTACTTTTCTGGAAAACATTGTAATACTAACTTCTGAATCTACAGTAACGATGGATTGCTGGCTTTTGTGGAGAACTTTGTGAAGGACCATTTTCTACCCACGATGTTTGTAGACTACAGAAAAGGAGTACAGCAAGCTATATCAAGCAAGTTCTATTACTAATTACTCTACAGTGACCTTTTTTATTCTTTTTATTTTCGTGTATAGCATGAAACTACATTGGTCAAAGGATTTCACTCATATGTGCCCTAAACCCTAATAAAATTTGCTTGTAAAAAAATGTAGATACTTATATCTATATATAATACATACATACATACATACATATATATATATGTATATATTCAATGACACGTAGGTGTAAGCTATATATTTTTCAAGTAATCTTACCCGAGTAAGAGGTTAGAGGCTCATGCCCTTTGTATAATTTCTATTTGAATCCTGTAGACATGGAGATTATATTTTATATAGAGTTTTTATGGAATTGACCTTTAAAAAATAAACATATTCATATAGATATGCTCAGACACCATTTCTGTAAACAATAAGGAATTCTACTATTACTGCCTCACTCATCTGGAGCATTGAACAAAAGTTTTCTCGTACATAATAGAACAGTCACATCATTTGCACTAAAAAAATCTGATTTCGGGAAGCATTTTAATTGTTATAGGTCCAGCTGCATTCCGGCCCAGAGCACATGCTGCTGCATCTTATACTCCTTCAATTGAGAAGGGTCGACCTGTCTTACAGGGACTGTTGGCAATAGATTTTTTAGCAAAGGAGGTAAGTTTGAACTTTTCCTTAAGAGAATATCCTTTATAGTATTGCAGTTGTGTCTCTCTGCTCCCTGCGGATGATTTTTTTCAACATTGTGCTCAAGTTATTTTAAATATATGGATGAATAATCTCATTTGGAATTATTTACTGTAGGTGCTTGGTTGGGCACAAGCTATGCCTAAATTTGCCGTAGAGCTTGTCAAATATGTGCAAACTTTCCTTGAGCGAACCTATGAACGATGCCGGACCTCATACATGGAGGCAAGGATGGTTCCCTTCTCACTTTCTGATTATCTTAGCACAGCAGGAGTGATGCCAACCATACACTGAAAAATATATTTAATTACTACAATAGGTGCTATATAGTAAGACTTGAGAGAATGATGCCAATTGTAAAAAAAATATAAATGTCAACAATGTGCTAGATTGATTTTGACATTTTGTCATTTATAGGTTCTTGATTTCTAATCAGTACCCTGACAAGTAGGTGGCACATGCCATGATAATTGATCATTTATCCAATTTTTGGCATTCTTCAGGCAGTTCTGGAGAAACAGAGCTATATGCTCATTGGAAGACATGATATCGAGCAATTGATGCGTCTTGATCCAGCAAGTACATGTTTACCAAATTCCTTTGGTCAGTCAAACGTCGAAACCCATGCTTCGGATTCTGAAAGTCTTGAGGTTGAATTACAATTAAGTGACTTATTATTGAATTTGCGGCCTATTAAGCAGGTATTTCAGTTGCCCACCTGATGTTAAAAGTTGTTCTTTTGACTTAAATGATTAACAACTTATTGTTATCATTTATTGTTTCTGTTTTTTCAGTAAAGATATTATACTAACTTCTCTTCAGATTTTGTAGCAGTGAGGCCTTGCCGACGAAGTAATTGATTAATTCATTGAATATTTAGATTATAGATTGAATTTCTTTTTCAACTCTGCCTCTCACAGGATAATCTAATTCGCGATGATAACAAACTAATATTGCTGGCTTCCCTAAGTGATTCGTTGGAGTATGTTGCGGAGTCTATTGAAAGGTAAGCTCTCATCTGGCTGGATTTTTCTTTTATTAGATCAGTGGGGTGTGTAAATGATCACATAGTGGACAACAAGAAACTTGTTAGTTTAATTAAAAAACACCAAGATCCTATTTTTAATCCCTATGCTTTCCTCCATATGGCAATGAGTTGTGTTATTTGAGATTAATGTGGCAAGAGTTATCTTATATAACAAGTTATCATGAAAACAATCGTGCATCTCGTGTGGATGCTAATGAAACTGTTTGATGCTCCTTTCCTTTTGAAGAAAATGCAAATGTATACCCACAAAATTATGTTGCTTTTTATGGATGCGAAGTATCTGTTTTCAGAAGTTTTTCCCTTCACTCCCTTGTGTGTGAAGTTTGTTATTTATTTTCCGAAGTTTCTACAACCCCCTTATTTTTTTTATCTTTGTTTTCAATTTGTACATGTCCAGTTTCAACCTCAAACATAGAATCTTTTTTATGCTTTTATTCAGTTTGACTTCCTACATTTGTTTCACAATTTTATTGAAAGAAAACTTGGCTTGAAATCTTTTCAGTAGCAATTTATCCATGATAGATGAATGAGCCCAACTTTTGGTCATTATATAGGCTTGGGCAGACAACCTTCAGATCTCCAAATCAAGTAGAAGAGAGTGGTAAGAACCGTCATCAACGAACAACTAGTGCTGCTTCTAGGGATCTGGCATCATTTGCAGATGAGTATAGAAAATTGGCAATTGACTGCCTCAAGGTCTTACGTGTTGAGATGCAATTGGAGACGATTTTCCATATGCAGGTATGTGATATTTAGTTTACAAATAGTCTACTTTGAGAGTGATACCTGTTAGAATTGTCCTGTAATGAAAATAGCATCGGCGGACTGAAAATTGTGGTTTAAACAGGAAATGACAAATAGGGAATACATGGAAGACCAGGATGCAGAAGAACCAGATGATTTCATTATTTCACTTACTGCACAGGTCAGTATATTTGTCTCCAGCTTAAGCAGATGGGAGACATTGGATCAATTGTACTTTTCTCTCTTGATGTGGAGAGAGATACTAAACAGTAATTTCTGAGTGCCACATGCTCTTCTTACATAATATGTGTTTCTTTGCCCATAGATAACACGCAGGGATGAGGAAATGGCACCTTTTGTTGCGGGAACGAAGCGAAACTACATATTTGGTGGGATTTGTAGCATCGCTGCAAATGCATCCATCAAGGTTTGTACTTTTTATGAAGTCTTTGAATCTTATGTTAGATTGTTCATGTTATTCCATCTGCCAGCGTTCCATTTTGTAGTTTCAGATATTTGCATTCATATGTGTATATATATATATATATATTTATAGGCCTTCTCTCATAATCTCATGCAAACGTCTGGTTCAAGTGATTCAGCCATTGAATTGGTGCTTGTTATGTCATCCCATCTGAAACATCATGAATACATGCATTGGAAATGTAAAAGGGCTTCATTTTCTCAACAATTTTCGCTGTATTTTATTATCTTCTCTAAACTTCTTGATTCATCCATCATTGCAAGCATAAGGAATTGCACTGAGAAAATATTCCATTGCCTTACATTACCTTTTTTGCTTTTTGTTGCACCATCAATGAAATCAGGGCACAGGAATTCATGAATAGTATTCATCATCACCCCATTTTATTCATTTAATGATTGAAATCCAAACAACCGCATGAGAGAAGGCTTATTTATAATGTGTATTTTATCTATTCCGTCAGACCAAAAATCTTTTCCATCTGTTCACTGCTGAATGCTGATGTGAGATTAATGCAATCTTAACAGGCTTTGGCTGATATGAAATCCATCAACCTTTTTGGCGTTCAGCAGATATGTCGGAATTCAATTGCGCTGGAACAGGTAAGTCATTTTGTAATCCATACCCCAAAATTGTTGTGATAAGGCTTTCTGGTTCCAATCTTGAAGGTACGAACGTTACCACCTAATTTTATTGGCACTGCAGGCCCTGGCTGCTATCCCATCAATTAACAGTGAAGGTGTACAACAACGACTAGATCATGTCCGAACTTACTATGAACTCCTAAACATGCCATTCGAGGCAAGTCATTGGTATTGCATTTTTTGTTTTAGTCTGTAAATTTTGGTTTTCCCATAGTGATCAATATTTTTCACCCGTTTGTTTGCAGGCCTTGCTAGCTTTCATCACAGAGCACGAGCACTTGTTTACGACTGCAGAGTTAGTCAATAAATCTCTCTTACCTATACATATCATGGTCATAGTAACTTGTGTAGCTACTGAATGACTCGTTACATTTCTCTCGCAGGTATGCAAATCTTCTAAAGGTCCAGGTTCCAGGAAGGGAGATTCCTGCCGACGCTCAAGAACGTGTATCAGAGATTTTATCCCGCTAGCCATCTTTTGGATTTATTCTCTTTTGTCAAGATTAAGAGTTCTTTGCTGTGGAAAAGGTTGTAGCATTTATGTCAAGTGTTGGTCATTCTCAAAATGGCGGATGCAGCGAAAGCAGATGCAAGAGCGAGTTTTTTGGATGTTGCCGGCCAACGTGGTACACCAGGTTGTGTCAAATTTTTTTTGCCGAACTGTATAATGATGACGAGGGTTCCATTTTTCTTTTTGTTTCCATAATTTGTTAATGTGTAGTATCAATTTTTTTGTATTTATGTTTGCAGTGTGTAAGAACTTAATGCTTAGTGTTGGTTATGAAGAAATGAAAGCCGATGTAAATTTCCATGGTGGTTAATAATAGTAGATCATTTGTATTGATTCTCAAAAGCGTCCATTTATCCAAGGGCTAGGACTGGATTACAGCTCTGCCCGTTTCATCGTTTAGTTCTTTCGGGTTATGCTCTATGGATGATTTCAGTTGTCTCAATCAACTGGGAGAATTGTGAGTTACCCTAATTCGGATCAAAACTTTGTAGTTCAGGTTCCGGGGCTTGGGGTTCGAGTTAAAAATTCAAGGCTCGAAATTAAAACGTCTGTAATTCAAGTCGAAGGCCTAGCTCCAGGAGGTTGTGACGCAAGTTTTGGTTTCGAGTCTGGGCAAATCCACTTTCATTTACTTCTGTTTGCCCTGTAACAACCATTTTATGAAACAGAATATCTCAAGTATCGGTTTTAAGTTAATGTTTTTATGCAAGCGATATTCAGAGGGTGAATTGAACACGAGACCTCAGGTTCGGGGTTTTTATCACGAGTAGTGTCTCCCAAATGCTATTTGGTTAGCTATGATAAAAATTCCCCTTGTATAAATACAGCGTTGTTGATTTCTCAAAACATGCATATATCGTACAAAAGTAGGAGCCTAATTCAGTTGATAAAAGCACATGTGGCTAATTACAACTCAAACAATAAGGTTCTGTACATTTCACTATTCACCATGAATCTGGTTGTAAAATTTTGGATTCACTCTCAACGCCTTCTTCGCTAAGTTGCGGATATCGTCCCGACTGGATTCAGCTGATATTCGAATGATCTCTTGCAGCCCTCCGCTGGATATGAAATCCCATGCATTGTCCTCTGCACGAACAACAGATAATATTACTGTCTAAGAAATTTAAGATCTCAACAGCAAATAGGACAAGTCACATCCTAAGCATCAAAATTTCCAAGTTTTCAAAAAACCTATGCATGACTATAGCATATGATAATCCTTCCAAAAACTCGAGGAATGTAATCACTATTAGTTGTCCGGATTATTTGAAATATGTAAAGATTCCCAGTCAAAAGTACCCAAGCCCAGAAAGAGCTTACCATTTTGCGCTAAATGGCAGAGAGCAAGCTCGATATGGCGTTGGGTTGAAGTTGAGGCAGTGTTGGAGTTGATAATCAACCACGTAAGGGCACCATCGTCCATCAAAAGTGAACGACCTTTTCTATGCCCTGCATATGCAAAAGCATAACAGTCAATAAAATGCAGAATAATACTTGTACACAACCACAAAAAGGAGAACTTCTACCAACCTTGAATAGTTCCACGCGATTCACATTTTGCAAAGTTAGCTAGTCCTCTAGCAACCTGTGCAATGACGTCACTACTCCCCGACCTTGCCATTCCCAACAGTGCCTTAATGCCTCCGTCTTCTTTCAGCATTGTATGTAATCTTTCTGTAATTAACAAAAACTATGCATGAACTCTCATACTAATAACCCTCAAACACCTCAGGCTTAAACCATATGTTGATGCTAATAAGTAATTCACTTCAAGGAAATATAAAGTCGGTTAAAAGAAAGTTAAACAATGTGCTAATATGCAATGCACAAAATTTCTGAAAAAACTTGAAAAAAATACTCTCAAGTCTCAACCATCTTGTGCTTACCATTTCCACATAAATTAGCAAGTGCACCAGCAACCATTCTAAGAGTTTGTGGATCATTTGTCTTGCTTGCTGTCTCTGCGAGTAGTTGAGCTCCACCTCTGCTCATAATTATGCCTTGATTTACCTCTGAGAAGAGTTAAAAGAGAAACAATAGACAAAAGACGAAGAGATGAGTAAATAGAGAATTATCAAATATTCAACACGGAACTATCAAGTTCCTTCCCTACCCCCCACCCTGATCCTTTTACTGCCTAGGGTCTTGCTTTCCCTAGAACTCGGGAGCTATTTTCGCCGACTTACTAAAAGACCCAAGGTAGCAGGAAATACAAAGTTTTATAGTTGTCAAAAATATGTGGTTACATGTTCATAAAATCAGCATCTTTGATGGTATTCGCTTAATAATCATATTGGTTTGCATTTTCCACAACCATCGTAGTCTAAACAAGGTTTTTAAAGCAAGGTCTATACGTGAAAAAGATGACCAATGGAAGGCAGTGAAGGATTATATCTGTACTAACTAATATGCACAGGAAAGATGAAAAAGGAATCAGGATTACCATTCATTGCCAAATTGGCAATGGCCCCAGAAGCAACTCTAAGGATAGTTGTATTTTGTGAGGATCGCAACAGCACAAGCAAAGCATCTAAACCACCTTCCTCAACAATCTTTGCCTGATTAGTATCTGAAAATAAAGGAAAACCTTAATTAATGCAATGGTATACACAACTAGATCCTCCTGTTAACTGCTTGACTCCGTGACAGATCACGAATATGACCATACAAAATCAAATACACAAACATATGCCATAGATTATCACTATCATGTGAAAATCGAAGTGGCATACATCAGTTTTAAAATATACTTTGTTTTTCCATTACACTGATTTTCTGATGTCAACATAATAACTAGTAACACGTGGATTTATCCATCTTTAGCACAGTAGTAGTATCACCTCCTTTGAAAAGGGATGAAAAGTATACATTTATGATTTATCCACTAATATAAATAGACAATACAGGAAAGTGCACACCTTCAGCTGCAAGATTTGCAACCACTTTCACAGCATGGATTTGGACATCTGTATCTTCGGATGTCAACAATTGTAAGATCTTTTGAAGCCCAACTGAATTTATGAAGTAAATTAACTTGTCAGCCGAGATATATCAATGAGTGGAATTAGCAAAGGAAAAGATAGTTCTTCAAACTTTATGAGGCTTTATTATATAATAAATCTTGCCTTCTTCACATATTTTTGCAATTGTGGCCCTCTGACCAGAAATTGAATCCCTCGATGGATTCGAATTGTGTAATCCCATTGGATTCCCAAATGCAGAAGATCCTTTATGTATATTTTCCTTCATATACGACTTCTTGTCCTGGAGAATTTGAAATGTAAGACATTATAGTTGTTGAACCTGATATTTTTTAAAATGTATAAACAACTTACCTCAAACTCATCTTCTTTCTCCGGTGCAGCCTTCTTTAATTTGATTAGCTCATTCTCTACAGACTTCCTTTGCTTCTCTTCAATTAAAAGTCTTTGCATCACATCTTTAAGTTCTTCCTTGAGTCTTGCCTTAATAGTCCCAATTATAGAAAATATCGCAAATCATTTAGTAATTCACACATAACTGACTACTAAACTCATAGCAAATGTAGGAGCAATTGCATGACCACAACCAAAATTAATAGTACTCTACATTTTGCGGGAAAACAATATTGAACCACACTTGTCACATTTTATATGTTAACGTACCTTCTCTTCTGAGAGATCAGTACATTCGGATTTCAAGGACCAATATTTGTTTAGAGTTTGATCCTGAAGTTGATTCATTTCTTCTAACTGCACTCTAAGTTCATCAATCTCTTTCCCCTGGATTTTAAAACAAAATACAACTTAACTGTATGAAAATGTGTGCAAAGGAGCCTTGAATACGAACAATCGTTTCACCACATTTAGAGAATTATCAATTATCACAACAGGGGGAATAAAGGCAGATAGTAGCTGCATAGAAACTTTTCCCAGCTCAATATGAAGTGATATATTACTACAAAGAACTTAGGGATCAATTTTTCTTTTTCCCTATATATATGTTAAAAGAAAAAATAAACAAAGAATATCACAGATATATGATAATAGAAGAACACTGGACTTTTCCACGCCCATGAAACATCACAATGGGCTCATTTAGCAAGTTTTAGGAATAAATTTAACCTGCACTGATTTTTGCCGATTACATTGCTTCTTCTCCACATCCAATTGTTTTTCTAGATATTCAAAACGGGCATGCTCATTTTCCAATTGCTCCATTAATTCAGCTATTTTTTTCTCATACATCTGAGTAGTGTCTGCAAGTGCTGATTGATATGCAGAATTCTCCATCTGATGTTGCTACAAAAATGAACAAAGCATTACAGTTGGTACTCACGTTGCTATAACTTGTGGTAAAATATTAGCTTCCATTATTTGCAACTGAAAAGAAAAGACTATTTTAAAAAGGTTGAAGTTTGATATTTTCTAATAAAATGTGGCCATGATTTTGAAGAAGAAATAATATTTAAAATTTTCCAGAAAAATTAAAATTAAAATAAAAAAGGCACGCCTTGGATATTACAGATAACTGTTAGAATTATAGATGACAAAAACAGGTCCTGTTCTAAATGCATAAAATGCTTACCTGAATAGTCTTTTGGCCATCTGTCAGAAGCTTCGCTGTTGCATCTAACTGTTCCTCTGTGCTTTCAGCACGAGCACGCTCATCATCTAGTTGCTTAACCAACTTTGCTATTTTCTCTTCATACATCTGAGTGGTATCAGCTAATACTTTCTGATACATAGAACTTTCAAGCTGGTGTTGCTACTAACAGGCAAAACAACACTATAAATGCAGTGCTCATAAAGGACAAAATATTTGATTATGAGAACGGTATGCATTCTACATATGTTTGAGTGTGTGTGTGTCTAACTCCTGCTATATAACTGTTTTACTAGCCTACGATAAATTCTTTCAGTGTACTACTATGTTGATGCACTAGCCACTAGAATGGTGGCACCAACATTAATAACCATAAGCACTGTATAGCCTCAGCTAGATTGACAAGAAAACAACTAGACAAAGTCATTAAAATGAAACGAAATTACAAGGCAATCTAGCTGAGGCAATACAGCCATTACAGTATCAATGCTGGTGCACTGGATCTTCAAAAAGGAAATACCTTGCTGTGTTCTAAACTTGCTTCAAGTTCTGCAACTTTATCATGCATCAGGTCACTGTGTTCTTTCTCACGGTTCAGTTTATCTGAAAGATCTTTCAAATCCAACTCCAAACGAGTATTTTCCTTCTTCAGAAACTGGAAGCATAGAGAAGTATTAGATGGAAGGGAAAGACGTACTAATCCCTCATAACAATAGGCACGATAAGAAAATAACTAAATGAATATTCATCAAAATGAAATGAAAATATAAGGAACATTGTTTCACCGAGCCTTCAAAAAAGAAGTACCTCTCCATGTTCTAAGCTTGCTTCAAGCTGCGCAACCTTATCATGCATCAGATCACTGTGTTCTTCATGACGGTTCCGCTCATCTAAAAGATCTTTCAGATCCGACTCCAAACGACCATTTTCCTTCTCCAATAACTGCAAATATGGAGAAGATTAGAAGGATGAAGCGTACTATACCTCTCATAACAATAGGTATGTCAAATGGATCATATGTGAGTTGAATACAACCCTCATCATATTATGACCAGCATTTCATCAACTAAATTACAAATGGTTTCTAGGCGAGACAACTACCTCAGACCTTGTGCTTAGATTGTTCTTGGCCTCAGCAAAAGAATCTTGACACTCTTTCAGCTGTCTTTCCAATTCCAATTTGTTACTGTTCAACAACTTCTGTTGCCTTTCAAATTGTGCAGTAAGATGGTCTACTTGATTCTCAAGCTTCCGACATAGACTTTCATAATCAAATTCTTCTTTAAGTTTTACCATGTTTACTATTCTCATAGCCTGCAAAATCAATAACAGATGGTCTCGTATGAAAGATTTTAAATTACCAGTAAAATAATTGAGGTAAACTAACAACATGAAATTAGCAGTTGGAATTCTTAAAGTTAGAAAATGAAAACAGATACTGGAATCTATGGATAATTCAGTTCAGCGATGATGATTAGTATAAACTAGCTCACCCGTTGTCCAAACATTATTGTACTAGTGGTCTCTGCATAGTGCCGTGCTGACGGCCCAATCGTTACTATGAGTGAGGTCCTCGCAGAGCCTATTTCATAGAAAATACATGGAATTTCCTTTTAGAAAAATTAGGAAAAGAAATGCAGCAGAAATAAATGAAAGCAGGTATACACATGTATGCATTGGGCCTTTTCATATGTGTATAAATAGAATAACAAATATGAACAAAATATCAAATTACTGTTGTCTCACTCGACACAAATTTTATTCAAGATATAGAGCATTGGTTCTGGACCAAGCACATAGCAAACAGCATTATAGATGTAAGAAGAGTGATTGAATAATATCTATGCAATATCAAGATATAGAGCAGAATGTAAATATATTGGGACAACCTCCAAATGAATCACGAAGCAACCTTGTAAGCTTAGAATCTCTGGTAGGGATATGTGGACTGTTTTCCGCCAATGCATTTATACATTTTCCAAGGGAAGTAAGTGAAAGATTTATAAATTTTGCCTCCTCGAGCAAGTGACCCTCACTGCCTGCAACATGAGAAAAATAATGTCAGAAATAACAAGTGATGGAAATAAAAGCTTAAGTACTACTTCAGGTGTACAGTATAGATGACAAACCAGATTTATCAATTCTTTCAGATCCTGCAAGATCGACAATCAGCAACTTGCTTTTTCGAACTATAGGTACGCCACTTCTAACAGATAAATCAGCTCTGGAGGCTTTTTCTTGAGAAGTGATCTCATCTGTAGCGCTTTCTTGCACAGATCTACGAACAAAAACCTGTAAGCATAAAAGATTCAGATCATCGTTATTCAGAGAACCAATATCTACAAATTTGGAAGCAAACATGAATTGATAAATCCAAAATCATACAACAGGCCCACCATAAGAATTGCGTGACTGCGTGAAGATTCCGTATTCAGCTTCGTGTTGGCTGCATGACGGTTAGCCTCGCCAATTTGCAGCAGTTGTAAAAAGTGATCAAGGTCTTTAATTCTTACTACTGAAGCACCAGGAAGTGACACCTCACCAGTCTTCGGGTCCTCGTGAATAGGAATATTAATCTTTTCTGGTGCAAGCAAATCTTGAATAGATTCCATGTACAACTGGTGCAAAAAAAAAAAAAATTCTTAATAGATGAGCAATCATCCAACATGGTAGGAACTTGCCGCTCTACTTCAACAGATATGCGATCAGATGACAAGCAATATTGAAAAGGTTTGACTGAAAACCATTATATTCCCTGTCATCCTTCTTTCCCTGGATAAGAAAGAAGAACAGAGTTCTGAAAGAGATGGAGGAAGTTCACAACTTGCTGATAGTGATACCTCAATGTAGTCTCAAACAACAAGGGAATGTGACGGGGCCTTACACTGTACACATTGTTTACTGGACCCATGTTCAAATTCTTACGAAGCACGTCTCCAGGTTTTCCATTACTTTCCTAAGTTGTTATAAGACTTACAGATTTCTACCGAACTCCAAAAGATTTTTGTTCCTTAGCAGTGTAGCGTTCAACTCATGAAATGAAACGTTGCTATTAACTTCCTAAGGCGCAGTGAACAAAATCATGTCTACGATGGACTATGTAGCAATTCACCTATATTTCACTATGAACAGTGATGGTGGATCACGAAACACTTTAACAAGAACTTCAAGTCAAAACAACAACGAAACACAAACACAGACACCCACCTGCAAGTAGGAAACTTCCACACTATCAGAAGCAGTAGACGTAGTCAAAAGTATGTCCTCCAAAGCTCTAACCATAATGCCACGCTCGGACGCATCATCTTTACCCATACTGCCAACTGTGTAAGTTTTCCCAGTACCAGTTTGGCCATAGGCCATAACTGTCCCATTATATCCACTCAACACACTCTGCAAAAGTACATCAAACTCAACATTACACAATTAACCAATTCAAGAACCATAATTGCAATAGAAAGCCACATTGAGCATCTTGACGCCATCAAATGCAACCCGAAAATGCCAAAGAAATAGTGATAAACAAACATGACACCTCAACTACAGGTTTTGCCACCACTTGATAAACCCGATTTTGTGAGGCGGTTTCGGTGAAAACTTCATCAAATCTGTAGGACTCTGAACTCCAATTGTTCTTTCTCAACTTTAGCCGCTTCAGCTGCATAACAGAAAACAAAAAGAAGACGAAAACTTCATTAATTTACTATAATTATTTATTTAATATGGTTTACAAATCATCATAAAGCTGGGAAATTTCAGCTGTAAAATCACACCTCAGGCTGCAGCTCAACACTGTCTGCGAAATCAGAATCCGAAATGCGATCCTCCAGATTTCTCGGTCGAAGCCTGACAGCAACCCTCACTCTTCCGGCCTCTGTTGCAAATTAATCCCAAAATCCCCAAAAAATTAAAGACTTGAAATTTGAATTAATTGAAAATTAAAAATGCATTCTTTGGAGATAACTTCCAAAATTCCAAAAATTCAAAATTAAATGAGGGAGAGAGAGACCTTGATGATATTCGGGGTTAGAGTGAGGAGTTCTCGAATTGGGAGTGACGGAGCGCCGTGAACTGGAAGACGAGGACCGGGAGCGGTGGCTGGGAGCTTGTGAAGACGACGTCGTTTGTCTACTGGAGTGCGCAGGAGGGACTTGTGCCGACGACGACGTCGTTTGCCTCTCGGACCTTCCACTCGTACTGTTACTGCCATTAGTAAGCCCTGCTGCCGTCGACGACGACGATGATCGTACGGACGAGGAGGAAAAAGAAGAAGAAGAAGAAGAAGAAGAAGCGGCCATTGATTTGTCCATTGTCAGAGGAAACTGAGAGAATGGCAGAGGAAGATTCTTCTGGAGCTTTATTGCTGTGAGGAGAGAGAGAGAGAGAGAGAGAGGAGAGGCCGGCACGATGAGGAAGAGAAAGAAAGAATAATAAATGAGAGAGCGATTTGCAAATGAGAGAGAGAGAGAGAAAGAAAACTGGTTCCCGCGTTGTGGGTTACGTTTGAGCAGACAAGAGTCGGCCGTTTTTTTTTTTTCCTCTCTTTTAATTTTATTTATTTGTTCATTACTATTATCAACTTAATATTTGAATTTTTTTTTATCTTTATTGCCAAATTTCATAAATCATAGGTCGATGCGGTGAAAAAAACTTAATAATCTCTTGTGGTTAAGTTAGTTATCAATTTTAGTTCAAATTGCAAATAGTAGATTCCCCTAATGCATAAAAGGTCTAATTTTACTCATGTTTAAAAGTAAAAAATGTTTTTTATCCATGAAACGCAAGTACTTTTGTCTTTTAAGGTAATTTATATTCACCAATTAAGAGTCGGTTTACCCACACCATTACTTTATCTTTTAAGGTGATTTATACTCACCAGCTAAGAGTCGAATGAGACATGACCAGGCCTACTAATATGAGGGCTTCGAACTCACTTTATTTACAACATAAAGTAGAAGTGATACTGAATCTCTCATTCATTTTATACTGAGGAAATTGTAGAAATGATGTCTGAACTTTAACCCAATTGAAGCAATAGTCCTTGAACTAAAAATCTGTGACAATTGGTCTCTGAACTTGTCAAAACGTTGAGCTATGATCATTTTCGCTAATTCCGTTATAACTTTTGTTCGAACTTCTATCAAAATTAAAATTAAAAGGCAGGAAAACCAATTGAGTTAACGTTTACTTCACCTAAATGGGAATGTAGATTCTCCTTTTTGTGAATTTCAGACCCACTTTTTTCACCCTTCAATTTCTGATTTTCCATAGTTTCAATTATTACTGCCTTTTTTTCTGTCATTGCCTTTTTTTGATCTTTCTGATTTAGGCTTGTCGATATTGTCAGTGTATAATTATCAAAAAAAGTTGGGTTTAACTTCAGTGGTACGTACCATTGAATGATACGTATTGTTAAATGGTCTAAGATTCATTTGGGACCCGCTGCAAATTAATTTGGACCATTCAATGGCCGTACCATTGAATGGTACGTACCACTGAAGAATTTTCCAAAAAAGTTATCATATGAGAAAAGAAAAAAAAGTGGTCCCAAGGAAAGTTCTACAGTGGTGGGAACAGTATGAAGCTGGCCCAGTTGGGTAGAACAAACAATCCCCGTACTGTTGCCCACATGAACAAAATCTTTACGAATCCAGAAGGATAAATACTTGGCTACAAATCGCATTTTGACATGTTTTACGTGGTAGAAGTTTTATTTTTTGCCCTTTTAATACGTTATTTGTGTTTAAAGAGGAATTAATCATGCAATTAACATTACAGTTGAGCAATACTCATTTTTACATGTAAGTTAGAGATTTTAAATTTCATCATTTCCATAAATTTGAAAAATGACTTATATGTGTTTACACTAAAAATATCCATCGGGGCAGAACTTGATTTTGGTAATGGGTTAGACCTAAAAGAGGAAGGGCTCAACCCAGATCGGTAAACAAAAGAAGAAAGTATGTATCTCTCCATTGACAGCATTAAATGCAAAGTACTCGGCATTTTGGAGGGAATAAGGCTATGTATAAAAAACTATCTCGGTGAGAGTAGACTGATCAGAGATATTATTCATACATTCCTGATTAAGCCTTACCTCACTGAGTTTTCAAGACGGTCACAGGGGGATTTGACAGCTACGGTATAGACTCTCATTGGTCTATATAAACGAAGGAATGATTCAAAGATGCAGCTTTACAAGGAATGATCCAAAGTGTCTTTGATTATTTCCTTTTACAAGGAAGCAGCTTTCAGACCATCTCGATGGATCTATATCCAATCCGATGAGAGTTTTATCAATCTAAAATGACCATTACATGTAATATTATTGTACTTTTATCTACATAAAGTCTTTCAATATCAGTTCTTACTTTATGGATTTACTTTCAAGTCTTTACTTTCTGTGTTTACATTCAAGTATTTCAATTCCTGTCTTTACATTCTGCCTTTAATTACAGTCTTTACTTTTCTAATGTATGCACAAGAGTGGCGCGATTTGCTATAACCAGTTTATAACAAACCCCATCTTAGAAGTCTCTGGTATAACATCGAGAGATATTAAAAGTCCTTAACAAGTAAGGCAATAAAAAGAACTTAACCAAGAACTTATTCAATAAAGTCACAATCCTTTGAAAGGAAGTTATATTACTTGTGACACAAGTATCTAACATGTTTATAACATAATTTAACTGAATCTAATAATACATCATTTTATTGGCAGAAGCTAATAGTGGCACGCCTGACGAATACACCAACACCAAAAGGCTCTTAAATATTCCTCCAAAGGAATAGAAGTGAAGCCTGCAAAAACCATAGCAACAGAAGGTGATATTCAGCGGTTAGCCAACGCATATGTTCCTTGCCTACATCCTACACAAAAGGCGACGAACAATATGGAACGGGTTCACCTCCACATGACATTCCTTATCTAATAATACATTGCCAAGTGCAAGCTTTTCTCCACATAGCAATGTATTATTGGATTGAAAAGCCACATAATGGTAAACCCATTTCATATAAGTTGCTCTCATAAATTTGAGGTCGATAACTAATTATATTTAGTATATTGTCTCGTTTATCCCAAATCTCTCAAATATCATTGTACCGAACCGAACAAAAGAATGAAAACTTACAAAGTAGTCAAGGGTCAAGGCTGCCAAACAATCAAAGTTGTTCTTTTGCCCGACGTCTGGCAAAATAATTTTTCCGACGACTCAAATCTCAGTCTTTGGTTTGATCTAATGAATGTGCAATTAAAAAGTCCATACCATCCAAATGGTTTTTTTATTCACTTCTAACCCCCTCTCTCTCTTGCCCAGCTGCCCCAGAATCCCAAAAATTGTGTCTCTCTCATCTCTCTCTCGTCAAAAAACCACACCAGAACCCATAGCTCTAAAAAAAAGAGAAAAAAAATCTCAAACTGGGTTTTTCCCATTCTTTCTCAAACATCATAATATTCTTCTATAAAAAATTCCAAACTGGGTTTTTCCCATCCTTTGTCTCTGTTTTTTTTTTTCAGCTTTATTTTCATGTA
Source organism: Gillenia trifoliata (assembly GCA_018257905.1). NCBI lineage: Eukaryota > Viridiplantae > Streptophyta > Magnoliopsida > Rosales > Rosaceae > Gillenia > Gillenia trifoliata. The sequence continues at coordinate 20,630,142 of CM031086.1, forward strand.
CTTACTCTTACTCTTATTTGCTTGGGATTTGACCTCTAATGAAATATCGACTGATAGAACAAAAAAAAGAACCAGATTTTAAGTGAATGAAAAAAATTATTTGAACCACATTTTAGAGGTTGATGGTAATTATAAAGGTTTGGGTCTTTTGTGGGAAAAGATGGGGCAGAGCACTGAGTTTTTTGGTGTGCTTCTTTGATGAGAGAGACACAACTTTTGATATTTTGGGGCAGCCGAAAAAAAAAAGAGTGTGGGTCAGGAGTAAATAAAAAAATTAAATAAAACTCACTTTTTTTATTTTTCCAAACTACGTGTGAACCATTTGGATAATATGAGATTTTTAATTGCACAACCATTGGATCAAACCAAAGGCTAAGATTTGAGTTGTCAAGAAAATTCTTTTGCCAAATGTTTAGCAAAAAAACAGCTCTGGCCAAATAATGTTATGAATTTTTCTAGTATGTTTCGGTGTATCTTTTTCGAAGACTCGAGCGCAGTGAATGAAAAGTTGGAGAACATAATGCAAAAAGGGTAATTTAAATTAAACGAAAACATGAGCAACTCCTTCCTTCAGATGCAAAGTTGCATAGCAGTACTACAATTGTCTGGTTTACGTAATCTATGTCTGCTTTGTAGGCCCTCTCATATCTACAAGTACAACACCCTTTTTTGGAAGCAATTGCACCCAAAACAAACCCCACTTAACAAACTTATGGAGCACATGTGGTGTTTTGGACGTTGCAATAACAAAAACAATGATGTAGTTAGTGATGGTTATTTTGCTCATTTTTTTTAATTAAAAAAATAGCAATTTTGAGATTCGTCTTTTTGCCATCTAAATCGTAAACTTAATTTTAAAAAAAAATTATGCACTCACAAGTGGAGTGCATGAAGCTAACGAGAGATCTTAGAATCACGAGACACTTTATGAAGTTTTTCTTCAGTACGTTAAGAGCATGTGCAGCGGGAGTCCAATTGCAAGGGCAATTGCCCGACCTACCCTTTTTTGTTCCTCCAACGGGCCATTTTGCAAAGGACAAGAGGTGGACCCAACCATGCCCTAAATGTGCTGACACCATTTTATCTCATCCAAGAGTCCAAATCATATTTGTAGCATGTATGTTATCGTACGGAAGAAAAAATATCATATTATTCATTAATAATTTTTTGATCGATCGAACCCCCTTTTATTTTGATTCATTCTGTCTTTGTGGGTCAAATTTCGGCGAGAAAATATTGAATTGTAGCTTTCTGTGTGTCATATTATTATTGTATGTACAAAGACACAACCTGAGGTTTTGGCAAAAATGCGATGTTGCCGTCCCAACACGTCACTCTCCCCTCCATAGTATTTAAGTCAAGAAATAGCTGACCACTTCAACAAACCAAAGATCTTAATACAAAAACAAAATGCATGCTGGATCCCCAATCTTATCATCATTCAAAAGGTTATCTTATATAAAAAAATTCTCTAATCCAAAACAAATCTTGTTTTTAGTTGCGGGATGTGAGTTGCATAATTAAAAGATTAATAATACTCATATCTCATTATAAAATAACTTACATAGAACGGATTCACCGCCATATGGCGTCCTATATTCAAAATATATTGTCAAGTGCAAATTTTTCTCTACATAACAATGTATTATTGAATTGGGAATCTGTTCCATGTAAGTTGTTCTCCTCTCATCGACGAGGGTGGATGTGTGAGAGTCAGAGTGAGAAGATGAAGTATTGGCATATATTTCATGTTGGCTAATTTGTTTGGTTGTGTTCTTTTGGCCGGCGAATGTACCACATCCAACCTGGAAACTGAGACAATGAGCATGTAGTCCTATTTTTTTTTTTAACCTCTTATGAGTTGGACAAAGTAGAAAAATAGATAAAAAATGTACTTTGACATATGATTATTTTCTTGAAAATTAGAAATGGCCAAAACTGCAGCAGCTTGAATTTCATTCATATTTCCTTTGATTTACAATTAAATTATTTCCAAGTAGCAAAATAACATATAAACAGTGAAGAACCGGTTTAGGGTTTAGAGGTTCTCGCTAATCACCCGCAACCTCCAGATTACGACTATGCAGCCCATAAATTGTTACACTTCAGCTCGACCGGCATTAACCATGGCTTGTATTCCATCATCAGCCGAGGCATTCCTAACTAGCATATCCAAATATTGCCCCTAGAAAAGGGGTAGGGGATGCAATTCTACAGCTTGACTTGACAAAATGTTGGCGGAGTTTTTCACAAAACTTTGAGGATTGCATTGGCTTGCTAACGCCAGAAATCACAGCAACCGTCCTAACTTTTCCAACCCAAGGCGGCAAGATCGCCTTGTTTTAAATCCATGTGCTTTCCAAGCCTGAAAAGAGTAAATGATGGCGGATATTAGCTATTGCATCTGCACAATCTGTGTACAAGCTAAACACAGAGCATCAGCTACTCTTATGTTACGATATACCAACTACAATAAGGTAATGTATAACCTCCATTCTCAAACTTTACATATCGATAGCTTCACAGAAGGGCTCATTTCAGTTGAGCAGTGATTTATACAGAACACAATTACCATTTTCATCCAAGTGTAGAAACACAAAATCAAGAAATTAAAAAAAATGTGTGTGCATGTGAAGGAAAAGAGAGGAGAGAAAGCATTCTCGAAGTGATAGCAGAGCAATTCAAGAACAATTACCCAAGATCTGATGGAAGTCTGAAACCACCTATGCGTACACGCTTTAGTGAATGTATCTGGAACAAGAAACAGAAGTAGCCAGCATAAGCTGCACAGAAATTTCAATAAAGAACAAAGCAAATATGATGAACTAGTATTGAATTAAAGATTTAAGCCCATTTTCTGGTAAAATAAAAATTTCCAGAATCTAGGCAAAGACTGAAAGGTCAATAGGCCACCATATGTTGAGTTAATGATCACATTGGGGATGCAGAAACACTCCCGTCAATAAACAAATCTAACCTCAAGTCCAGCATTTTTCACTAGTTCTCGTACTTCATGGTTCCTCCCTTCATGAACCTGCACGAATACAGATCAACAAAATGAAACTTGTGTGACCGTTTTTGTACACGTGTCATTTCATGCTTCAGCTTAGCCACAACTTTACTGTTATTCAGTTTAATGCTCTGTGAAGCTCCTAACTCAGAAGGCTATGCAGCTGCCCTAAATCATGATCAAAGAGAGAGGGACATGAACAAAGAATCAGTACCACAATACGCAAACGGGGTCTTGGCATATCTGGCTGTTGCGGCAGTAACTCCACAGAATCTGGGGTGCAATGGACACCATCGATGCTTGTTCCCTCACTGATGGCTAACAGGTGCCGCTTACTAACTACACCTTCTATTGCTGCAAGGTATCTACAATTACAGTGTAAAGTTGCAGGTCATCAGCATTCATATTCTGAATTACTTGTAACAGAAATATGAATTAGAAGAAAATTTTCACGCATAAATTTTTCATTCCATTAGGTCTTTCTTTATTGAAAGTTAAACATGATAGTCCTGAAATAGTAAAAGAGAACATAAAATATGGACAGTCTTACTCCTTTGACAAGTTCGAAGACGGATGTGATATCTTTTGAGCAAAATCTCCTGAAAACATAGCATTGGATATGAAAAAAATCGATTCTATTTCAGATCTTTATACAGAGACTCATGCATATATGGTTTTAGTATATACCATCATTGGTCACAATGATCAGCCCAGTTGTGGCAACATCAAGACGGCCAACAGTAAATAGTCGTGGTCTGGGTACTCCTGAATTTCTCTTATCCTGAAAATGCAAACAAGTTGATTACTTGACGAATTGAATGCATGAATACGATACCTATAATATAACATTAAATGCCTATAAATGATCCTTTAATCCCTAGTTATCCATTTAGAAGTGCAATGTGCATGAAGTTGTAAGCCTCAACATACCCAAGTCTTCAGATAATCTTCAAATAGACCCAACACAGATTTATTCTCACCCGAAGCGCAAATGTACCTATCATAATACAAATGCATTACTCCCAAAATTGAAAACTGCAATAAGAAATAACAAAAGATGGAAAAACAGAGCAGCAAGAAGCCGGTAGCAGTGGCATTACCCTTTTGGCTTGTTAAGAGCAAGATAAACCTTTGGAGGCAGTCTCTTCGGAATCCGATTTCCGTTGACATATATAATATCCCTTCCGGGATCAACTTTAGTCTACACATAAACAAAAAGAACACTGATTTTATACTAATGTATAACCATGCTGGTAAAAGAAAGATAGAATACCAAATACAACCCGACACATGAAAACAGGGAGCTATCAAATTACGCAAATATATACAGAAAAAGAAGCTTACTTGAGGAGTATTGCATACAGAACCATTCACAGTAACCTTCCCATCAAAAATAAGTTGCTCACTGCTCCTTCTCGATGCCACTAAAACCCAAAACGAAGTAGTAAATTAGACAAAACACCCGACGACTATAAGTTTTATACAAAAACACTTCAAGAGCTCAATTGGAGTAAAGAAAAACTCTTCGGCTATCCATTTGTCATGCTCTAATTTTAATTGATTCTTAATTATGAAAGTTCTTCACCCATTACAGTCATTGAGTTTTTTCTAAAGTATCCAGCATGAAGTGCTTTTCACTAAAATTTAATGTTATCTAGGCGCAAAAAAATCCCACTAACACTGAAAATAAATGCAATTGCAGAAATGGGTTCGATTCCAATTTGAATTTCAAAGACGAGGGATTCGATATAGTTACCTCCGGCGGCAGCGAGAACCTTGCTGAGCCGCTGCTCGGCGTCTCTGAAATTCTCGTTGTAAAACCTCCGGGCGGCTTTCGAGTACTTGGGCTCGGCCGTGGGCACGCGCTTCTCGGCGCCGTCCTTCTTCTTCTTCGCACTCTTACTCTTGGTCTCGATGGCCTGGAGGAAACGCGCGGGAGGGTGCGACTGGAGCTTGAGGTTGCCGTCCTCGCCGCGGACGATCCAGGGGATGATGAGCTGGCCGGCGAGGGCATCCGGGTCGAGTTCGGAGGAGTCGGGTTTGGGTTTGGGCTTGGGTGGCGCGAATGTGATGTTGAACTCTTGGGGAGAAGAGGAAGTGGCGAGGGAGCAGGTGAGGCGGGGGAGTGTGCGGATGGGGATGAGAGAAAGGGAGGGTTTGGAGAGGAGGGAGGAGGAGAGAGAAGCTAGTGCAGCTGCTGCTGCTGCCACTGACGCCATTTTTGGTTGCCGGGTTTTTTGGTTGAGGTTTTTGCAGGCAGTGGATATATTTTTATTTATTTTTATTATTTTTAAAGGAATTAAAATGGGGCTTGTTTTGGACAAATAGTTGGGCTCGATCCAAAAATAAAAGAAGAAAAGCAAAGTAATTGGGTGGGCTCGACCCAAGATGTATAGAGTTTTTATTATTATTTATTTTTCCTCTAGATCCCTTTTGAAACTCGTTGTGAAGTAAGCATTTCTTGCTTATAAGAACTTTTATTGAAATATGTTGAAAAGTTAATTAAAAAATAAGTATAATTGACTTTTCGAAATATGCTTTTTGACATCTGCTTATAAGAACTTTTATTGAAATATGCTTTTTGAAAAAACATTTAATTGATTTTTTCAGTTGGAAAATAATGTTGCTGTCTTTTTTGACAGTAAAGATGTTGACTGCCAATTCACTTCATATTAAATTAGAATTAACTTTTCGGTTAAAAAACATTGTTGTTGTCTTTTGGACTTAGGAGATGCTCTATGATGTATTTCTCCAGAACACGCTTTTAAGTTTCCCTGTCAAACGATATAAAAAATACTTTAAGTTGACATAAAGTGTTTTAAACCATCTAGGAGCATATTGACCATGGATTTTGAAGGATGGTTTGGAACATTTGCTAAAGGGGTGTGTGTATTTTGTATTCATTTTGTTTTATTCCATGAAGGTTTCAAGTAACGTTGCGTTTAAGATGACGCTTTTGTTACTAATCTTCATGTTTGGATTTTGGATGCACCGCTTTGATAATTCATTGTATTGTTGTTCAAAAATCACAAGTATATCGAGTGTACTTATGGACCCAGCAAATCAGCAGTAACTCGTGAGTCAAGTAAATTGATATGGATGGAGGGAGAGAGGTTTTGCATGACATGACACAGCTCGTGAACAAGGAAAAGAAAAAGTTGGATGGTCGGTCGTCTTCAAAGTTCAAAATTCAGAAAGTGTCTTAAGTGTGCAATGTGATATTAGAAGAGGTTTCAAATTCCCAACACTCGCCATTTCCGCCTCCACCCAAGCCATCGGCGACCCCTCCAAGAGCGGTAACTTGCGTGAGGGCGGAGATAGCGGGTATGGGGGGTGGGGAATATTAATTCCAAAATAGAAAGAAATGTCTTTTGAAATTAGAGAAGCATTTGGCAGTTCTTTCTTCAAGAGAGGGATTTACAATGCGAATATGCAAGAAATGATCGAGTTTTTAGGAAAAAAAACACATCGACCAAATTTGTTAAACTCATTGCTGCTGTATGTAACTTGTGATGCAAGATACAAGCAAAACCGCAAATGAAGACAGATTATTATAATGTGATTTCTTTTCCTAACATTACAATTTTAATTTCGGAAACCCGAAAATACACTGATCAGAATCAATTGAAAAAATTTACCAGCAACACTCTACACAGAGCGGGCTGAAAATCTTGTAACAAATTATTTTAACAGATGACTGTGTAATACAAATCCCAAAAGAGCAACAGTTAATTTTCATAGGTGTGTAACTATAACCATATGCTGTGTGTGGCAGGCATACCCCTTTGCGCCAGAATTAAGGCCGGAAAATTTGCCGCCAGTCAATGTACCAGTGAAAAATGAATGCACAAACCTACAGCGAAGACAAGTACCCGATCAAAATTATTTACACTACCGACTAATTTAATAAAGTAATTTGTTGATCAGGAATATAGAACGAAAGAGAAACGTACTTATTAAACATGTTTCCCATCATGGAACTGAGCATTTTTTGAAGATTTAAAAGTTTCCAAAAATTCCTTGGCCTTCTCTAACTCGTACTTCTGCCTTGAATCGTCCCATTTGCGTTCATTTGCTAAAATTTCAATCACACGTGGCAATGCCCTGCTTGCCGCATCAGTATCGAGGAAAGCAAGCCGAGATCTCCGAGCAATGAAATCAATGGCAGATTCACAGTACTCGTTTCGAGCACAGTAGGCAACCTCAGCCTCTAGAAAAGGGTATCCATGGGCAAGCCTCTTCCCCAGATTTTCGTTCTAAAATTTGAAAATATAAAGTTATAAGTAAAGCATTAACTTCAAAGCACATGACTAATCCAAAAAACACAAAACACAACATACTAAATTGCACAACGACACCGGTGAAATATAATTTCAAATTTTACAGCGATTACAAGTTTATATATTAAACATATCTAGACTGGTAAAATATGAACCGGACATGAGCATACCATTCTTCAACAATTATACATATGAAGGATGTTTAGGAATCGGCAGGTAACATTGTAATTTAAGGACACCAGCAGCATACGAGAAACCCATAAACTATGACAGATAACATGTATACAGTGACTTTTGGAGCAAGAAAAACCAACCTGAGCAATAGCAGCAACTCGTTCAGCAAGAGTACCATATGCATGGGACAGATGCTTTGCTGCAGCAGTGTCCATCACTCCAGGAACAACTTTACCATGGCTGTTCTTCATGCGCACATACTGTTGAGCTATAACTGTAAAAGATGCAGGGTCCCATCTGTCTCCACCGACAATCTGCAACTTGGAGGTCAAACATCCATTTTCTGGGGTCAGCTTTCCAGACTTTATTGCTGCATTAACCGCATCTTCTGCCATGCTGAAAAATTTCTAGTCAGCAAAATATACTGTTGCCTAGTTTCAAATGGAAAACCTCTTAACTATAAACTATATCATCTCAGCTCAACCAAATAAACCTTACCCACGGTAAGTAGTCCACTTGCCGCCCGTGATTGTTACCAAACCAGGATAATCTTCACATACAACATGATCTCTGGAGATGCTCTCAGTGCTTTTCGCAGATGGATCCGTTGCCAATGGGCGAATACCACTCCATGCGGAGAGAACGTCCGTGCGGCGTACCTATATTTTCCCAGCATTGCTTTAGTCCCAACAAGGAAACTAACGAGAAAAAGAAAGAGGAAGACACCTAGATCGAGTTACAGCACTAAATTTCTTCCACTACTTTCTGCATTTGGATATCAATTATCAACCCGAGTAAAAAATTCAACTAGTCAGAGAAGTCCTTAAGGAGAAGTGTTACACTGAGGAAGAAAATAATAGATAATCAACTGATCAAGCTGCTTGTGTTGATAATTAATATCCAAATACAGATCATAAGATCACACTGAAATCTACACGCAATATTCTGACTAGCTGACTAAATAGAAAGAAAGCAATCGTTGAAAGAACAGATATTTAATTTTATAACTGTTCATGTCTATTTGACGTGTGATAAGCATGGTGCTGTGTCATAAAGCTTGGATTAGCAATGCAGGAAAAGATGCCACGCATGCACAGAGAATCACAAACCTTGACATTAAGGTAATCACAAATGGCATCCAGTATGAATTGAATCTCATCCTCATGTGGTTCAGGAAGCAGAGTAATAGAAGTGTTGGAATCTGTGGTGCCAGCAATTGTTCGTCCCAACCATGGAAGCATGAAAACAACACGTCCATCCTTAGTTTTAGGAACAATCAAACCCATACCCTCAGGAGAGTAATAGTCAGGAAGTACGATATGTACACCGCTGCTTGGGCATATCATTTGTTTTGCATCTTGATCTGCCATCTTCCTTAAAGAGTCACAAAATGGCCCAGCAGCATTCACGACGACTTTTGCATATGTATCAAACTCTTTCCCTGGTAACTTAAAAAAAATAAAGTAAGAATCACAACGTTCAAAAAGGAAATCATTGAATCATCATTCACTTAATTACACTACGGTAGTATATAAGCCAGTTGTGGAAGTGTGCGCTCATTCTACCTGATAAGTTGTCTCGGATTCTTGCACCAATTGTCCGATTGCTAGCCTCATCCTTCAACAAAGCAACCACTTCTGCATGGTTAAGCACTGCTGCACCAGCTACGGCAGCAGTGCATGCCAACCCAACATTAAGACGTGCGTCATTCATCTGCCCATCATAATACACCACGGTGCCCTTCAAGCTTTTATTGTTACCCTTCCTTGCAAGGGTGGGGAAGAGCTCAACAGATTCTTGTGCAGAATAATATCTGGACACGTGTAAGAGTCGTAGTCCTGCGACCAAATCATACATTTTCAAGCCCACCCAGTAGTATACTACCTCAAACCAGTCAAAACATGGTGTCATGCATGGCAAAGCATGACAGAGGTGTGGTGCATTCTCAATAACCTGTTTACGCTCTTCAAGCGCATGGAATACCAACTTCAACTGCCCATAGTCAAGATTAAAAACAGCTTTCTCCAAGTACCGAACACCTAACATAATAAATTTTACATAAGCCGCCGGGATGGAATCAAAACTTAATTATAAACAATTAGCTATTAGAAACTAAAATATTAAAAATCTTTTAAAAACAATGCTAATGAGTACTAACTCCAAACGAAAAAAGCCGAACATCATATCATAACATATCTTACAGCCAATTCAATTAGTATTTAATATTTATCACAGCAATATGAATCGGCCAAATCATACAGTCTACATTGAAAGATAACAACAAAATTTCGGATTTATTCCGTTTCGATTTACAGTTAAGATCAATATAGACAACACTATAATGTATCAATCTACAAAGTGAACGAAATTACAACGGTTTTGTAAATTAATCCACTCCTGCAGCTCAATTTCTCTTCAAGCACACAAAGGCATTAACAAGAGGCCAAAACGACAAACGAAATACAACAAAACGTCAACAGCAACTTTAAGAACCGGAAATGACAAATTGAGACGACAGGGAAATCCATGTAATGCAATTAAGCAACACAATATGAAGTATGAATTCTATATATACGTACGGATACAGATACAACTACATGTATAATTATACATACGCAATACGCCTACCTCCATGAATTAGCTTAGTGGACCGCGAGGACGTTCCAGAAGAGAAGTCCTCGCGCTCGACGAGGCCGACGTGGAGGCCTCTGGTGACGGCGTCAAGAGCGACACCGCAGCCGGTGGCACCACCGCCGATTACGAGAATGTCGAGCGGGTTGGCAGCACTCGCGCCGATCAGAGCGGCCTCCTGAGCCGCCCTAGACGGAACGACAGCGTTCGGGTCGCTGATCCTCTGGCGAACGGCGCCGAGGGAGGAGGGACCGGCGCCGCGGTCGCTGGCGGAGAACGAAGGCTGGAGGAGAAAGGCGCCGCTGGCCGCGGTGGCGACGGCAGCGGCGGCTCCGAGCCGGCGCAGGCGTATGGCGGTGGCCATAAATTGAGGAGGGGGAGAGAGGGAGAGAGAGTGGCGGGATCCGTTCGGTTAGAAAAAAGGTTTTTGCGTTGGGAATCGGTCGCGGGGGATTTGGATGGAGTGAGATGCTATAGTGTCGTATGTGTTGGTTGATCCTTCCTGTCTTTTATTTTTATTTTTTTTACTTCAAAAAAATTATTCTTTTATAAAATATTACTTTACTACATACAGTAAAATCTCGATAAATTAATATTCGATAAAATAATAACCTCGTTTAAATAATAAAAAATTCCAGTCTCGACTCGGGCCTGTGTACTAAAATAATAATTTCGCATAATGCATAAGATAATAATTTTTTCTAACTTTCCTTAAGGCCCATTGGATATATAAATTAATAATTCATTAAAATACATAAAAATATAGTACATAACAATTCATAATGCATATGATAGACTTTTTACCAAACAATTTCAATTTTTCTCAAAAAATGCTTCTAAAGTCACTTGTTTTTTCTTTGAACCTAAATTGAACTGAACCTCATCCTTAATTTTTTGCAATATAGACACCACATTTGGTATATCTTTTTAATTTTGTAGCAAGTAGTTATTCAATGTTACTATTGCTTGAAATGCCTCTTTTGGACCACAAATATGAAATACATTTGGTATATCTTTTTCATTTTGTACATGTATCTTTAAAACCCTTATATATTCTTATTTTTAATGTCCATTAGAAGTTTGTCTAATACATGAATATATGACAATGACCTTTTATAAGATACATGAACATATTTTCTTTGAAAACAGAAAATCTTTTATAAATTAATAAAATATTAATTTATCGATAAATTAATAATCTCGTTAAAATAATAATTTTTTCCAATCCCAAGAGTATTAATTTATCGAAAATTTACTCTCTATATATATATATCTATATATTTTTCAACTTCAAAGTAAAATAGGATGAAAAACACACAAAGAACAAAATATGGTCAAATGTGAAAGTTCGGCGAAATATTTTTATCAAATAAAATCATGTCCTAATAGACCTTTTTTTTAATACATGTCCAAATAAACTTTATTTTTTAAATACATGTCCAAATAAAATAAATTTACTCTGTCGGTTATGGCATTCTTTTTCGAGTCTTTCTAGTGTGCTCTGGGGTAATATTTATCCCGATTTTGAAGTCTTTCTAGGTTGCTTAATCCACACTATTGAATGCTTTAGACCACCATCCAACCATTCATTTTTTCCGGAGTAAAATTTACTCCGGAACATGCTAGAATTTTTGTTCTTTTTCACTACTCCGCCCCAATTCAAACTATGTACTCTTTCTTTTAATAGTGTAGAATATTGTTTATATTCAAAAATAAAAAATTATACTTGAAAGTAGGGCGGCTCCACCAACACGTCAGAACCAATTTTGTCAAGGCCAAATCGTGGATGTTGGCATGAGATACGTGATGGGGTACTACTTTATTAATTGTTGGTGGGTGCCTCGTGGTGGCCTTTCTTGGGTACCATTGTGGTGTATGATACAAATAAATGATTTTTTGTACGTCTTTTTTGCACTCTATGTTTATTTACGGTTTTTTTAATTTAAATTTCAGAAATAATCAAATGTATAGAAAAAAATATGCAAAGAAGTCACTCCTTACTATATATCTCCAAATAATATATTTCTTCTCGTCTCATATTTTAAGCATGACATCATGAGAGATAAAAATACGATATTGCTTTTTGAATTATTTATTAGAAGTTAAGTTTTTCTCTTCCTTATTGGTTCAATACATGGATAACATCGCGAAATAGTGTGACGGTCAAAGTTTTTCTTTTTTCATTTATTCTTTTTAGTTGCATGGGCCTAATTTCCTAAAGAAAAAGAAAGAAGAGGAAGTTCATCAATTGTACCAGAGCAATCTCAGTCCGACCCAAGGCCCACAATAGCGAGTCCAGGCCCATTATAAAGTTGCTTCAAGTAAGTTTCATCGTCTTCATCTTCGAGCAGGCGAGCCAGCTCTGCAACTGAAAAATTGGAGGTTTTGGACTGCCATGGCTCAGATTCCCAACTTAGACAATGCTCCGATCAATCTCACATCCCTCAGGTACCAACTGATTACAATCTCCATTTAATTTCCGTTTAATTTTGTATTTTCTTCACATATACACACACACACACACACATATATATGTGTATTATTTAATTTTTGTGTGGATATTATGGTACAACAGGGAACAGTCTCAGAGGGAGCTTGTAAATATCCTCAAGAATGTGAGCTCCAATTCGTAATTTCAGTTTAATTTCCGTTGAAATTCAAATTAAAAATGTCATGAATTTTGATTTGTATGATCGTTCTGGAATTTGTAGATTCGAGGAAAGAAGTGTTTGGTCATCGATCAGAAGCTCAGCGGCTCCCTCTCGTCGATCATCCAGACTTCGATCCTCAAAGTAATTATATCACACTGTTTCCATAGAAATTCAAATTTTCTGCTGAATTTTGTATAGTTTGTGATGTGATTTTTATGCTTGTTAAGCTAGAATTTGACGAGAAACTCGCATTCGAAATTTGATTTTCGACTTTTTATTTTCGGCAAAGCAGTTGTTATGTTCAACTGAAATGAGCTGAGTATAATGCAGGAAGCTTTTTCTGGTGGAATTTAGATTGTAATTGTTGTTTTTACTGGTGCATGCAAACAGGAACATGGGATTGAATTGCGACATCTTTCGGCTGATCCAATTCAAACCGATTGTTCCAAGCTGGTTTACCTTGTCCGTTCAGAGCTTACTTTGATGACATTGATTAGTTCGCATATTCATAATGATGCGTCAAAAGGACTGCAGAGAGAATACTATGTTTATTTTGTCCCTCGCCGTGCAGTTGGCTGTGAGAAGGTGAGAACGCCTTGGGTATTATGGATGTACTTTCTCGCAATAAGTTATGGTTTTTGATAGATGCAATGCCCGTGCTTCTGGATATTGAATGATGATCAATGCCATTTTGGTTTTTCAGATCCTTGAGGAGGAAAAAGTCCATCACTTGTTGACTATAGGGGAATACCCGCTATACATTGTTCCTTTGGACGAGGATGTTTTGTCATTCGAACTTGATCTTTCTTACAAAGTACTAGAGAAATTTCTCATTTTATATTTGTGAATTTATTTATTTATTTTGATTTGAGCTTCAGATGTTCAAAACTTGTTCTAAACAACTTGAATTATATATATTTACTTTATCTTCTTGTGTATGCATGGTAGGAATGCCTAGTTGATGGTGATACAAGCTCACTTTGGCAAATTGCAAAAGCGATTCACAAGCTTGAGGTTGTAGAAAATACATGCTCATTTTGTTCAGTTTACTTTGAGTTTAGCTTTCTCTTTTAAAGATATTTATGTGATTTGTTTGAATCACGTAAACACGAATTCGTACAGCATATATATATATATATATAACTTGTATAAGGTTGGAGCAAAATACTATTATGATTGTAGCCAGAAGTTATGCTTCTAGTTACTCCAGTTACTGTTCTTTGATTGTAGGTAAAAATTGTGCCTTGTTTATTGTTTTGTAGTTTTCTTTTGGGGTAATACCAAATGTAAGGGCTAAAGGAAAAGGATCAGTCCGTGTTGCTGACATTCTAAACCGTATGCAAGCAGAGGAACCGGTTACCTCACCTGATGTAATTACATATGACTTTCTTCTCCTTCTATTATAAAGTGTGCACTTCAGAAGCCTTATACTAATATCTTCTTGTGGGTTCAGATGGTTGTGCCAGAGATAAATACTCTCATCCTTTTGGATAGGGAGGTAAAACTCTCTTTCTCTCTCTCTGAAAATAACTTTCTACAAGACTTCATTTTGTCACACAGCATGGTGTATCTTTTCTAGCCATTTCTTGTGGATACAAATTTATTTGCAAGACATGCAGTAAATAACTTTAAATTCATGAAGTATGCCATTTTTATTAAATTTATACAAAATTTGAAAGTTTTTATTTGGGAAAGGAAAATTGCAAATAATAAAATTATGAACTCTTCTTTATAACTATGGCATACCAGTCCATTATTCAGCAAGTTACAAACTCATTCTGCTACTGCATATTTAAAGCAACTGTACCATGAATTCTGGTTTTTGCTTACTTTGACTATTCCTTGGATATAGGTGGACATGGTAACTCCCATGTGTTCTCAATTAACATATGAAGGGCTTCTTGATGAGGTAAGTCATTGTAAAAACTGGTGGAAGTATGTTTTCAGTGGAAAAATCAATCACATGGCATGATTATGATAAAAAGCTGCATGGGTATGGTAGGTAACTAGGTATAGCAAGCATATGTTAAAATTTTGAGTTGCTCGTGAGGTTTTTTCATCTGGACTGTAGCATACCAACTCAATTGGCTTACTAAGAAAGTACGCAAGTTATTCCAATAGTTTTTCATTAAATCATTATATTATATCTACTCTGATTAATTGATTGCCTAATACCTAGATTTGTAAGGCAACTGAACCCAAGTCTTTTTCTTTTTTTTGGTATTAAACCTAAAACTTTAATGAGAAACCTTAAATTTTCTGAATTGAAAATAAAAGAGAATTCTTGTTTGTTTGTAATTTGAATTAGTTGTAAGCTATCTCTAATAGTTTAAGTGCAGTTTCTGCATATCAACAATGGTGCTGTCGAGCTAGATGCATCTGTCATGGGGGCTGCCCAACAAGAGGGAAAGAAGATGAAAGTTCCACTTAATTCAAGGTGTTCATTGTTTGCTTGATAGAATTGTTTTCCTTTAATGTAATTCTTGGGTTTTCTGTCTTTTCATACTTATTTACTGTGTATCATAATAATTACAGTGACAAGCTGTTTAAAGAGTTACGGGATCTCAATTTCGAAGTTGTTGGCCAGGTTGATCTATATTCACCAGTTTAGATTGCTCTGTTTGTTTCTTTTTCCAAAGCTATTTCTTCTAAGTTTTTATAAAAATGAAAACATATCCTTTTTAGCAGTTCCATTTCTCATTGCTCCCTGCAGTATGATTGCAGATTCTACGTCAAAAAGCACAATCAATGAAGCAGGACTACACCGACGTGACTAGCAATGTAAGTGAATTTTTTAAGAGCTGAGTACTTATGTGATGATTTCAATTCAAATATTCTATTCAAGAACCTGATGGTATTACCAGAATTATTTGTTCTAATGAAGTGTTAAATAATGTTGCATACAGAAGCAGACAGTTTCTGAATTGAAGGACTTCGTCAAAAAACTGAACTCATTGCCAGAAATGACTGTAAGTAATTATTTATATTTTATAGGAATTCATCTAGGAAGTTTTATTTTCTGATTTGCTACAATTATTGCTTTAGAGGCACATAAATCTTGCTCAGCATCTGTCAACGTTCACGTCAAAGACACCATTTCTTGGACAACTTGACATGGAACACACAATCATTGAGGCTCAAAGTTATGACATGTGAGCAGAATTTAGGCTACTGTTGAGAACTTACATGTTTGAGCTTTTTATGCTTCTCATTTTCTTTAGCCATGTAATTAAGACTGAATGAGTTTATGAATGCAGATGTTTTGAGCATATTGAAGAAATGATCCATAAACAGGAGCCTCTTGTGAATGTCCTACGTCTTCTCATATTATTTTCTATTACAAATTCTGGGTTGCCCAAAAAGCATTTCGACTATTTAAGGCAAGTGCTCTTCACTTATCACACACTATGTTTCAATTTAATCCTTTTGGTTTTATATCTTATATTAAATGGTTTTCGTATTCTTGGTTTAGGAGAGAACTACTCCATAGTTATGGATTCGAGCACATGGTTACACTGAATAATTTAGAGAAAGCTGGATTGCTTAAAAAACAGGTTCATTTTTATTTTTCCCTCGCAAATCATCCACTAGTTTCCTTGGATAATTTAGTAACTGGTGAATGGACTTGTATGCACAAAAGAATAAATGTGGATTCATTGTACACGTCTGAACCTTGCAGGAGACTAAAAGCAACTGGCTGACAATTAAACGTGCCCTGCAACTTGTAGTTGAGGACACTGACACTGCAAAGTATTACTCTCCTTCACTTTTGATTTTCCTTTTGGCAGTGTTTGCTTTTCAGCGGTACTAACTTGGGAGGCAATTTTCTTATATCACAGCCCCAATGATATTTCCTATGTGTTTTCTGGATATGCACCTCTTAGCATTCGCCTCATCCAGCAAGCTGTTCGATCTGGATGGTGAGCCTAATTCCTTCACTAAAATTTTTTGTAGCATGTTCGTTTTCTTTCCGCGTTTGTTTGTTTGTTTGTTTTTTTTTTTTTTCAGTAGATCCCATCAATTCTTCTTCACCACGAGTATATATTCTGCAAGATTTGCCCCTTGTTATAGTCGAGCTCTTAGAAAACCACTGCAAATGATAAAGATATACAATCGATTGTTTAAGTTTTCTAATAAGGGCCATACAAATTATAATATTTAAGACCTAGGCAAGTTCAATTTGATTGCTGGAGACTAATTCCAGGTAGGCACTGAAGCCGGAAATGTACTCATGCAAAGTGGACAGCTGGGACCCTCTATTTATTATGCTAACTGTCTATATTAATAAAACCAACTTGGTTGGAAGTTTCTTATATGTAGCCATGGTATAATATTCTGGGAAGTTGGTATTACAAGATGGTTTCTTGGTGTTGCCTCTTGTACACGATTTACCGTCTTCCCATCAGAAATTCATTACACTCAGTCTTTTACTAGATACAGGCTGCCGTTGTTCATGTTATATCAGTGTCGGTATCTTAGTTGAAACTTCTTTATTTTCATAGAGTTCTTACTGAAATTTGAAGTTTGGCAGTCGAGGATCAGAACTTCCATTTCAAATAAGGCTTGCACAAAAAAAGACTTTCATAGCACTGAAATTAAAGTTTTGTGGCTTCTTATGATTAACTTAAAGCTCATTATTCTTTTTCCTTTCTCCTCTTCGTATTTCTTTGGTTTTGGCAGAATTTTCATTGTTGTAAGTTTTCATGATCTCGATATGTGTTTAATTTGCTCTAAAACATGCAACTTTTTTACTTTCAGGCGTCCTATTGAAGAGATTCTGAGGCTTTTACCTGGACCACATTCAGAAATAAAGAGAGTTAGTACATTTCTTGAGTTATTTGCTCTTATTTTATCTTTGTGTGTGTATGTTGGATTACATGTTAAGCTGCTTTTCTATGTTGTAAAAATTTTACAGGGCAGATTCTCAAGCAGCCCGTCTTTAGACACTTTGCAGGGGCATTCGGCCAATGTAGACAAGTATGTCCCAACTGGTCCTATTTTATAAGATTCTGCTCTGAGTACTGTATTTCTTGATTTGTTGGCTAATGCCGCATATATTCTTCAATGTGACATACCCTTCTTAATATATCCCAGGGTAACTGATGGAAGGCGTTCTCTAGTACTTGTTGTCTTCGTTGGAGGTGTAACGTTTGCAGAAATTTCTGCTCTTCGATTTCTCAGTGCTCAGGTATGCTTATTGTTTTTGCACATATAAAATCTATGACATGTCATTAGGTTATACAATTTGGTAGGTGGATGGGTTGAAGAACATTCATAGAAGTGTTTTAGTTCATGCGTCGGGGATGATTATCCCAATATTACTCTCATCTGTTGTCAGCTTGTTGTCCTAATTCCTAATATCTATGGTGATTTGGATCATGTAGGAAGGGATGGCATATGATTTGATAATTGGGACCACGAAAATCGCTAACGGCCGTAGCTTGACCGAAACATTCATGGGAAGTTAGATTGACATGTAAAGTTTTGCTCGGTTTAATTTTCTTCTCCTTTCTGCCTCATATAAATAGATCAAAGGTGTGTGGGATAGGCTAATGCTATATTTGGTCCTTGCTGAGATCAAACTTGTTTTTGTTGTTCCATATATTTTCTTTCTCGTATCGATTTAGTGGAAGCAATTTCAGTATTTTCTTCAAGGATTTTGTTCGGTTTGAATAATACATTTAAGTATTTTTTTTGTTTCAAGTTTATTGTGGCGAAAACGGAGAAGCTTAAAATTGGATGTGATGAAACATGATCTATCTTAACAGTATGCGATTCCTCTTAAATCAACGGGAAATGATTCGAGACTTTTTTCGATAGTGTGGGAAGGTAAATACTATTAGTCTAAGAGCTATTCGCTTATTAATTCACGTGTGTTATAATATTGGTGAATGAAAGAAAGGAAATAGTCATTTCATTGGCTACGTGAGAAAGGAACTAAATCTCCACACGGCCTCCTAAACCTTTCTTTCGTTCTTAATTCAATGATAAGTGAACGAAGAGGTTGATATGTCTTACTTTTAGGAGAAGAACTTACATGAAACGGGTTTACTGTCACGTGACGTTCCTTGTCCAATAATGCATTGCCATGTGTAAGTTTTTCTCCACATAGTAATGTGTAATCGGATCAGGACGCCATGTGATGGTGAACTTGTTTCATGTAAGTTGCTCTCTATTTTTAGGGTATATTTCTCATATCCCTCCACTTATGTTATTAACATGTGGTGTGTATCGCCTTTTGTTTCGGGTACATTACAAATTTTTCCTCAATTTCCAAAATATAAACATTGGGAAAAGAGACACGCCCCAATCTCAAATAGCTAGGAAGATATGTAGTATTACTATGTGGCATATACATTTTTCAAGGGTTAAACTTTAATGGTACGTACTGTTGAATAGTTTAAGATTCATTTGGGGCCTACCTCAAATTAATCTGAGACCATTCAATGGTACGTACCACCCAAGATTTTTCCATTTTTCAACTCTAAAACTTGATATTCAATCACACCAAACAAACCATTGAGCTAGATGCGACCATTGATTACTAATGTCCTTTTTGGGTGAAGGGTGCCGCGTGTGGTGGGCCATGAGAGTGGTGTGAAAGAGGGTAAAGTCATTAAATAGTATTAAATAGTGTATGGTAGGGTTATTGCATGGTGTATGGTGGGGTCATTGTATGGTTTTGTGTCTAGGATCCGCACGGACACGTGATTTGGGTGCCGAATTCTAGAACTTCTCCCTTTCTGAAGCACTGCAATCCTTTGTGACTGGGCTCTCACGCGCGCTCTGGCTTTCCATGTACTGTTTCTCATCCTTTTTCAATGAAATTCTATTGAATCCTATATAAAAAGGGTTGTCTACTACTCCGTTGGGGATTTTAAGATTATTTTCGGGTATATGATAGAATACTTACCCAGTTAAAGATTTTTCTTTGCGTTAATTGAATTGTATTTAGCTTAAATTGGGGCTAAATTTTTTTTTTTTGTTGTTTTTGTTTTGTTTTGGTGCAATTTGGGGCTAAAATTGTGTTTGAATGACATTGGATCACTTGCAGAGAGGAGACGTCATGGCCGTCAGCCCCGTCCCAGCAGACCTACTTATCCAACGAATCCTCCAACTCCTCCCTACTAAATCTGCCGTCCACAAGAGCTTTCTTTCCAAGCAATGGCAAGGTCTATGGTCTTTGCTCCCGGTATTTAGTCTTTGTGGAGACTGACGACCACGACGATGTAAATAGCCTTAATCGCCATGGAAAGTTTGTCAACATCTTGGAAAGGCATTTGGAATACCGGGAGAAAACTATGTTAGCAAGCTTCTTCCCTCTTTGAAAACACTGTCCCTAAAAGATGTGCACTTTGGTCCCAATACTCTTTGCTTCCTAACCCGTGAGTGCCCTTCCATTGAGCATTTGGCATTAACTTCCTGTTCTTTTGAATCCCCCCACCCTCCCGGGTGGTAGATACATGACACGCTAATGTATTGAAGTATCTATGCAATTTAAAATACAATACAATACAATACTCCAATACTATTCGAGTACTGATCGATCGAGCATTACATATACGTTTGAGTAAAAAACAAAAGAATGTAGGAATTATAATATTTTAATATCCATGTTTTCATATTTTAGTAAACTCATAAAAATCAACAATCGGAATAATTCTAATTCTTATTTCGTACTAGTGTGTTTTGGCTTATGTGGAATCCATATTTATATTCTCCACTTGTTTGTTACTACTGTTTTTCTAATACATTTAATTATTCACTCAAAAGAAAAAATTGTATTTTCTTTAATAATAGAGGAATAATGTTTGAATTTTGAAAAGCACGAAACATGCAAGTTTACAAACCTACCGTGTTTGACCCGGAAAGAAACATATATTTGTTTTATCAAATAAAAGAGTAGAGATTTTAAATCTTTCAAATATAACTTCTGGCTCACTCGTTGCGAGCGTATAATAATTATAAAATACTCAATTTCGAATTTCGAGCTCCAGAAGTTAAATTGAGAGTGAAAAAATCTCTACTCGAAGCAGAAGACCAGTTCTACTGTTGTGGAAAAGCCTGCCATATTGAATAGTAAAAGAATCAAGAATTTTTCTAGCCTTCCTTTTTTTATTAACTTTTTTTGGATAGAAACCCTCCAATAATATACAAACCATCTGAACACTTGATATGCATTCCTCTTGTGAACCTAAGCCACCAATAATGTTACCATAATATAACGTATGGTACACGTAAAACAACACTTTCTTCATCCTAACAGTAACTACTAGGATTGTTGGGGAATAAAATCGTCATCGACTCGTTGAAGGAGCTCCAAAACACTTGCAGCCTTTCTCTTGGCCCTATCAGTGCCATTTTCCGACAGTTCCTTCATTGCCTCTTCCGCACCGAGCTCCCTTGCTATTTTCAACTGCTGCAAATCACCTGTGCATAACGACCATAACACAGCAGCAGCATTCTCCCGGTTGCGTGGGAAACCGGTTCTTATAACTTCCACCAAAACGGTGATTGGCTCAGCTTGAGCAATTGCCGCCTTCCCTTCTTGGTGGCTAGCCAGAATGGCCAGGATCGCTAGCGCTTCATCCACCATCCCGCTTCCCGCGTCCTTGAGCAATCTCATCAGCGGGGCCACAATGCCTGCCCTTACAGCCCTGGCCTTGTTTCCCTGATAGATCGAAAGGTTAAAAATAGCGGTAGCAGCATCCTTTTTCCCTCTCGGAGTCCCCTCGCACAGCAATTTTATAAGGGCCGGGATAGCTCCAGCAGCTCCAATTGCCACCTTGTTTTCGTCTATAACAGACAAACTGAAAAGGGTTGCAGCTGCATTTTCTCTAGCCTCCATGCTGCCATTTTTCAAAACATCAACTATATCGGGTATAGCTCCTGCATTTACAATTCCTCCCTTGTTGCTGTCGTTTATCGAGAGGTTGAGAAGTGCTGTAACGGCATGCTCTTGGGTCCGAGTATCAGCAGAGGATAAGAGCTCAACAAGGAGAGGAATGGCTCCTGCCTCAGCAATACACACTCTATTATCTGCGTTCCTCTTTGCCAGCAAGCGGAGCTCACCGGCAGCTGCTCTTTGTTCTTCTGAGTTCCCCTTTGCTAGCTTTTCTAACAAGGAAGCAATAGAAGCGCGATCACAGTCTGAAATACTGCTTCCTGCTTTTCTGTTTTTACCATTCCCTTGCTTTTTGGGTAGCTCAACGCCATTGCTTTCACACCACAAAGCAATTAGACTCTTCAAAACATAGTTAGGTGTTATGGCCGTGTGCAACAATGTCTGCTGTGTTTTGGGACAGGTTTTGTGTCCTGCATCCAACCACTTCTGAATACAGGATCTTTCGTATGTCTGCAAAAATAAGTGAAATCATCAACCACAATGAGTACAATAGAGAAACTGACAAAACTGTATGTTGTTAAAGAAATTCAAGGATGTACCTGTCCAGTAGAGACAATCACAGGATCCTTCATCAATTCTAGTGATATTGGACACCGAAAATCATCAGGGATGACAGGAGATCTGTGTTTGATCGTGCTCTTGTCACGTTCAGAGTTGTCGACTTCTGGGATTTCAATAAGCACCAAGTCCTTTAGCTTCTTAAGCAGAGATTGCATCTTTTCAAAGTGGTCCCCTAGATCGCCGTCACTTGCAATAACCAATTCATGGAAAGCAAGTGACTCTTTCTTTAGATCATTTATGGTTCTGAGGTACAGCTTCTCTGAAAGTCTTTTTATTACTGCAGGGTCAAGATCTTTGTCTCTTACTGCTATGGCTAAATCCATCTCTAGTTGCGAGTCAAGGCAGTCCTTTTTGTCTTTCGCTCTTTTGAATTGAGCATGCACTAGTTCAATCTGAAGGAAATTACAAGGTATACCGCTTGTTAAATACTTTGAAAAATTAATAATACATAATTTGACTATATTTTATGCATTTTAGAATTTGTTGCTCACACAGAGTATGAGCTTTCTCTCTCAGTGTTGCAGATTAACGACATTAAAAAAAAAACGCAAAGAGAAAAAAGATAAACTATGAGGCATTTTCTTCAAATGCAAATCTGGAATGCAGGTTGTAAACGTACCTGTTCGCAAACTTCCTCTGACATGTCAAATTTCTCATAAGGAATTTTACTCAATGCAGCTTCAATTTTTACCGTCATTTGGTGAAACTTATCAACAATCTCGTCCCTTTGCAAAGCCTGTTACATAAAGAAAACAGTCTACCTTTAAATCAACTAAATCTGTTTGCAGGGCAAGAAGGCCAACCAATGCACAGAGTCTTACAGCAAATGTGACTAGTATACATTTCGGTAAAGAAAACACTTGTTGATATTCATATTCATTTATTTTCAACAGTGGAAGTATTCAAGAAAAATAACATGCTCGTATCTAGTGCTACTACACCACCCTTCAAATATGCAAGCAATTCATATATATCCATCTTGGAGGATGCCAAACATACTTTCTATTTGCTAAATAAGAATGAGAAGAAATGAAAGTACAAACTCTCGATGAAAACGTAAACAATTGTACTGCACTTGATCATTTTATTCAGTTCAAAATTAGGATATCACAATCAAATGAGAGTACATGCAACTTATTGTTGCAAAACCTCCTTCGTATGAAAGCACAACATTCTAAAAGTCAAGATATTAGGTCCTTAACAAAAAAGCTATCACAACAACTTAATTAAGCTGGCAATGAATTATTTGCGAATCACATAGACGAGAAATTTTCAAAGTCAACAAACATGGAGCTCGAAAGACTATTCAGCAGAGGTTCTTAATTTGAGGCTAGCATGTAACTTTTGAAGTCCTAATGACTTATTTGGTTATGGAATTATGTCATCAAGATTCAGTTCATTTCCCACTAGCTAACATACTTTTAGTCTGCTAGAGGGCCATCAACGAGGCACGGGAAAGATTGAGAAACTGTGTACCATAAAGTTCTTGGTTGCTTGAGTGTATTTTACATGATTCAGTAGAGTTATCTACTTATTAGATCAGCAACACGCATAACTAAATAGAGTTAATTTATGTTTGTTGCTAATTAAGGAACAAAACATTTTCACTTGCAGTATGATGCTCCTTCCATCAGAAAACAAAAAGGACAGAACTTGAGCAAAGTGATAACTTTCCGAATCCTTTTCGAACTAAAACTACATTCGAAACTACCACGTTTACCCAACTTACTCTCCTCCCCGGCTAAGAATTGTGTTTCCTACAGATTGGGAACTTCGAAATTCCTTAGAATTCCTAGCTATATCAAACGCTACAAAACCCAAAACCTTACATTTCTCTCTCCACTTTCCTTCGTTTTCTCAGCAACCAAACAGAAAATAAAAAACACAAACCAAAGCAAACAAAGTACCTGATAAAGCTTGCTCCCTTGGTTGACCCACTTGATGAGCTCCTTGGCCGAATTCAGAGCCTCTCCCAGCGACTCCAAAGCTACAACTTCTTCTTCTCCCAGCGCTTTATCGCTATCCCTCAATTCCTCGAACAGAGGACTCAACAGCTTGACTCTCCGCACGAAGTTGCCGTACATCTTCCTGAACGCGTTTCGGCACTCGGGCAACTCGGAAATCGCCTTCACCGACTCGGCGAGTTGACCCACTACTGAGTTGCTCGGATCTTCTCCCGTTGGACCCATGTGGGATTGGGAGCCGAATTGGACTGGGAGGAGTTGGGATGGAGGTTTTGGGGAAGATGAAGAAGACCCAGATGAGGAAATTGGAGGATTGGGATTGGGACAGCGGTGTCAAGGAAGTAAGGAGCAAAATTGGAAAGTAAAAATAAACGCCATGGACGGTGGTGGTCCTGGAAGAAAGAAGCTTGTTGTTGTGTGTATATATGGTAACGAGAAAGGTTGGAGTTTGGTCTGTCGACTCTAGACGACGGAGAGAGTTGTGGAAGTCTTTAAACGAACAAATAAATAAATATATATATAAGTCAATAAGATAGTTTTACAAAATTCCAGAAAGAATCAAACTTGATATGTCTCATTCAATTTTCTGATCATTGAATGATTCAATATTTATTTGGGGGTCCACCAAAAATTAATCTGGGATCATTTAATGGTCGGACCATTAAATGATACATATCATCCAATATTTTTCTAAATTGTTCGAGCATTACGGTGTAGTGTTAAATCTTCTATTCCAGTGAATAACGAGTTAAATATCAAATTATTATGCCTAGTTCAGTTTGTGACTTAGATCTAATATATTGTAAATACTATTGTTGTATTAAATAAATTCCGTAATCCTGCATAAGTTAACTTAGTTGATTAAAATAATATGTTTGTTTTCTTATAACTCAGAGTCCGAACTTCTGAGTAATATCTTTTATAGTTTGAATCTAAATTACTTTCTCGTGTATAGAGTAATTTAGGTTAATATCGATTTGTCAAAAAGAAAAGTTATTCATCCACTATAGGATATTCGCAAATGTTTTACAAATAGTCGTTACTATACCGATAACAAGGTTTAACGGATCGTAATTTAATATCAAACATATATCGTCATCGTATTTTTATGTCTTAAACTTTGAAACATTCTCCAACCAGGTAGAAACCTTGTTTAAAGAAAAAGTAATGTCATTGAATTATGGCTTCATGGTAAAGTTAGGAGGAAGTCATTGCTTAATCCTTGTATGGAGTTAACTGTTAAGGTCGGATTAGATCACTTATGACCAAATTTTTGTTGCCTTGTGACGGAACTGCCCTCTACAATTGCGTTGCAAAAGAACTAACAGATATTAAGTATGAATAAATAATCACTATATTTGTGGTGATAATGAAAATAAATTAGGAATTTTACTTTAAAAATTAAAAGGGTAAAAAAACTCATGGAACTTCTGGACAGTCAACTTAATAATTATTTTAACAAAAAAAAAGGAAAATTCTTCAGTGGTACGTACTATTTAATGGTACGGCCATTGAATGGTCCAGATTAATTTGCAGCGGGTCCCAAATGAATCTTAGACCATTCAACAGTACGTACCATTGAATGGTACGTACCACTGAAGTTAAACCCAAAAAAAAAACCTTAAAAATTATATTTAGGGTATGTGTTGGGTGAGGAATTTTCGAATTCCAAGGTATTCAAGCAAAACGATAAAAAAATAGATCACATAAAGTTAGATAAAAGGAATTAGAAAAATGCATCACATGAGCATTACAAAGGTATATAAAGGTGTTTGTAAATGACTTCTTCCAAGTAGTCATTTGCAAATCTCTCTCACATGACTTTTGTAATGCTCATGTAGTGCAGTTCTAAATTTAATTCCTTCTATCTGATTTTTTATAATCCATTTCTTCATTACCATACTTAAATTCCTTGAAATTTGAAAATTTCTAAGAAGGTCATGTATATCAAAGTAGGATTGAAATTTGATCTGGTTATATTAATATTTATTTTTCTTTTTGTCAACCTACCAGCTTATAAAGATGTATTTAGGAAATTGCATCCATCAAAAAGGGTATTTTTGACCTTTACCAAGTAACTTGGCCAAGTCTTCCTATTGTGTTAGTTTTCGTTCCCGCGCATAAATTAGCCAAGCGGCTTAGCTGTGCTCCGCTTCAACTTAAGCCAAAATCTCCTCTCACTGGATGGATCAAATTTTACCATGCTCTTGCAAATCTTGCATTAATGTAAGAGTATTTTATGGCTTAAAGATTATAATTTCTTGATGGAAATTAAAGGTGAAGTTAATCCATTATGCAGTAAGCAGTTGTTTACTAAAGAGAGATAAATTGAAGGAATGTGATTTCTATATATGAGCACTATGAGGTAACTAATCGTGAAAGTTTTATATGTTAATTATGATTTTTTCGGTAAGCTATTATCTGAATTTCATAGTCTATGCAAAAGGAGTGACTAAGTCGACATTAGAGGTTGACATGAGACTTCACAAGTCATGAAGGTTGTGGGATAAAGGTGGATTGAGAGTGTGTTGTTGGCTTAAAATTGATAAATTTTAGTTACAACTTACATTACATGAGAGTTCAAAAAATTTATAGTTTTTTTTTTTTATCACAGAAAAATTATATGATTGAGTAATATTAGATCTTGTTGAAGCCGCACCCCAATACTTGAACATTGTATACTTTTACTCATGAAAGAAAAGAAGAGTGCGTCTAAAAAAAAAAGTGTTTTGATTATTACTTTTATTTTGAGAATGTGTATGACTAAAATGCACTTGACAAATTTATAAGTAAAAAAAAAAACCAACCGGAGCTTAATTATTAGCCAATTTCTGACATGAGCCAAACAAGAAGCCGGCTAGCTAAGCTTAGCCAGTAATGAAGAAGCCAACGAGGGCTCAGTCAACTACGCGTGCCAAAGAACAGGTTCCCGCCGGCGCCTAATACGAAGCGCAACGTGTCGCGATCATGCCAACGTGGAATAGATAGCTAATCCGCGGCCATAAAATTTAGTTAGGGACCCACGATACTCGTTTTCTATTGGGCAGAATGGATTCCATCACTGGATATCCGCGGGTCCCTCTCATGCATCCGATTCGATCTGGACCGTTCAGCGACCTTTTTGTCAATTTGCTTCTGTTATAGGTTGAAATGATAATTGAATATTGTCTGATAAATAGAGTGTTTTTCTTTTAACTCATGGGTTTAATTTTTTTTTGTTTTCTTTTAGTCTAATTTAGAGTAGCAATATTGTTGTATACGAAAATTTAATTGATATAATGTCACTTGGCATCATCATAATGTGCAGTTGTAATATTAATTCGTTATTGTTTGTAACTAATTAAGACCATGTTTGTTACGGCGGACTAGTTCGGACTGAACTAGCCTCAAGGATTAAGCTAAACTAGTTTGGTATGGACTAAACAATATTAGAATTGTGAAGCGTTTGATACAGTACAGACTAAGAAGCCGAACAATGAAAACATTAATTTTTTTCTTTAGAAAAATATTATTTGGGAGTTATTTAATTTTTAAAACCTAATTAATTAGCAAAATGTATTGTATCACCATCAAATTTTTGCATCTTAACCCAATTAATCAATTTTATGCATCTGTAGATGTCCAGTTTGGGTGCTTGCGAATTTGAGGTTGGGTTTTTTTATTTATGTTGGAGTACGTGTTGTGCGGGAGTTACAGAAGGGGGCTAGGGGCTGCTTAATTGGTGTGGAAGAGAGGAGTCACACCGTAGTTGGGAGGAATACTGGGTCTTGCTGTCGCGATTTGGGCGAGGCAAAACTGACGTTCAGTCGTCTTCTATAGATGCGGACATGTAGTTGTTTTTAGGGTGAATCTGCAGCGGCTGAAGGTTGTGAATTGTGGGCTTGTTGCAGATTTGTGAGACGAGCGACTAATCCTAGCTAATACCACCTTGCAGCTCCATATTAGATAACGTCATTTAGCGAGGCGTATAGTCGGGGCGAGTTTGATTTAGTCTCATTAATGTTAATCCATGCTCACGCCAAACATGAGATAGTAATCTCAGTTAAGCTACTCCATGCTAAGCTTGCGTAACAAATGAGGCCTAAGGGTTTAGATGGCTATTTGGTTGTTATTTTGGAGTCTTAGTAGCTAAGTTGTTATCTGCTATTATAAATAATAAGTCTTGTAAAGAAAATGAGTCATTGTAAAAGTTGTATTCCTAGTACTTCGTTTGGACGAGGGAAGTGAAATTGGAATTTAGACAAAAGTTAGACTTTATAAATTGACATGCACAAATTTCCTTATTTGGATTCATAAACATAGAAATTTAGAATTTTTGCGTAGAAAAAAAAAACTTGAAATTTGGCACCTCAAATTCTCAAATTTAAATTCCATGTAAATAGTTGTCATTTCCAAATTTCTATGAGTGAGAGTTTATAAACAAAAAATACAAAATAACTCAACTATGAGTGGCTATTACCAAAACACAACATGATCGATGCCACATCCGTCACCACAACAAACCATTGTCACCGTCGCCGCCACCACCACACAACATCATCGCCACCACCGCATAACGTTGTCGCCGTTGCCACCACTAGCCACCATCAAGAATTTAAGTTTCGATTTTAGTTGATATATCGGTAGTCCAAATTTAGAGAAATGTTGAAAAATATATCGATATTAATGAAGATATCAGTTTAAAATATTAAAATATAGAAGCTTGCTAAAATTACGTTTGAAGGGTCTACAATTGTCTTAACTACCATGCACATGTTTGCATTTCAATTGAACATTTCAATTTCAATTGTTTTTATTGCATTTCAATTTCAAATTACACATGTCTTCACACAATAAACTTTCTCCCTCTTATTCATCAAATTTGGTTTGATAGTTTCCTTCTTCACAATTCATAAGAAGATGTAGTTCATGAGGTATTGACACACTTTAAATTGTTCTTCTTTTTTTTTTCGTTTTCTGGGTTTCTACCCTAATTTTTCACTCATAAATCTACACTTAGTTTTCAATTATTTGAAGATGTTTTTTATGGTTTTTAACTGGTGTGGTTCATCACTGAATGTTCAATTTACGCGGGGGCTCCTCAACATCACCAAAATAAAGATTTTTAATCCTTTCGGTGGTTCTCCTGTTTCTTTCTCAAATACAAAAAATTTCATCAAATTATGCACTATTCTGATGAGCAATAAAAAATCATTAAAGCCATGAATGAAGAATGAGCAATCATGCACAAGAATGAACAAGTGGCATAAGTACCACACTTTGTAGAAATTTATGTTGTCACCGAATGGAATGATTAAGTTGATTGAACGGTTCTTTCGAAGCCAATTGATTGTAGTTCGACAAAGGAGGAGAATTGGAGCTATGTTGAATTTCAGGGTTTCTGCAACACCTTTGGCAGCAGATAGGTATTACCCCATTACTTAAAAAGCCCCTATATGGCTGTACTAGATAGATTTTCAATCGAACGACGCATTGCATATGATCAATAAAAGCAAAACTATCCATGCACGCCTCCAATAGAATCGGAATAAAATTCCCGTTTTAGACCTTGGCCCTTGAAATACATCAAAACTGTGATGTAAAGGACTGTCTGATTCAAAAGTGATTAGTTGAAAACAAGCTTTTTGATAAGCTTCACTTTGAAGAAAGTCTCAAACTGATGGAGCTGCAAGTCAACGGAAACCTATAGAAAGGCAACAAAATTTTCTTGAACACTATTTAATTTTCTAAGATAATCGATTTTCATAATTGAATGTACCTCAACGTGGCCCTGATTTTCTACATCAACCAGTTTCCAATGCAAAAATTCAAAACAAAATTACAATCCATGAGAAATTCTAATGTATTATCTTGGTGGAAGACTTATGAGTATGCATGTGGTTATTTTAGAGTGCGTCAAACTCCTGCCCATGCCAGCCACTAATTGCGCGCATACGAGCGTCGTCTCCATTGAAACCACGGTTTGAGGTGAGTCCAATGTACAAGTATTTTTTTTGAACTCATTTATTTAGATTCAAAATTCTTTAGATTAAGTTTTATATTGTTGTTTTTCAAGTGTCTAAACATGAACTATAAGAGATTTTGCACAAAAAAAATACATTTTGTAGAATATGAAGACGATAATTTGGTGTTATGGCAAGGAAAAGAAAAACAAAACAAAACAAAAACTCGAAACCTCAAAAAAATAAAAATAAAAATGGGAGGATCGGTATGACGCTATCGGCTCTCATGGTTGAGAATCGGTTGTTCAGCCTTGACTCTCCCAAGTGAGGATCAGTAGTACATACCAATTGTCCCCTATTCCAATTTTTTTTTTTTCGTTTTATGTTTTTTCTATTGGGTTCTTGTTTTGTTTTTGTCCCCTTCCTATGTTACTTTATTTAAGTTCTTTTCTTGGAATAGGGTATGAGAGAAGTTTTTTTAATTAAAAATTGCAAAGGGAAAATTTTTTAAATGTCATATGAACTTATATGCCTTTTTAATATTTGTCATATGAACTAAAGTTTTAAGCGATTTGTCATATCAACTTTATAAAATCATTAATTTGTCATCTCACCCTAACACTGTTAAGTTTTCCATCCAAAATAAGTCACGTGCCTCCCAGATAACTTGTGTTCTGAGTTATTTTAGACTTTTGACCTCCTTTTTACAAGTTCTTTAATTCTCTTTAGTGCAAACCCTTAAATTTTGGCTAGTTAAAAAACATGTCGTGTTGGTTTGAAAAGATTATGGTGAACTACTAAAAAGGTACATTAGAATCACTAACATAAAGTTGTGGCTAATTGCAAGCTTTAAGAATTCAACACTGTCAATCATGTCCACAAAAAAATGTGGTCAATCATGGCCATCTCTTTCATTTCATTGCTACCATATCAAAAATATTAGTCCATTGCCTAATCATGTTCAAAATCAAAGCACTAAGTAATGAGAAAATATTGCTTAAAGTTCACATAAGTCATAACTTATTCTGGATGGAATACTTAACGGAGTTAAGGCAGGATGACAAATTAATGATTTTAGAAAGTTGATATGACAAATTGCTTAAAATTTTAGTTCATATGACAAATTGAAAAAGGTGTATAAGTTCATATGACATTTCAAAAAATTTTCCAATTGCAAACACATGCATGGTAGTTGAGACAAATGTTTTTATTACCTTTCAATTTCAAATTGCACTATTGAGATTGCACCAAAATTTTAATTGAAATATCTCAAAAAAAAAATCTATCAAATTGGTCAGATATTGGACCGAAGTATCAAAATTTTACCGAAATTCTCGTTATTGCCGAAATATCTCTAAAGTTTCGAAGATATCCTATATAGATATTGTCCCACTCCTATCGATTATCGGCAACCCCATTTTACGTATATATCGAGAGACATTTCGGTAATATCAAAGATATTTTAATCTATGCCTACCATCATCACAACCGCTGCCACCACCATCTGTTGTCGTCACCGCCACCGTCACCACCACTATTAGCACGTTTTCTAACTACTATTTCTCATTTATATATTAATGACTCTAGATACACATTAAATTTTTTATTTAAATTCTAATTTTCTTTTAGGTTAGCCAAATAAAAAAATTCACAAATTCTAGAAAATAAAATTATGTCATTTTGGAATTTCTTAATAATCTTAAATTTTCTCATCCAAACATAGTGTAATAGAAAGTTACAGTTACTGGTACATTGAGTAAGAAGTAGAGAGAATCCTATCATTGGTATCAAGCTAGTCTTTCCATTCTTCTCGATCATTTCTCGTGTATGACTCGTCTCGCTTGCAAGAAAGCTATGGAGTCTCATGTTTCTAATCTCGAAGCCATGTTTGCCGTTTTCAAGAATGAATTCAAAGCTAGCTAGAAATTGATTTTGCAACAACTTCAATCTCTGTCAGGGAGAGGTGGGGGTTTGATCGGTCAAAAGTTGGATGCAACACATGCAAATCCTAATCTTCAGGAGGGAATGAACCCTAATTTTGGCCCCAATTTAAATCACCATAATTTGGGGCAAAATTTGAGACTGCAATCGCATCATCAACCATTCTTGAAGATGGAATTTTCGCGATTCTGTTATGGAGATGATCCACTGGGTTGGATTTATGAAGCCGAGCCATACTTCAATTTTTTCAACATAGAAGATTTAAGAAAGGTCAAGATGGTTTTTTTTCACATGGAGGGTGAGGCGATTCAATGGTTCCAGTGGGCGAATTGCCTGGCGATCTGGATCAAGCATGACAAGTATGGCATCTTCTTACGGCTTCCACCTTTCTTCTTCTGCTGAGGATTTGGGTCTGAAGTCGTCTGCTTGATCCTGGTTAGAGTCGTATAGGGTCTTCTTGGTGTCATCAACTACACTGACTAGGATGAACTCCTTATATGACTCCTTGAGTCCTTGGATTGCGCACTTCTTAGCCATGGCCTAATCTGCCATGATATCACCTACTTTGCAGCCAAGGATGGGAAATCGGATATTCTAGTATTTGCTTGAAGTTTGAGCGTCAATCTGGTGCATCCATGGCTTGCCTAAGATGTCGTTGTAGGACAATGATCCATCAACGATCGTGAACTTGTGGGAGCTGAAGATATGGGGTGAGTAGACGTCGAGCTCAACGGTGCCAATAGTGGTAGATGTGGTGCCATTAAAACCAGAGACTGTCATACCACCCTGTTTCAGATCAAGGAATTCTCTTCTCTTCCTAGCCTTGTACTCGGGAGTGAAGAATATGACGCGAACCACTATTTGAACTGCTCATCAGTGACATGTGTACTCTGATGGAAAGTACTCTCCTCAATATCCCACCAGCTGTTGGCACTTCCCATAAGGAAGAATGCAGTAGTAACCACATTAGCAATTCATACTCTCGAGCCATAGCTCGGCTATTTCCCCAGTGGCACCACCATTAGGTTCCCACACTTCTAACTCACCAGCAATCTCAGGAAAAGTACAACTCATGTTGCCTTGTACTACATTAGCAATGACCTGGCCCAATTGGGCATAGTCAGGTAAATCTGGTTGACGTCGAGGTGGCATAGCTTTGTTAAGAGGAAACACTGAGATACTCAGTACAAAAATGACGTACACTAAGTGCTTGTCATGAGAATTCTCTAAACCTAAGCTCTGATACCAAACTGACAAACCCTGCCCTTGATATTCACGTGGTCACCGAGTTCGAGACGTGCTGGTCGGCACTTGGAGGTGACGTAGCCATTTTATGCATGACAACACTTAATTTACACAATATAAACCTAGAAAAATTCTAATGCAATTAACAAATGAACTCCTAAAGGTTTGCATAATTTATTACAAATATGCATAACGTAATTAATGTAAGGCAACATAAATAAATAATAGAGTCAAGCTTCTAGAATTTCTATCCATAACAGAGATGAATATTATTATAGATACTAAACAAAAGATAAACTCTTCACATTGTCGAGAGGAAATCAAAGCTGCCACGCTATGCCTCGACGTCACAGAGATGCACCTCTTTTAGGTCCCAAAGGGGCGCAAAACAGAAAAGTGTGAGTGGACGAAAAAGAAAGTTTTCTAAAAACCCTTTTTTCTTTTTGAATATAATCCCTTGTTTGGAAACCCGTAAAAATCCATACTACATATATAGTGAATATGTAAAATCCAATAGTAGAAAACATAAGTCCAGAATATCTCATTATAAAATATGAGTTCAGAGTAATAATAAATCCAGAATCTCGCAAGGTATATCATGTTTCGGAAAATCTCAAAATATAATAAGATTCACCATGGTATATACGGAGTCATACAAGTTCACACTGAGTCCGTCATAAATCATAATATACTCCTATGTAACCCACCACGTGTAGGCTGACGCATTAAGCGCGTCACACCCAAGTCCTTACGGCAAGGGACCTTCCCAAAAAACAATAATACATGCAAGGACAAACTGGCACTAAGGTATTTACCGATGCATACCACTGGATTAAGTGTGTGTGACACAAACACATGAAGCTAGTCCTACGGCTGTTGGAACGGTACAAAGACGTAATGAAAGCATACCAAGTGTAAGTGAAATGAACAATGTAAAATGTATGATCATGCCTATGTAGGAAGTAAGTATCTCAAAGATCACAATATCGTAAGTATTCAAATATCGCAATAAAACATAATCATGATAAGCAAGTCTCAAATGTAAAACATGTGGAGGCATGATCATATAAACGCATTCAAAACCATTTATATTTATATATGTACTAGGTTATCAAACCATTTTATAAATAAATGTCCACTCACAAATACTTGGGAGTGTAGTCCTCCTATGGGTCCTGATCCTGCAAACGCCTGG
The DNA here is from genome assembly GCA_018257905.1 of Gillenia trifoliata. Classification (NCBI taxonomy): domain Eukaryota; kingdom Viridiplantae; phylum Streptophyta; class Magnoliopsida; order Rosales; family Rosaceae; genus Gillenia; species Gillenia trifoliata. The sequence continues at coordinate 20,664,641 of CM031086.1, forward strand.
ATGTATGGTCACCCAAACATAATTTAAAGAATCGACTTAATAACTTTCCCTAAGTAAATAACCCTTCTTGGTACAACTAATTAAATACTACTAGAAATAAAGACAAACGGGGATCGAATTGGAATTTCGATGTTCGATTTTTATTTATTTATTTTTTCACTGGACGGAATATTCCTATTAAATATAACAGAATATTCAAAATATTCCGTTAGCTTCTGTTAGGATTTCAGATGGAATATTCCTATCCAAATTTGGAAATTGATTGGGTAAACGGGTTGGTACCAGGTATCTGGGTCAGGTCGACCTAATTTGGGCTGCGAGTTTGTTGGTTTCTGCATATTTTGGCCGGAAAATGTATAGGTCCGTTTAGCTTTGTTACTCAACCAAATTTCGTGATCTTTATATCAAAACGAAGTTTACGAAGAGAGGAATAAGATTATACCTATTGGGAGTCTAAAAACTAATTGGAGATGGCCTGAAACACACGAAACCTCGTTGGAAATCGGGGAATGTTTCAACTTCTAGAGATAGTTCTTAGAAGGTCATTTGGTTGTTATTTTGGAGTCTTGGTAGCTAAGTTGTTGACTGCTACTATAAATAGTAAGTCTTGTAAAGAAAAGGAGTCACTGTAAAAGACTAAAAGTTGTATTCACTAATAGAAAGTTACAGTTACTGGTACATTGAGTAAGAAGCAGAAAGAATCCTATCATTAATCACCATCGATGGATTGAATTTTAGTCTCTTATAAGCAAATTCATATGGTTTCCACAACCAAGAGAGTGTTTTCCTTCAGCCACTTATTAGTTATTATCCTTGCTATAGGCTATATAAGAGAGCAACTTAGATAATGAAATATTATATCTATTTGCATCATTAATACGAGACACCGCGATAATGTGTATCTTTGCCATATAAATTATTCTCCTCCTATAAGAAATTAAAATTAATAATGTAATTGTATTTGTAGGTTGTTCGTATGAGAATAGGTCATGAATTTGATTATATTTTGGCCTTGGCTCATAAGTGACCCGAAACCACAAGGATTTTGATCACTAGATTAGATTTGAATTTAAAATCTTTGAGATAATTATTTTGATTTTCGTAAGTAATGTTATCTCAACCAACCGTGCATTCTTCATCCATATAGAGAAGTGTGCTTGAGGTTAACTTGAAGAATTAAATTTTGATGACATTTGTGAAATTAAATTGTATCTCGAAGGAGATAAAAAACGGAGATACAATTTGCAGATATATAATTTAATGCTTGATGGGAAACAACTCGCAAATCTCGTCAACTGTCTTCACCTTAATAAAATCTGCAACCTTTTGAAACATAAGATCCTGCAATTCCTTCACGCATAGAAAGTTTGCAGTGCATAAGAGATCAATCACAACGTTGGCTTGGTCTAGTTCCTCAACAAATTCAGCCTCCCACTCTTTGATTAGTTGTTGTGTGTTGGACGTGCTTTTAGTCACACCCTGATAAGAAGCATTATGCTTAATCTTCCACCACTCTGTCACCATGACTAAGGTTTTGGAGTTGACCTCTGGCAATGGTATCACATGGTTGACACCGATGACGTCGACTAGGGATTTTATGGGTTCCGACAGCGCTGCCATAGCTTCTTCTACCTCGAATATTTCGTTATTTGAGCTCCTCAATTTCACAACCCTACTTTTTGACACCGACAGCATGGCGTTTGGTCGTTGAAGTACAACCGAAGAGAGGAGAAACTATAAAATTGTGAAATGGTTATCAAGCAAACTCTAATATTGTGTGTATCTGATTATTAAAGAAATAAGTAAATAGAAGGAACTTGAGCGATTATTGCTAACCCTAAATCTAATACTGTATAGTATTAGATTTGGATTTCATAGGATTCCTACCTAGATTTGGAATTCCTTTTTCTTTGAAAAGGAAAGTTTTGAAATTAATTTCCTACCTAGATTTGGATTCCCTTTTTCTTTGAAAACGAAAAGTTTTGAAATTCTATAAGATTTCCTACCTAGATTTGGATTCCATTTTTCTTTTTTCTTTCAGAGAAACCCTATATCTGTATAACGTGATTAAAAAACAATTTTTGATCAGCACTGGGAAAAAAAAATCTAAAATCATACCCTTACGTAAACAAAATAAGTAAAAAACTTAACAATATATCACAACCATTTCCCACAGCATATAACAATTGCACTTCTTTGCAAACAAGAAGAAATACTATATATAATTATATATGTACACTAATTAAGCTCTTGCAAACTAAACAGTTTATTTTCTCTATTAGGATGCAAACTAAACACTTAAGAGGAGCGGTGTGCATGATAATTAACTACTTTGGAGTGCTAACAATAATTCCCAAAATTAACCGTAAAAGCATGAGCATGACATATTCATATTGTTAACATATTTGTTTTTTGTCGAAAAATAGAAATACTACACATGAAATTCCTGGATTAATCCTTTCGAGACTTTGATAACATATCAAACAAAAATATTCATCTATCACAAAAAGTTCAAAACATATATTCAGTACTTAGTACTCAAAACGCAGAAGAGATAGAGTACCTAAACACTATAAAACGCAATATTAATTGAAATAGTAATGCGTAATTTTCTTGTATAATTTTGTAAAGTAAAGAAAAATCACCTTTTGAATTTCTTTTCCTATTGCTGGCAGAGTGAACAGAAAAGGGTAGGCTGAAATATGAAGTAAAACAAGTAAAGAGTAAAAAAAGAGGAATGAAAATTAAAGTGAGAAATTGCAAAAGAAGGGTAGAAAAAGAGTCACACGCTGATGTACTTGTGAGGCTAGCTGTTAGGTTTAGCACAATCGCTCCATTGTTTTTTAGGGTTAAATTACTTATAACCACCTAACCTTTATAGCTGATTTTAAATAGGTCACAACTTTTTTTGACAAAAAAAAAGAGAAAAAGTCACAATCTTTTAAAATATTCAAAATAATTATCTAAATATTTAGTAGTTATCTGTACTTGATTAACACTATGTTTTGAAGTCTTGATTAAATAAGTTTTTAAAGGAACTATTAGAATATTAATAAATCCCATGGCATATGTTCTGCGCAAACTGAACCGAAGCGGTTGAAGCCGTACAACTTGGGCTTCAAAGTTCAAACTTTCAACTAAAACCTAACGGATAGGAAAACCTAGCTAGCCTAGGGCTTTTGGGTGGATACTGGATTTCAATTACCATTGGGGAAAAGGGTGCGGCAGCCGCAATCTGGCAGTACAATTTCCGAATTGAATTGTATTTCCCACATGCATTGGGTCTAGGAGGTTGTATCCTAGTTTAAGTTGGATTAGAATCTTGGAATGTAGGGTGTATACTTATACTAAAAATGGGGATGAAAAATTCAAGAAAAAGCATCCGGATTGAATTAAAGCAGGGTTTTCTCTTGTTTAAATTATTACTTATATGATAATTTCTAGCTAGCTTAGCATATCTTTATATACTTATAATTTCTTGAATAGAACTTCTTAATTAGAAGGACTGGAAAACAGATGACAGGTAATTGAGGTAAGGTATAAAACCTACTTTGTTATCAATTAGAGTTTTTATCCTTCTACTTGTCATGCGTTGAAGAGGATCCAGAAGAGAATGAGGCGCAGCTCCTGCAACAACAACACAGAGCTGATGGACCTACCCGTCGAAATCCTTATCAACATCCTTTTGAGACTGCCTGTAAATTCGCTTCGTCACATCCAGTGTGTATCTAAGGCCTTCTTAAACACGGTTGACGACCTCTCTTTTGTTACACTGCACACGCATCGTTTACTTAGTAGTAGTACTGATAGTACCAGTAATGTTCCTCATCAAGTACCTCGATTTATGCTTCTCATCGAATCCTCGAAAGGAAAAGGAAACCCATTAATATAAGATAAAAGTATATCTGTTTAGGGTTGAATTGTTCTATTATTCTTCTCTCTAGGAGGCATATATATAATCATACATGAGGCTCTATAAATTAGGAAACAAGAATCCCAAAATATACAATGAATCAGTCATGTAATCTTATTCTAATTACATTCCTAAACCATAAAGTTGACTCACGTCAACACTCCCCCTCAAGTTGGTGCGTAGATATCACCTAAGCCCAACTTGTCGAGTGAGTCTTGAAAAACCTTCACCGATACTGCATGAGTCAACACATCAACGCACTGCTCTTCAGACTTCACATACGGGATGTCAATCAACTTAACGTCCAATTTTTCCTTGATAAAAATGTCTATCCACCTCCACATGTTTTGTACGATCATGTTGGACTGGATTATTGGCTATCTCTCTCGCTGCTTGATTGTCACAGTATAACATTATAGACTCTTGGGGCTTGAATCCTATTTTAGTGAGAAGAATCCGGATCCATAACAATTCACAAATCCCATGTGCCATACCTCAATATTCCGCCTCGGCTGTGGATTTGGCTACCACATTTTGTTTTTTACTTCTCCAAGTTACAAGATTTCCTGCTACAAATGTAAAGTAGCTTGACGTGGAGTGACGATTAGTAATGTTCCCAGCCCAATCAGCATCAGTATACCCTTTTATCTCCATATGTCCATGTTTCTTGAAAATTAATCCTTTCCCAAGTGCACCTTTCAAATAACTCAATATACGCATTACGGCTACCATATGATCCTCGCTAGGAGAGTGCATAAATTGACTTACAATGCTAACTGCATATGCAGTATCTGGTCTCGTAAGTGATAAATAAATCAATTTTCCTACTAACCTCTGGTACCTCTCTTTGTTAGTTGGAATTTAATCCTGGTATATTGCCAGGTGATGATTTTGCACGATTGGGGGTTTCTGCTGGTTTACATGCCAACATCCCAGTTTCAGAGAGAAGAACTAGCACATATTTTCACTGGCACAAGTAAATACCATCACGAGAACGAGCAACTTCGATTCCGAGAAAGTATTTCAAGCCCCCTAGATCCTTCATCTCAAACTCTGAGGAAAGATAACTTTGCAGTCTCTTTATCTCTTATGTATCATCGCCAGTGAGTACCATATCATCCACATAGATTATCAACAAAGTGACTTTACCTCCCATGCGTTTGATAAACAGTGTATGGTCTGCATTCCCTTGTTTGTAGCCATAACTCTTCATTGCTTGGGCAAACCTCCCAAACCATGCTCTGGGTGATTGTTTGAGTCCATAGAGGGCCTTTCGAAGTCTGCACACTTTTTCAGCTCCATTTGGTACTTCGTATCCAGGTGGAAAATCCATGTGTACTTCTTCTTCCAGATCTCCATGTAAGAAGACGTTTTTCACATCAAACTGTTACAAGGGCCAATCAAAGTTAGCAGCTAAAGACAAAAGAACTCGAATATTATTCATTTTTGCAATTGGAGCAAACGTTTCTTGATAATCAACTCCAAATGTTTGCGTGTACCCTTTAGCAACCAATCTGGCCTTGTATCTATCTATGGATATGTCTGCTTTGTGCTTTATGGTGAATACCCATTTACATCCCATGTGGTAGTGATACCGCGTTCCATGTTCCATTTCTTTGTAAGGCCTCCATCTCAACCTCCATGGCTTCTATCCAACGAGAATCTTGCAGGGCTTCTTCCACTTTGGTTGGGATTTTGACTCCAGCCATTTGATTCACAAATGTTTGATACTTAGGTGATAAACGATGTGTTGACACATACTGTGCAATTGCATATCTCACTTTTCCATCTGGAGAGAATCTGTCAGGTGGTTTACCACGGTTTTGCCTAGGAGGTAAGATATAAGAATTTTCAATAATACTTGAATTATGAGAACGTACCTCTTGAATATCCTTAGGGACATGAGCGTGCACTGGTAGAGGAGAATGAAGGTTATTATTTGCTGGATCTGCTGCTTCGGTGCTATCCATTTTCCTTCTTGATGACCCAAACAATTCAGGCCCATTTATAGGCCAAGTCAAAGGCTCTCCCCTCGGTCCACTGCTGCATTCCGCATCATGCTGTCCATAATCAGCCCGTGGGTCAGCACTTGGGCTGCCCAATTCCACATTCTGTTCCTCACAATCAATGCATGAACCAAGTGGGCCTACATTGGTGGTCAAGTCAAGCACTTGAGCTGCTGCCAAGTGTACTAGCAGAAATCTCATTACTAGTAGCAAGCTCACTATTTTCTTGGTTGATTTCAACAAATGGTATGAAGTACGATGACTTTTTGCAAGAATGCAATCATTACAGCGAAAATCAGACTCTGAAATGCCACTAAATAACAACGGAAGTAATTTTTTCAAATAACCAAAAGATGCATGTCCAATGATCGCCCGTGTCTAGATATCTTGAAGTAGGCAAAAAGTAGGAAACATTAGTACTACACAATCTAGTTGTTCTGTAACTTGACCAACAAAGAGTAAATGATTTGATAATGATGGAACAAGTAGTGTATTGTGCAAAGATAAAGATGGAGTAAGGTCTATTGAACCAGCTCATGTAACAGGAGCAACTTTGCCATTTGCATTGATAACATTCTCCTTTGGTGGGGAAGTCATGTGGTAAAATAATGATTTGTCGTATGTCATGTGATCAATAGCCCCGGAGTCTATTATCCAACTGGAATCTCGTTTAATGGATGCTATGAGTGCAGTACCGATGTTACCTGGATCCTCATTCAAAATTTGCTTAATTAACGAGAACATCTAGTCAGCATCTTCCTCTGCTACATGTTGCAATTTTTTTTCCAAGTTGTGGCCCATTTGTTCCTCCAAGCCGTGGGCTGATGTGTGGGGTCTAGGCTCATAATATCTTGTTGCAATAGCAGCTTTCCCAACATTGCAATTAGACCTTATGTGGCATGTTGTCATAGCAGCCCCACCAGCCTCAGACTCGGCCAATTTGGCCTGCCCTCTGTGCTTCCCTTTGGTTTTCAACTGTTTTTTTAATTCCCAGTACCACCCTAGATACCCATGTTATTCAAAACATGTTTCTTCAGTGTGCCGCTTTCCATTGCAGTGATTGCAATGAAGTTTATCCTTGTCGATGTCTTATTAGGTACGGTTTGGGCGTGGTGTTCCAGTGGATGGTGGACGCATGGATGGTGATAGGGACTTGGTGACCATTGCCATAGAAGAGCTTGTTGTCGTGGCCTTTGTCCCAAGCGTAGTTGTCTTTCTTTGTGCTTCACGTCGAACCAAACTGAAGCTTTCTTGAATCCCATGAATGGGTTTCATTGTTAGAATTTCACTTCTGACTTGGTCGAAGCCATTGTCTAGTTCTGCGAGAAAGTCATACACCCTGTCCTTTGAAAGTTCTTCCTTACGGGTTTGAAGATCAGCGGCGCACACCATCTTGATAGGACGTCTTTTATCAAGGTCTTGACATACTCCCTTCAATTCTGTGAAGTATAAATTTACCGGACGACCATCTTGTCTCGTTTGTGTGGCCTTGCATCTCAGTTCATAATATTGAGACTCATCGGATTCGTCGTAGAACATCTGGGTTGCACTCTGCCAGATACCTTTGGTTGTTAGAAGATCAATGAAGAGACTCAACAGGTGTGGTTCCATGGTTTTCAACAGCCACCCTCGCACAATCGCATCTTCGGTGACCCACTTTGTGTAGCCTGGAGAGTCTTCTTCCACAACTGAAATCTTTCCAGTCAAGTATCCATGCTTGCCGAGGCCTGCATCATGGACTTCCATCATCTTTAACCAAACTTTAAACTTCGTATCATTCAATCGAATTCCAAACGGTACGCTGCTGATGTTGGTGGACTCCATCAAACTTGACATGGGTTGGATGGTAACCAACTCTCCAGTTTTTCTATCTTCTGCCATCGCACCAAGTTGATTGTGATTTGGCAAGATTAAATTTTGATGTAGCTTTGATGATTACAAAGCCACCAGGGTTTTGTTTGATTTCTAGGTTCAAATTTTAAGAACACTAGGATTTTTTTTTCTTTTTCTTATGCAATCTTTGCAGAATGCATGGTTTGGGTTTGACTTGTTTTAGGGTTTGGGAAGAGACAGACCGAAACCTGCTTTGATACCAAGATAAAAATATATTTGTTTAGGGTTGAATTGTTCTATTATTCTTCTCTCTAGGATGCATATATATAATCATACATGAGGCTCTATAAATTAGGAAACAAGAATCCCAAGATATACAATGAATCAGTCATGTAATCCTATTCTAATTACATTCCTAAACCATAAGGTTGACTCACTTCAACAATATACCACGGGGACAGCAACACCTTGAGAAAGATCAAAAGTGCAAATATCTCCGGGGTTTGGTCCAGACTGCCATATTTCATGTCTTTTGTTTTTTCCAACTTGTTTTTCTTTCGAGGGAAGATCAGTTCTAAAGCTTACCGACCTTTCTTATTGGATTCTCTTAAGGGGGAAGTTCTAATACTTCCAGTAGCCAACAATACAGGTCTCAACTGCCAGTGTGAATCGTACGGCATGGGATTTGACAGCATAATCAACAACCTCAAGATAGTTCGTATTTCCCAACATACCAATGAGAAACCTTCGTGGAACAAAATGGTGAAAATGGTATCGGTGGCTGAAGTTCTTGTACTTGGCACAAGCCCATGGCTAGAGATACATTCGGTTCTTCCTCCTTGCCTTCGGTTCTCCAACAAAATAGCATCTGCATATGGAGACACGTATTGGTTGGTTTATCGTTCAAATGAGTACTCAACTGTTCAAGCAGAAAGCGATCTACCAAGTATACTTTCTTTCGACTTCAAGAAAGAGGAGTTTTATTGGACTCCTCACCCCACCTTAGAAAAAAGGTCGGGTACCTCCCTCGCGCTTTTTCACTTGTTTAATTTAAGAGGATCTTTAGCCCTAGTGGATGCTTCATCAGATATTCATATGGAGATATGGGGATTGAAAAATTATGACAAGAAAGAGTGGGTGCTGAACTACAAAATAGATATGAAACATCCTTTTCGGAATCTTCATGTGTCGGCATGTGGTGAATGGGAGGGCGGTATATTTTTCCAAGATACTTGCCATGACCACACCAATAAGTATATTCTTTTTGGATCTAACATGTATTTCCATGAATCGTGCAAAACTCGAAGATAGTAAGCACTATAAGAGAATCTTCAGTTGTACTGAGAGCTTGATTTCTCTAAAGAATTATGGAGATTTGGTTGAAGCAAAACAAGGTACTGAAATCCTTGTCTATTGAGAATCTGGCTAAAGTTGGAAAAGCAAGCGGGAGAGATTTGGTTTACTTTAGATCAAGAGGAGCTTTATGATTTTATTGTATTATCATATTTGGGTTTTTGATGTTTTATAGTTAAGACGGTGTACGCTTAACTAGAAGTGTTTAGAGATAGACATCCAACGGGATAGCTTCTAGCTATAGAGTTGCACCTTGCCTCTGTAACTTGTATTAGTCTAGGACTCTTCCTTAAACATACTCTACTTGTAACACCAACACCTCTTGTATACAAATATACCTGATTAAATACGATTAATATCAATGATAATATACTGAGAATTATCAAACCCTACAAGGAGTGGAGAGATACCCTACAATGAGGGGAGAGATATGTCGACGAGCCAGAAGAGGATGACGAAAAGCACTGCAACAACACCATAACCACCACCACCGAGTTGATAGACCTACCCATCGAAATCCTCATCGACATCCTTTTGAGACTGTCCGTAAATTTGCTTCGTTGCCTCCAATGTGTATCTAAGGCAGTGTTAAACACGGTTGACGACCTCACTTTTGTTACACTGCATGCACACGCAACGTTTACTTAGTAGTAGTATTACTATCGTGCACCCGCTGAAATACCACGGCAGCAACCCCTCGAAAACGAACTTCTTGAGAAAGGGCAGCAAACACGCAAATGTTTCCCAGTTTTGGTCCACACTGCCATGTAGTTTGTACTTTACTTTTGTTTTCTGCAACTTGTTTTTCTTTGAAGGGAGATGTTTTAATGGGTATGGATCTGTCTTGTTGAATCCTCTTAAGGGAGAAGTTCTATTGCTCCCACTCCCAAAATCCAATTATACAGGTCTGATCGGCAATGATTGGTACGGAATGGGATTTGACAGCATAACCAACACCTACAAGATATTGTTCGTGTTTCCCAACATGAAACGGATGACAAAGATCCGCAACGCCCTGGGCACAAGAAATTGGAGTTGGTGGCCGAAGTTCTTGTACTGGGAACAAGCTCATGGCGAAAGATAAACTCGGTTCCTCCTTGTGATTTATGCTACAACAACCACAAAACCGCATGTGCATACGGAGACACGCATTGGTTGGTTAGTCGCCCATATCACTACTCAACTATCGGAAGCGATCTACCAAGTATACTTTCTTTCGACTTCAAGAAAGAGGAGTTCTTTTGGACTCCCCATCCCACCTTAGAGAAAAAGTCCTGTACCCTCATCCAACATTTTCACTTGCTTAATTTGGGAGGATCCTTTGGCCCTAGTGGATACTTCATCAGATGAATATATGGAGATTTGGGAATTGAAAAATTATGACAAGAAGAGTGGATGCTGAAGTTCAAAGTAGATATGAAACATCCTTTCGGAAATCTTCATTCGTCGGCATGTGGTGAATGAGAGCACGGTATATTCTTTCAAGATATTTGCCATGACCATACCAATAGAACTATATTCTTTTTGGATCTAAAACACGTTTCCATGAATCGCGCAAAACTCAAAGACAGTAGGTGTTATAAGAGGATCTTTAGCTGTACAGAGGGCTTGATTTCTCTAAAAAAATTATGGAGATTTTGTTGAAGCAAAACAAGCTACTGAATTCCCAATGTCTAATAGGAATTTGACTGAAGCTGCAGAAGCAAGCGGGAGTGATTTGGTTTACATTAGATCAAATGTGACTAGCATACATCTTGGTAAAGAAAACACTTGTTGATGTTCATATTCGTTTATTTTCAACAGTAAAAGTATTCAAGAAAAATAACATGCCGGATCACGAACTCGCGATGAAAACGTTCACTTGTGTATCACATAGATGAGAAATTATCAGTCAATAAACATGGAGCTCCAAAACAATATTCGGTGGAGGTTCTAATTTGAGGCTAGCATGAAACTTTCAAAATCCAAATGACTTATTTGGTTATAAATTTCTTGGTTTTCTTGGGTGTGTTTTACATGATTGAGTAGAGTTGTCTCAACTTATTAGATTGGCAACAAGCATAACCGAGTAGGGTTAATTTCTGTTTGTTGCTAATTAAGGAACAAAACATTTTCATTGCAGAAAATAAAATCATTATACGAGTGACCATGTCCGTAGAAGTGCATTCTTCTTGGATTTAAAACTAGTTTTGAAACTCATAGGTGGTCCGATATTAAGTTATACCAAGAGCTTGATTGAAGCAGGAGAAACTACGAAAAAACTTCAATCCTACGTAGTGTCAAACACTACATAGTACTAAGGCAATTCCCAAGAAACTACTGAAATCCCCATGTCGGAAGAGAATCTGACTAATGTTGCAGAAGCAGGAGGGAGAGAGCTGGTTTACTTTAGATCAAGGTAGCACAACATAAGGCTTTAGTTTTCCGTTTTCCCATTGTCGCAAGCGAGGAGGGGTAAGGTTCATGTCACTCTGACTAAGTGTAACTTACTTGTGTTTTTCCACATCAATAGAACTCCGTCGTACCAAAAAATCACACGATGTTCTGTTTGAATACATATCAAACAGAATATATTCATGTGTGAAAATTTATTATTTGTCTTAGTTGTTTTTGCTTCGCAATATCAAGAAAACCAAGTTGACGATAAATGTCTAAAAGATTGTAACACTTCGATCGGTGGGTTCGCAGGCATTTACAGATTATCCGTGTGTGCAAATTATGATCATGCAGTTCCAACTGAAACTATCAGCTGAAATTCACAGCCCAGTAAAAAGCAAAAACTACCGGCTATTTCACAATATACACATATTGAGAATTACAGAAAGGTAACTAGGTCTCCATAGCACGAATAAGTTCTTTAATGAATCGGCTTTCATGGATTCTGCTGCGTTGATGAAGGGGCTGGACGGGGTAGTCGCTTGGCAATTTCCTGCCAAACAAGGACAGTATCAGCATTCATCACCTTCGGATTTAAGGGTTTATAATTTGATTTAAAGTTCTGGTTAAAAAGGCTAGCGATATGAAGTTTATATGGAGTTGCTGTCAATAACATTTCAACGGCTAATAACAGAAATATCCTATCACCGAAACATAAATGTAATCAGGGTTACCTCAAATAGCTGATTAATATTATCTGCTGTCTTTGCAGATGTCTCGATGAAGAACATTCCATTCTTTTCAGCATATTCAATGCCATCCTTCACAAATAAAAGAGATGTTTATTTAGTCATAGGAATGTCCATTTTGCAAATACATGGAAAGAAGATGCACTAGATTGAGTGGTAATGAACTCACTTGAACAGGAACTTCACGTTTCTCATGAAGATCAGCTTTGTTTCCGACCAAGGCCAAGACAATATCAGGGCTCCCATGTTTCTGTAGCTCCTGGAGAGAGCTACTATTTATCAATTGTTTGGAAAATGCAAATTCACACCAACAAAAACCAGTTGTAGAAAACTTGAAAAGATAAGTGTAGTTTAAACAAAAATTCATCTTTGGTAAAGTCCATGTAGCAAGGCAAAGTTGCACATTCGATAGAGCTTAAGCTTCCACAATGCACATTGACATGCAAACATCCAATTATTAGCTCCTTGTTCATTACAGTCAGCTGCTCTTCCTCCATGGTATAGAAATTATAATGTGTGGAGTAGTTTTAACATATTAAGTGGATCATAAAAGCATCGACAACAATCTGCCTCGAGCTTCTTAGTCAGCCAACTGGAAACTCAGTGTCCCACATGTTTAAAGTCTTAGAGAGAAAAGTTAAACAAAGAAACTAAGCCAAAATTTATCCCCAGAATTAAGATTTTGATCGTAGACTATAACTGATGCTTTATCGATGAGGTATAAAATCTGTCATTGAACCCATTTTGAAACCTCATAATTTATTCAACAGTTTTGACCTCCATCAAACCTGTTGCTTGCTAAATTATGGAGGCAAAAGTATAAGGATAATTTCCATTGAAAAATATACAAAGGACTTACAACTAAATAATGAAAAGAAAAAATATCACAATTGATGTTTTTGTGCCTTCAGAAAAGATACCTTAACCCAATACTGCGCTTTGTTGAAAGATTCTGGACTTGTTATATCATATACAATAACTGCAACTGCAGCACCCCGATAGTAAAGTGGGGCCAATGCAGCATACCTGAATACGAGTTAATCAACAATTAATATTCTTCTGCAAAAGGATTATACTGCAAGACAAAGTATCCAGGGAAGAGTAAAGAAGAGGGCAAAGGCAGATGCCTTAGAAACAAGAACATATGATGAAATTTCGCCATTAACCATTATATGTAAGTCTTAAACTAGTGTTCATAGATCTAAAAATGTTTGGCAAAAATACCTCTCTTGTCCTGCAGTGTCCCATATTTCAAATTTAACTGTTGTAGAATCTTGCAAAGCTATCGTCTGTGACAAGAATGAAGCTCCAACAGTCACCTGGAATCATATAAAACCAGAAAATTTGAGTAAATGATCATCATAATAACTTCTATTTATTGAAACCCAAAAACAGGGTACATAGACCAAAACATTTATTGAAAGTAAAAAATCATGAGACCTACGTGTGGTTAACATAAAGCAGTAACATGTTCCTTACCTTGGATGTGGGGTCAAACTGACCACGAACAAAACGCAGAACAATACAGCTTTTACCAACACCAGAATCACCCAACAATACTAGCTGAAGAGTGACAACAACGAAAGGTTAGTTGGATTCGGTCGTATGCCTGATATAAATCATAATGGGCTCCATCAATACGCTGTGGCTTTTACCAATAAGTAGAATCCTCTTAAACTTCAACACTGAAGTTTGACGGTTTTATACAGGGAAAACATACAAACTCCTTTTTATAAACAATTTATTTGTAACCACAATACCGAATGCATCTCATTATCAACTTTTCAATGGAAACATTTGCTTAACTAAACTCCATAATAAATTCTAAATCTGCTAATATGATCAGCTCCACCTGCTACCAGTTTGCAGAAGACAAGTTATCTGATGAGCTTCATCAATCCGATCGGACATAAATAACTGATTCAAGAAAATAGTTTTAATCATAAATCTAAAAAATGTCGAGAGTCGAGACCATATTTTCAATCTTATGCCGTTGGGGTGCATTTCTCTAATGTATCGGTTGAGATAGAAAATTAGAAGTGCATCGAAACTCGCTAGTTATATATGTTAAGTTAAAGCTAGCATTTTTCCACATCTTTAATAACTTTCAAATGATCAGAAGTTAGTAATGACCCGAGTATCACAAACAGTTAACTCCAAATACGTGACAGTAACAGCATTAATTGCATCAATTTAGCCTAAAAAAGTACCTTCACGCGTAGATTTTTGGCATCAGATACTCCACCGTTTTCGGAATTTGGCCCGGCCAACCGCCCAGAGCTCCTATCTGCAAGCAAACAATCCCCATTCAATCAAATTCAAAGAAAACAAAAAAAGAAACAAAATTCTCAAAAGGGTTATCACAATCGAAGCAATTAATGAAAACCCAAATCCTAATTAAGCAAACAAACAACCACTCTCTCTCTCTTTGTCAATTCAATATCGTTGAGCTTAGAAATCAAGGAAATTGACCAAATTAAGAGAACCCAGATTGAAATTTCAATGTGATCGATTCGAAACAGTAAAACCCTAGAAATTAAAGCTCTAAAGGGATCCAATTTACATACGGATTTACCTGGAAGGGAGGCGGAGCAACCCATTGCGAGCCGGAGCCTCTGATGTATGCAACTGTAAATTATCGGCGCCCGCGTGTAGGTAGGTGTGAGTGGATGTGGGTCTAGGGTTTATGTGGAGGAAAGGAGAGGAGAGGAGAGGAGAGGAAGGTGAGTGAAATTGCAGAGATGGTTATGGGTTATTGGAGGTAAAAGTCGAGGTCGTTAATGACTGGTACAAACTAACTTTGTAAGGAAGGAGAGTACACCTTTTATACGTATTAGTCTACTACAAGCCTCGAAGTGTTTTTGTATATTTATTTGGGTTTTTATCACAAATAATATTTTAAATCGACTTAATTTATCATTTTAGTCTTTTAATTTTAAAATCGATCAATATAATTTTGAAACTGACTACGGTACATCAATTTGGCGCATGTGACATTAAAATTCATCAAGTTTTTTTGTTAGTACTGACGTGGCACACGTATTCAAGAATAAATTTTAAAAGTTATTTGAAGTTCTAAAATTTATAAAGAAAACAAAAGGGCAAAAGGAGATGGTGATGCACAGTGCAAGGAAACATTCCGAGTGTTATGCTTCAAAGATACCAATTGTTTCGTGAGATGCCAAAGTGAGGGCCAGTAATCCACAGACAGCCGCCTTGTCCCTCCTTACCGGCGTCGACCAGTAATCCTCTCTCTCTCATGCCCAGCAGCACACCCCTCACTTTCTGTTTCATGCCCAGAAATACACTTTCCCTCCCTCTCTCTTACTTTCATTCCATGTATCACAATTTTTTTCATAAATCATAATTAAATTGTTCAACAACAAATAAAAATTCTGAACTTCTAGGTTTCCGTCTGAGGAAGTAGGAAAAGGCATCTAAAACTAAGACCAGCCACCATGGAGAAGGTTTCAACTTTCTCCATAAAATATGAACAGGGACGGCAGATATAGCCTATAGGGATGGGGAGAGCAGAGTCGGTGGTGACTGCCTTTGGAATGACGGCCGGAATCGCGCCTGTCGTGTCAGCCAATCACCTCGAATTCGTCCAAGATAGCAGCACTGATCTTTCACCGGAGATGGCAGTGCCGACGCCTCCCCGAGCGCTGTGAAATTTTCCTCTTTTATTTTATTCTTTACTTTTCATATAAATTTTACAACTTTAAATAATTTAATATAATTAATTATTTTGTATAATCCACGCGTCATTATTTTATTAGACTTATAGAGTCCGCATGTGTGCCACATCAGTATACTAACATAAAATTTAACAAATTTTAACGCAATGATTAAATTGATGTGCGTTAGTCAACTTTAGGGACCACATTGATCGATTTTGAAATTGAGAAATTAAAATGATAAGTTAGATCAATTTCAGAGAGCATTTGTGATAAAAATTCTATTGTAAAATTAAGACAATTATGTTTTGCTTTTTCTTTTGAGAAAACATGAATATTGTTTTTTATAAAAAAAAACATGAAGATTATAAAATTTATAGCAAATAAATTATAAATTATTGAATTCTTCGCGTTTACTAAAATCTAAGTATGAGAATTATTTTTCTTTTTAAATTTCGTCAGCATTTACAACTCATGAAATTGGAAAAGTGTGAGTTTCCCTTAAAAATCCTTAGTCAAATATCTAAAAGTTAAAATTTGGATCAACTAGAAGAACTAGTTAATCCGATTCCTTGCAAGAGGGGATGAGCTCAAAAAAAACTACAAGTTTACGTATGTGGACTTGGAAATTCTAAAATACTAACTAAATCACTTGGAGGTTTACAAAGGTTTTGAAAAGACTCTCTAGACTAACTGGGAGTAGGCTACAATGCTCGCAAGCATTGAATGCTTACACCGATCTCACCATTAAAATGAGGGAGGAGAGAGGAGAGAGGGGGGAAAGGAGGGTGAGATCGGTGTGAGCATTCAATGCTTGCGAGCACTGTAGCCAGTCCCAACTAACTGAGCCCAAAAAATCAGCACCATAATCCAAATCCTTGTAAGCAGGTTGAACATTGCTTTCCTCAAATCTTTGCTAAAAACCTTGCAGAAGCACAAACGTATATCATATCACTCTCAACAACAATAGTAAAATATATTTGGGATTACTCTAAACTGTGGGCCTAGTATTATTTGGGCTCAAATTAGTTAACAACATCAAATACCTTCATTGGCCCAAATAACCGAAGGGTCCAAATTTCTATTCACACAATGCTTTAGGAATTTGAGTGTTCTTATTTCCTGGCAGCCAAATCTCATCCAAAACTTCCCCAAATACAAAACACAACATCGTGCATTATTTTGGTAAATCCCTTTAGATTGTTTCTTTTTTGGAAAACGTCAATGGTACAGGCGTATTTTATTGAGAAGAAAAAAAGAAGTTACATCTAGTTAGGGACGGACATAAGCATCACCCCTCATAAACCTTACCCCTTTAGATGTTTCCCTTGTCTTTTTTTGTAAAAAATAAGTCCAAATTTATCATGGTTGGCATCATATGTACCAACTAGATATCCAAGTGCCAGCTAGCTAGTAATCTATAGACTATAGTCTATGGTGGACGGTAGCATATGGAAAATGCAAAGGCATGAAGGATATATCCCATCGGCAGTGGGGTGGCTGGCAGCTCAGAAATGTGAGATTGGAAATAAGCAAGCATAGACATTCTTGGGTGATATTTGGAGGTCCTGCGGATTAGACTAAGCAACTTCCTAGGGGACAATCCCACCTGAAGTGAAATAATTGGAGTCCTTTTTGAAGCAACATCATTGATATCGTCTCTCCTTCCTAGTTTAACACTCCAATCTTTAAACTGTACTAGTTGGTGGTACCCAGCAACTCTTCAATAATAATGGAGGGATAGACGGGGTCTACCTCGCCCCAACTTATACCAGACCTCCAGCTTAATCGTCCGATCCAAGTCTCTTTGCCCAACCTACTTTACTATCCTAGTCCCGCTCCGAAGATCCATCTAAACAGATTTTCAAACATGTCACGTACTCTATGAAGGGAGTATAGCTGTATTATCCATCCAGTTTGGCTTTTGAATGTGATGACTTTTCGTGAGACCTCTCAATTGCTAATTGGAATCAACATGTTGCAAGTTTATAACCACATTGAGATGCTGACAAGATAACATCCCACCACACACGTACAAACACATACACATACTTTTAAGCTCTCATTTTGCCTAACTCGATTGGGAGATTGTATATGGACATTTGTCAGCCATTTCATGTTACAGTCTTACCGACCATATATGCATGGTAGGATGCTCGTCTTGTCATGTATACAAACATCTATCTTGTCATCTAAGGCATTATCTTTATTCCTTTCTCATGTGTTTTCATTTATCTAAGCGTTAGTTGCGCGTTTTTTTTGTAACCCTCTTCTAGTCGAAAGAAGTTCAAATTGATGCGAATATCGCAAATAGCGAATTTGTAGGACTACTGACAAAATTATTAGCCAAAATAAAAACTTTTTTGTCAAGGTAGAATGAGAGATTCGAACTTAAAATTTTGTGTACATCTAAAAAAAAAAATTACCACTGTACCAAAAACTAGCTGGTTCGGAAGAACAATTGGCTCTGTGATATATACACAAATAAGCACTAGTGGTTCTGCAGAGATTTAATGGAGAAGATATAAATAGAACAACAAGAAGGCCAGCATATCTAAACTGACGAGAATATTTGTTATCAAGTTTAATAAGGTAGGAGAAATGAAAATAACGTGACTGTGGGCACATGTAATTAGTTTTTGAAATTCCGCTAAAAGATGTAACGTGCCATTGGAGTTATGTGTACTGCTGATTAGACTAACCCACTTTAAGGGGAACAGCTTCATTGAAGACTGAAAGCAAATGGGTCCTTTCCTTCTGATGATACCACTGTTTTTTTCATGCACAATGCATTCATATTTCTCAGTCCTTGATATATATATATATATATATATAGTAAATGTAACCTACACCTAACCCTGCAATTGTAGTTAATTAGAGGAAGAGGTAAATAAATATTGCATGCATATGAAATATGGAGTCGTATAGATTAATACAAGCACTGAGTACAAACTTCCCTATAACTGTGTCATACATGTTTTTCTCTTTCTTCACGTGATACACATAAAGTATATGCATGTCACAACTAAATGTACGTTTTTTTATAGGGTAGAAACTTCTTCTAAGTTCATTTGCATGAGCAAAGAGAACGTACAAAAGGTTTATATATCAAAGTTATGGGACTGGCTACAATGCTTGCGAGCATTGAATGCTTGCGAGCATTCAATGCTTGCGAGCATTGTAGCCTACTCCCAAAGTTACATACATGTAAGCTCTTTTGTTATGTATATGTCACGGTTGAAAGATAAAAACACATGATTATATGTAACAATTTTGTATGACTTTTTCTCTATACGTGAGGACTTCTAAGTCCTTCACGTGTGGAATGATAAAGACACATATAATTATACGTCACAGATATGTGTGAGTTTACTTCTTGTAAGTTCTACTCCTAGTAAATAAATTACTTAGGGTTATTTTTTACACCGCAAGATTTGGAGTTATTTGTAAAATGAGCCACAAAATTTTAATTTTCTCATATTACACCACGTTTTTTTTAGTTGCACCAATTTAATTCCTCTGTCAATTTTACAGTCTAGTTAGACATTAAGTGATGACGTGACATAGACTGAGCTCACATTTGAAACACACATTGCACCAATTTAATTCATTCGTCACAATAATTTGGAGTATTGGAGTTGGAATGCGTGAAAGTGTTTTAGGCAAGAAATTGTTATTACAAAATTACCCTTAGACAAATGATTGATTTAGTAAATGCATGCTTTAAATGTGGGCAGTCTATGCTACGTTATCACTTAACATCTAATTAGAAAGTAAAATTTACGAATGAGTTAAATTGATGCAATTCATAAATCACGTAATGTAATATATGAAAAATTGAAACTTCATAACTTGTTTTGCAAATAATCTTAAATCTTGTCGCGTAAAATGCAATTAAAAAAAAACTTACCAATTTGCATTATTCTTGCCAACCTAATTTTCAAAGTTTTCTGTTGCATGGGTTGGACCTTTTTTTTTATTTTTTGTCAAATGGGTTGGACGTTGAATTCACCAATGCAAGATGCAATTGGTGGAGTGGTTGACACAGACTCACAGGCATTGACAAGTACAAAAGTTTTTGGGTGCTCCGGAGTACGGGATACTTCAAATTTTTTAACCGTTAAATTTTAATTTTTATATTTTAAAACAAAAATTTAACGATTAAAAAACTCAAAGTATCCTGTATCCGGAGTATACAAGAAAGACACTCGACAAGTATGGCAATGCTGCATGTATGTAGCCAATTTAACACTCTTTTCCCAATTGGGATCAAATACCATTATGATTCCACTGACTGATGCCTGCCACAGATGTGACACTCTGCCTCCATCAGGCCCTTGATTTCAATCTGCACGTGTCATGAATTTAAGCTGGTCCCACAATCTTGGATCCAGTCGCCTACGATTTAATCCTTCTGATTCTACGTACTGTAGCAATTTGAATAAGATCAATTGTTGTGATGAAGAAGAATATGATCATATACACATGTATACATTCACAGCCACATGAACCAAGATAGAGCAAAACTAAGAAGGAAAGAAATGGAACCATGTCCTTTTTAAAAGCTTAACAAGCAAACTAATTGTAACGCATTATCATATCATTTTACAATGTCGTTTTTAATAGTGTTTACGTTTCTTTTTTAAAACAATAATGAGGATAATAAAATATTAGGCGAGCAAAACAAACTACTCATTTTTCTAAACGCCATTAGTCAAATTTTATTGAATAAAATAAAATATAACGAGGAAGACATAAAACCAAATTTTGTGAAAAAAATACAAGAAAACGCTGAAAGAATTACAACGATTACAAGTACTTTCAATTTCAAATGTGTTTCATTGATGAGATCATTATTATCTTAAGTTAATTAGTGAGGTAATTTATCCAACAACTTTTGCCCCTATACATTAAAGGCTAATCTTAGAACTTCAAGAAATTGATTAGGTTTAATGTGATATAAATAGGGGAGATACCTCAAAACTAGAAATTGTTCCCAACTAATAAGATGATCAAGTCAAAGACTTCACTTAAAATTTTAATTTTAATCTCGTAATTAAGGAATGTTTGGTAGAAAATGAAGGTAGGGTAAAAGACTCAAAGTTGTAGGGCACAGACCTTTGGGAGTGAAAAAGTATTCTCTGAAAAAGTGAAAAAGGGCCGCACGAGGGGAAGTGGATAGAGAAAGAGTACGATGTCCTGCTGTCGACTTGCGATTCCTATATTCCCTTTTTCTTTTCAAATTTTCCAAGATTTGGCTAGAATGTTTATAATTATTTTATATTTACACAAATTTAATTATTAATAGTTAAATTTTTTTAATAATTAATGATTAAAATTGTAGAAGCATAAAATGCTTGTAAGCATTGTAGCTTATTCCTAAATAATTATGGTGATATTTCCAAGTCTTTTTTTTTTCTTTCGAGGTAATATTTCCAAGTTTTTAATAAGCTTATAATTAAATTTTTATTTTTTAAAATTCAATAATTACAGTTCTATAGCCCCTTTGTTACATCCCGTCCCTACGTTTATTGTATTTTATTCCTCGACGGTGTAAAATGACCAAAACGCCCTTAGTGGCATAATGTATCATTCGGGAGTACGTCCCTTCTATCGAGGTATTTTCAGAAATCTTGGTGTACTTTTGGTGTGTACATTAAATTACGAATCCGTTGACGCGAACGGAACCTGATTCGGACTTATTTTGGACAAGTTACGAGTAGGGGTAAAATGGTAATTTTACTTTGGCAGTATTTTGAAACTGTGGTCTGCCCATGGTTTCTGCAAGGCACGAGGCCTGCATCCTCTCTTCTTTCAATTCAGAATTCAGTCTCTTTCTCTGCATGCAATTGACATGCATTGGGCAAATTCTGTTTGTGAGAATCAAAGCTTAACTGGTTTTGGCTTTAAATCTGTGCACCCAGTGTGCATTGTTTCACACCTCACCTTCATTCTGCCATTCCTCCCGAGCCTCACACACACATACAATCTGTGCATACAAAGTTCTGCACAAACCAGAGACCCAAAAACTTACTAAGGCCACCCAAACCAGCCTCATCCTCCTTGGCCGTCCCCTTTGAGCAATCCCGATTTTATGCTCTATCACCTTCATCCTCGACCAAACCCTATTACCTGAAAACCCAGAAAAGACCGAGTTGCAGAAAAACCCAGAAATCTCTCAATACACCCGAGGTTCAATTCACCCACTCTCGGCTCGCGTTCGTGGAGCCTCGAACCTGGGATCGTCTTCTTCGTTCTAGACTGGTCCTGCACTGCCAGGAACCCAGAAGCATCGAGCTTCAAAAACCCAGAAGTCGCCATTTTCTCCGGCGAACCTCCAGTGGCCAACCACGGCCACCCAGACCTCAGATCGACTCCACTTAATCACCATCGACCTCCTTGGACCTCTGGAACTCAAGCCCAGGCCTTGCATGTTGGTTTAAGGCCGAGGTTCGTCGAGTTCGAACTTGGCCGAGGAACTCGAGCTCAACTCCGGCCATTATAGGTCGATTTTAGGCCAAATTTTGGGTAAATCTTTCTTCTCCTTGACTCCAGGTGCATTTTGAGCTTTAAATTATGAAATTTGGTGAAGAAATCTAACTCCTGCAATTTCTCTGGTTTTTCCAGCGACGAAACCCAGAAACCGGCGAGGTGGACGGCGGCCGACGGCTGATCTCGGCGACCGGAGTTCGTACGACCTGACGTCATCGACCCCGGTCTGAACCGGTTCGTGACGTCAGCCAACCACCGGTTCAACCCGGTCTAACCCGGCTCAAACCGGGAATATACCGAAGGTATATACCGTCAAACCCTAACGGCGTCAGGTATATTCTCTAACGGCGACGGAATATTCCGTAACGCCGTTAGGGAATATTCCGTCAGCCAAAACGAATATACCGTTAAAGTTAACGGCACGCCGTTAACTTTAACGGCGCGTGACAGTTAGGCGCGTGAGGCGCGTGGCCGCGCGTGAGCGCGCGTGCGTGCGCGTGTGAACGCGTGCATTCGCGTGTGAGCGCGTGGGGGCGAGTCCGAGCGCGTGTGGGCGCGTGACGGCGCGTGACTGCGCGTGGGCGCGCGTGACGGCGCGTGCCGCCTTGTGGCGGCGCGTGGCGGCGCGTGAACCCATTTTCCGACCATTTCAGGTCCCGTTTCGAGCAAACAAAGGCGATTTCAAGTCTTTTTCATTTCTTTAATTGAATTAGACTTGTTAAATGATTAGTTTAGTAAACTCTCATATAGGTGAGACCTATCCGGAGGAGCAACGAGCTCAGGCACGCTACGGGGGCTACGATCCTACTACGTATCAGTGAGTGGGCCTAGTACTTACCCTTTTTATATTATTATAATATGTTTTATGGGTTTTGAAATATATGTGTGGCATGCCTACTTTATGAAATTAGATTATTTTGTGGTAAACTCTTATTTATTGATTATTGATCCATGATTTGGGTTTTATGATGAAACTTGGCATGCATACACATGATTTTTACTGTATTACTTATTTCACATTATGCACGGTGTTAGCACTGTCCGGGCCAGGACCAGCTTCACGTGTATGTTCACACGCACCGACACGCTCACCTTGGATCCATTGTAGGTGCCAGCCTGTCTATGTCGCCTCGGCGACTAGACTCGTTGTGACGCACATTTTGTGCCAGCTTCACGTGCATGTAGTGCTAGAGCGTAATATATTAAACACCCAGCCTGTCATGTAGCTACTTTCTATATGACTTGTGTGCATATTTCCATGTGATAGGTAATGTTGATTTTCACTGTGATAATTGATTTATACCCGTATCCTTGTGGGCGTTGGCCCGTTACTTATACCCAGTACTTATTTTTTTAGTAAATATTTTGGTAAATCTACGGGTTTTACAGTGAGGGGTTATACCTAAAGTTTTGGAAACGTTTTACTCAGAAAATCGTTATTGGCCCACTCACCTTTGTTTTTCGCCCCTCCAGGACTTAGACTTTAGTTGGCGACGATTCGGTGGTGGCAGCTGCTGGTAGCTTGGTTTTCTTTCTGCAGTGTATGTTAATTTCCTTTTGTTGTGTGCTATATCCATCCTCCTGGATGTGAATAATTTCCTTTACTGCACCTAGCTCTGACATTATGTAATAATGGGTTCTACCCACATTACACTTCCGTATTTTCTTTAAACTCTGATTAAATCTTGCTTATTATTTCTAAATTCTTATTTAATCTTCTTATGACTTCGCCACTCCTACGGAGTGGTCGGTCAGCACGCCTCGATATCTGGTGTCCACGTGGCTATCCGGGTCGGGGTGTGTCACCCTTAGTCAAAACATTTAAACAAACAAAACTAATTACATTATTGATATTGATAAGCCCTCTAATACAACTCAATACAAGTGAGTTGTACATATAACGGTATGCCTTTTATGATAGGAAGTGTTAACAATGTAATCTGTTTTGTGTATCTAAATAACATTAATGCAATCGAAAGTATATTTTTTTCTTATCAAAATGAAATGAGAATGTTAAAATAAATTAAAACTTTTGTCAAATTTAGATCATATTCTATGACTAATTAACAAGGGAGAGTAGAAATAGTATGAAAAGAAAGTGAATTACTTCAATTCTTGTCTTGCCCCACGGTTTCTAAGATATAAGGAAGAAAAAAAAATGTGGATTTCACTTTAAAATTAATAATACAATACCCTCAAATTAGGACTAAGATCAACTAGGAGAGTAGTTGGTTTGATTCCCTTTACTTCTCTTATTCTTAAGTTTCATAGTTTCTTACTTTTCCGATTTACAAGTAAACATACCATTATTGATGATCACCTTCCACACATAAGACGTCACATCTCTAGACACCAAATCTATACTTCTAAATCTCTTTAGATAGAGAACCTTATGAACCACTAAAGCTAAGCCTAAAATTAAGCCCAGATAAATATTTATAGAGTTTTAAACTTTGCAGTCTAGTTGCTTTTTAAGTTGGGATATAATCTAGCCTCTAGGTGAAAACTACACGTCTCCTCCAAAGAGAAGAGGCAAGTCTTCTCCCTGCGCATATATGTCGACACCGTTAGAGAGAAATTATAGCCAACTCAACCGCCACTTCTCTTTTGGAAATAATCATCAAATATGGCAGCTTAACATTTTAGAAAAATATCTCTCTTGAGTCATGGCCCTCACCAAATTAAAAATATCTAAGAGAAGAATGAAAGAACAAGAAAATCCCTGTGATCTAGAGCACAAGAGAATCCAAAATCAACCTCAAAATAGAGGGCTAATTCCTTAACGATCAATGATCACTAAAACAACATAATTGAAGTTGTTTTATCAAATCTAGAGAGAGAGAGAGAGGGGAAACCAACGCATAAGAGATGGAGTGAAGCCAAAATTTTCAGCAATTAAACAAAATTATAGCATACGAAAATTGTCTAATATTTTTGTTCAAATTTCTTTCCATGATGTGTATGGTAATACATATACATATGTACATTCTCATAAATATGACATATTTTACTGAATACAAAAAAAAGTAACAATATTGAAATTATGGATCACCACGCTCATGCCAGCATAAGAGCATAGTGACACATCGCCTGAGGATATAGAACCTTGCCCTCTGCTCCTTTACCAGCATACTGCATTTCCGCCCAAATGATCGACACGGCTCTCGCACATGCCTACAACAGAAGCTGTTTCTGCCGCCGCTGCTGCCGCCTTGCCCTTGCTTCATCATACTTTTCCTTCTTCTTCTTGGATTGGAGGTTGCTGTGTATTTATATAGGGCTTGAATTATTGTCCTACTCTTACATATATAGTGAGAGAGAGAGAGAGATTGAGATAGACTCTTGTATTTGTTGAGTAGGTGAAGACTGAAGAGTGAGTGGCTTAAGGACCCTTTTATAAGTTTGATTTGGTTAAGCCCTTAATGAAAAGACAAGTTTGTCCATGCTAAATTTATCAGACTTGGGGAAATTTGATAAGGTTCCAGGAAGGGTTTCAGGGTCATTTGGGAGATAGCCTACGTTGTCATCCACTTGCACACGAGTACTCCCATTTAGTTTTTAGTTTTAATCTCAAATTTTAATCACAACGACAATCAATTGATTTTAGAATCGAAATCGAAAGCTTCTTTTAGTGTGAGAAATACTAGTTTCAGTGTATGAATTATGAAGACTTATTCCAAGACAAAAGTTCGACTCACACTCGCATCAATTTTTAAATTAAAAAGTAACCTAATTAGTTCTTGCATGAATTTATTTTCATGCTCACGTGTGGTTAAACTAATTTGACCACCTGCTTGTACCTATTAGACTCAAAGCATCTCTAATGCAAAGACTTAAATTTTATATTTGAGTCTAAATATAAAGCGAAACATCTTCATT
Source organism: Gillenia trifoliata (assembly GCA_018257905.1). NCBI lineage: Eukaryota > Viridiplantae > Streptophyta > Magnoliopsida > Rosales > Rosaceae > Gillenia > Gillenia trifoliata. The sequence continues at coordinate 20,690,919 of CM031086.1, forward strand.
AATGCACATGAGATTTAAAATTCGTATATTAAAGTTTCAATATAAGAGTCGAGTCAAAGGTGGAGCTCATATCAGCAAGGAAAAATGTTATTCAACTATTTTATTTTAGAGAATCTCGACGGTACGAGAGAATTTTATTGATGATTGTGGACTTCTTGGGTGCTCTGTGGAATAGAGGCTCATAAGCCTATTAAGGTATGACTAACGTCTGCATAGTTTGTTAAGGGCAGGATAGTCATATTGAGCTGAGGATACACGTGACATATAATAGGTCGATATATTTTATGTCCTAATAAATGCTCCTTTTAACTTCTTGGAATGACGTAGGAATCCCAAGGAGGTGCAAATATGATAATACCAGGAAATTGATATTCCCTTTGATAAGATTGGATTAATTGATCCCAATCTTCATTCCCAAGTTAAGATGGAGGTGGATATTGCTTCCTTTTCAAACTCCTTAATTGAGCTAGAAAATAAATCCTACCCAATGTTGGAATCAATATAAATAGGTGTGTCAGGACTTCGCAATTGTACCTAGAGACCCTAAATTTCCGTTATGTTTGAAGAGAGAGCGAAGAAGAACTGCAGTGAGAAAATTCTACACGTGAACCCAGGTAGGGGCTGCTGCCCCCTTTCCCCCTTTCTTTTATGTATTTGCATAGCTTCATGTTGCTATTGGTTGGCGCGGCTAGGCTTTGGCTCGGCTGCGTTGCTGTTTGTGCTGACTGATGCACGCGATTGGGGCTGTAGCTCAGTTTGGGTTTCAGCTCGGGCCCATGCCGCTTAGTCCTTTTTTTGTTTTTTGTTTAATGCTTGTGATTGAATTTCAATTTTCTTCCATAAGTGAACAATGTCGTCTTCCAAGAACATTGTGGATGTGCTCGAGGAAATGCTCATCGAACCATTGTACAACCAACGTAGTTCCATCACTGGTAAGAGAATTTACTCTATACCACTCATTGCTCAAATCTGATGGAGACTATGAGGCACGATTTGTGAGATCCAGAGTCGTATTTTTCGATGGTGTGGTGGTGAGGTGAGCATAGAATTACTCGAGGTTGGTGCCCAGTGTAGACCCCTAACACCCGGAGAAAAAGATGATCAAATTTCACCCTTTGTATGTCGCATTAAGGTTGAAGTTCCATACGGATTGTTTCTTTGCTGAGGTGTCTGTGCCACTGGGTGCGCCCTTGCGCAACTGGTGCCAAACAAATATAAGTGGATGTTGTGTTTTGTTGTCAAGAATAGATTGTTTGACAACTGATGTTGTGGGGACCATTATTGGAATGTCATGAAGCTGGAGGTTGATGGTGAATGGGAATCCGCAGATTGCGCTGATCACTGTGTTCCATTGACTCTCAGTCATGGTAAGATACTCGATGGCTGCTTGATAATTAATAATGAAGTTTCCTCTTATGTTGAACCCTACTAACTCATATGCGTTGTTTTTGAGAGACATTGGTGAATGACGTATACATTGAGCCTAACATGGATAAGGTGCATGTTGCATTAGCCATTCTCAAAGTGTATAGGGAATGAAGGTAATTGATAAGCCCTCTGAGGCGTTTACCTGGGGGTTTTTCCCCTACCGAAAAGATAGCTAGGCAGAAGGAGATAGTCATGCAGTCGTCCGCTCCAGCAAAAAACAAGAGAGTAAAGCAGAATTTGCAGAAGGAGTTAATTGCAGCGGGGGCTCGTGACAAGTCGCTGTTAGAGAAGAAATCTCGTTTCTCGCTCTTTTCCATCATTGGATTGCCCATCAGAACGTGGAACCGACTCAAGTCAATGGTACATATTCCTAAGCATGCCGACGAAGAGGAGCCCGACAAAAGGGTGTCGCTGGGTCACTCTCTCATCGACGGCTTACTGCGGACCAATATGCTTATTGATGTGTCCACTCGTTCTCAACTTGCGAGGAAGATGAGACACTCGTCTGATCTTGGGGATTTCGTGAAGCAAATCGCCTAGGCACAAAAAGATGAAATGTTCACTTTCATGTGTTGGAGTTTGATTCTGGCAAAGATAACTATGAGCTCAAATCTGAAGGAGCTTAGGGAGACTTGTCGTGGTCTCAAGTTGTATGCGTTCGGTCGTGCAGAAGATTGAAGATGCAGAGTGCGAGCTTACCCTCCTTAAGTCTTCTCAAGTAGGCAATCTCGATGCAAAAGAGTTTGATGCCTTAGAGAAATAAAATGTGTATACCTTTGTCAAGATTTCTCAACTGCAGAAGGCCCTGCATGCTGAGCGGGTGGCCTATAAAGAATACAAACTCAAGCTGGCCGACTTGCTAAAGTTCAAGAAAGAAAAGGACATGGCTTCTGTGGCCATGGATGGGGCGGTGGCTGATGATGAGAAAATGTTTGCCGAACTGCATAGGGCGAATGAGCTTTTAACTACTGAATTGAAAGACTTGAAGAATTTGGTAAAAATTTCTAAAATTTTCTGCTCCTGGTGACCTCACTAATGATCAGTTAAAGGATGACAATGCAGATTTGTTCATAAAGCTGGGGAAGTTGCATATAGATTGAAAGCTGAGCAGAAGTCTCGTGTGGAAGACGTGTCTAAGGTTGCTGGCTTGAGAAGATGATGTCTGATTTGCAGGCTACCCAGGCTGTCAGAGATGAAGCAGAGAGAGTTGAGGTGCCCTTTGCTACAGAAGAAGACAAAATTGATGCTCCCCTTGGCAAGATAGAGGACGGTGATGAAGAAGTGAAGTCTAGCAACAAGGCCATGAAGCGAGAAGACGATGGCGTCGACGAGGTCCAAAGTGTTGAGAAGGGTCGGTTAGGATAGGGTTTCAATCATGCTTCTTTTTATTTTGAACTTGTCATTTACTTCCTTTGGCTAGTATTTTTTTTCTTCGATTTTGTTGAACTATTGGTCAACGGGCCTTAATTTCCCTTTTGCTTGAATAAAGTTGCTATTTCCTTTATGATTACTTGATTGCTCAAATAATGTTGAAGTCTTTGTCATACTGCTGCAAATGATTTGAATTTTCCCAAATTTTCCCAAACTATGTCGTGTAGTAGATTTTTCTAAGTGTGGGAACTTAGAATAAATTTTCACTAGCGCATGAATGGACTTGTAGAGGTTACACTCTGGTTGGTGCCGAAGAAGGCGAGTAGTCGCGTGGCTGATGGGCTGAAGCGCGCTAGGATAAAGGTCGGCCCACTAGGGCTTGGCATTGGTTGCTGGGCTAGGCCTATAAGGGTTGGCCTAGCGCTAGTGCACCTTAGGCTTCTGCGGAGGCATGGGCATATTCGGTCTGGGCTGTTGGAGCAGTGTCTGCAGCCATCTCTGTGTGGGCCCGTACACATTGGCCCATCACGCCTAGGGTTTCTCCTGGGATTGTGCTTTGCGGCGAGGGTGGTACACCTTGCTTCAAATTTAACAGTGAAGAACGGAGAAGCAGAGCTAGGGTTTGTCCATTGATTTCATGATTTCTTCCATGCCCATGAAGATATGGTGTTTCGTTTGTCGTGGTTTTTGAATTTTCTGCCATATTTTTCAATAACAAATCCAAGCACTTAAAAAACCTAAGGATTGTATGAGAAAATAGAAAAAAGAAAATTCAAGAACCAATGCGAGAACTTAGTTAAGATTTGGACTCAAATGCTCTCAATGAAAGCACCAATTTGTCGATGTAAAAATCCGCCGCTTGATGAATTGACGATCTTGCACCTACAAAACAAATAAACACCTTTGATCAAGGCCAAGAGCACGCGCGCCATACATATGGTGGTGGGGGGATGAAGGTTTGGCCAATGGATCTTCGATGCCTAATTTAGGGCTTGATTGCGTAGTAGAAACGTACCTGAATTTGGTGGAGAATGAGGATATAAATAAGAGGAGGTGGTTGGCCATGGGGTGTGGGATCACGCCACATGCCAGCTGTCGATTGGCCAAACTGTGTCATCCGTTAGATGGATGCGGAGATAATTCTAAAATATTAATAATATCAAGGAATTATCTTTGGAGAATCATAAGTGATTTATGATTGATATTCCTTGAATAAAGGAATATGTCTTCATATGGGAAACTAAGGGAGAGAATTTAGTAATTAATTCCTCCTTAATTTCCTCATAATTATCTCCTTGCCAATGGGCAGCGCAGCTTGGAGAATTGTAGTTAGCAGCTCAGGGTATCTTGATGGTTGAGTAGTGCATGGAAAAATATGTGAACTTTGTCATTTAATAGGGTCAATCTCAACATTACTTGAGGAATAGTCCATGCGCAGCTCCACGATTTTTGAAATTATTTTTGGCTCCACAGATAAGGCTAATGGTGTTGCTGCATGAGAGTTGTGTCTTGAGGATCTACGAGTCTCCATCATTTTCGTATGAGCGCAATGTGCACAAAGAACAAAATTCGGAAAATTGATTTGGGGATTTGGAATTTGGCATAAAGGAACATCAAATCGAGAGTATTTTCAAACTCTCAATGAAAGCACCAAATTGTTTGTGCAAATTTTTGCCGGGGTTGAATTGACAAAAAACCTGCAAGACTAAATCAAAGAGATAAACGGAGTTATGACTAACATCGGTATGGTGTTTACCGAAGGGCTTCCGATGAATAAGTCAGGAGAGAATTATAGGTTTGTATAAGTTTGGCTAGAGAGGAATTAACCTGAAAAAGGATGGAGGCTTGCCTATTTACAAGCAAACAAGGAGTAAACCCTAGCGTCCATGTTCGTTGAACCTTGGAGTAAAATGGTACCTTGCCTGTAACACCTATGTGGGAGCATTTTGCAAGGTCGTTGCAGAGGACGCTCCCTTGCAGACGTCTTGGTATGCTTCAACAGTTCTCACCAAGCGCATGGATTGACAGGCGGGCTGATAGTATATCAAGGCCGTCTGCGTTAAGGCCATTTGGTCGCAAGATGGACCTTGGGGCCTAATGATTGTGGACTTCTTGTGTGCTTTGCGAAATAGAGGCTCATAAGTCCATTAAGGTATGACCAACGTCTGCGTAGTTCGTTAAGGGAAGGACATTCATATTAAGCTGATGATACACGTGGCGTGCTCTAATAGGTTGAGATATTTTATGTCCTAACAAGAGAGATTTTAGAGAATTGAGGAGTGAGAGAAAGTCAGTTGGTTGGGGGGAACTGGAGAGTTCGGGAAGAAAGACATGGGTTCTTCTTCCTCTCTCTCCACAAGCTCTCTCAGGAGATATCAGGAAGAAGAAGAAAAAAAAAGTAGGAGTTTTCTTCTTTGAGGAGAATTCTCTCTCTCCTTCATTCTCTTTAAATTTTGACTTCACCACCAAGACTGTGGGTTCGAGCTCTACAATACAAAGTAAGTATTGTAAGTCATAGAAAGATTTTAGAAGTTTTTCATATATGAAATTAGAGCTAATTAGTTTTAGATTAATGCTAGGGAGGCCACATTTTTAATCACATTGGTGTACCATCTCATGTGAAAAGTGATGCATATAATCAACATCCGATCATATAGATTCATTAATTGATGTGACATGTACACATCACTTGCCAAGTCAGATGGTACATCAATGTAGTACAAAAATGTGGTCTTCCTAGCATTTTTCTTAGTTTTAATTCCTTTGATATGAGGGTTGCTTGAGTTTATTTATGTTGATGGGTGTGAGTTTAAGTATCAATTAATTCAATCAGAAAAGTTGAGTGAATTTCCAGAATTATTGTGATGTTGGAACCCTAGTTTGGGATGCATGCAAACTGAAAGTCTTATATATTTGGATGATTTTCTCTACCAAATTGAGTTGTTTATTAATATGAGTAAAATCTTATTTTGGTTTCGGGCTAATTTGAAGGATCAGTAGTAGCAACTGTTGAAGCTGAACTTGATTTTCTTTCCGTGGTTGGTGGGCTGTGGTAATTAATTATATGTATAAATTTCGATTTTCTACATTGTCTTCATGATTTTAAGTGAACTACGATTGGTTTGATTTTAAGTGAACTTCGATTTTTTAAATTGATTTTGAGTGAATTTCAATTTTCTACATTATCATGTCTCGGAGTTCAGGGTGTGGCAGAACGGGGAAGGTGAAAGCAGAGGATTTAAGCAAAACAGAAATTACATCTAGGATGTATACATAAGTTGCCACATCATATGATATACTAAATGTGGTATAATAAGATGGTAAGAATAATATTATTTTAAGGAATATGCTAGAGAGACCGCATTGGTGTATCATCCGACATGGCAAGTGACGTGTACATGTCACGTCAATTAATAAATTTATCTGATTAGATGTTGGTTGTATGCATCTCTTGCCCAAGATGATCATACCTCATTTTGGGTGTGTTTCTATGTATCGTTGGGGTCCTTGACTTATTCATAGAGGCATACGAGTGTACAACAATGGATCTCTAACCTTCAATATGAGAAGGAGAATACTCTACGATATGATTCGAAAATCTTTGGCCAAAGTATCAAGCGTGATTAAGGAATGCATTCCTTATACGTCTTAATTAAATCATATACATTTTGGAAAATCACATTAGGGGTTTGACATAAACCATCCATATATACCCTAATTAATAATGTGATTAAGAGTATTGAGTTAGGGAATGATTGAATTGCATTGCAATTGCTACCAAATAGGTTCTCCAAACTATCTATATTGGCTTTGGTAGTCATGACACATGGCTAGATGTCACTCATAACTTGTTGACCCTCTCAATGACTAATCACATAGTCGTCGTTGATTGGGAGAATTAAAAGAAAGTTTTAATTCGCTAAGTGATTGTAGTAGTATAATCACCTCACTGCCTCGCTAGTTAATTAGAACCTAATGAATCGCACGTTGATATGCTAGTGTATTGAGATAAGTATGGTATCATGAAAATAGATGTGAGATTAATTAGAGAGTCCTAATTAATCATATTAGTGATAGTCGTTAGTTATGGGCTTAAAATTAATTTTGGGCTTTCCGGGCAATTGGGCCCAAACCCTTATGGTATACATCTCTTCCGTTTCCTGTTATTTAAATGTGAATTAATTTGATGCATCACCATTAGGCCTATGCATCTTTAAGGGGTTTTAATTTGATTAGTTATTTATTAATTGCTTCCGTTGCATGCTTTAATTTAAAGTATATGCATGCTAATCTAGTGAAATCCCAACACAAATCTCTAGTTTTTTCTTCATTCACTTCGTGTGATCTTACGCACTCAAGAACATTGACAGATTCTCATCATATTCAAATAATGTGGTATGCCTAACATTAACTATTTAAATGAGAGTATTTCTAGGTATGAATAAGTTGAAATGGAAAATAACTAATACACAAGAGGCAAACCCCCATCATAGACGTATGCATGCATTTCAAATAATTGAAGAACAGAATATTACCATAATGATATATTAGTCTTGTGGTAATTAAATAAAACTTTATAAGAAGCCGTATAAAACAACATTATGTCGTTACTATATCTATATATACGTAGCTAATGGAAATTTACATCTCCATTATCATCTTTAACAACAAAGCTTTTCAAGCATATATATCACACAAAGGCACATCTCTTCATTTTTCATGGCCTATTCTTGCCCTTGCTTGAAGAACACAACTCCGACCCAAAAGTGTGATCATTCACGTAGTGGCTAGGGGCAGACGAGCGACGAAAACCTTTAGGCAGACAACTCTCCACAATGTGGCTTCCAAACCCATTTGGAGCAGCATCATGGCCGCCCTTATTCTCATAAGATACTTGAAGAGGCACATAATTTGAAGGGCTTGATGGTATTGAATCCAATGGCCTTATGGCAGCCACAACTCTGCCTTCAAAGCTCCTTTGGATTATTGTAGGAGGAGGAGCCAAGAGAATCAAGAAAAGATAGAGCATGGTCATTAGATAGAAACTAGTACTCTTGAAGGACATTGTGATTGAAATCTAGGTCAATTTGTTTTGGAGAAGAAGATGGTGAAAATTGAAGAGTAAGGAGGAAGCCTTAAATAGGGTCATAAGGATCGTTGGATATAAGCTTAGATCGATGTGTGACCAACTCATAGCTAGCTAGCAAAGCACTTGCTATGCACTTTTTTGACAATTCAGATAGGGAAGCCCGTGTACTCAATTACTATTTTTTTTGAGCTTCTTTCTTGTCAAAGTCAAGTTCTTTGACTTTTCTTATACTAGTTCCGTTCAGGTCTAATAAAATTATACCCATTCGATCTTAATTCAACGGTAGAAAAGAAATTACAACAACAAAAGTTAAATAATCACTTATTAATGGATTAAGATCGAACAATAGGTAACCGCAACTTACTTAAACTCTCGAGTCTAGGAGAATGAGACTGTAACTTTTATATATATGAGTTAGGATCTAGAGACACATGCTTTTGACACTCATTTTGTAGGGCCCACTTTGTAATGTATTTCAACAATCTGAACCGTCTATACTTTAGTACACCATTCATAGATTATTTTTGCAAAAAATTAGATAAATCCAAAATCTTTAAGACATTCATTTGTAGTGAAGAAAATGGACGAATACAGTTCTACAAAGAAACACTAAATTTAATCTAACGGTTATATGGTTTTGAATTTGGGTGATTTTTAGTAAACATGATCTTTGAAGGAAGACCGGATCATTGAAATACATTACAGAGTGGGCCCTACAAAAATGTGTGTCAAAAGCATGTGTCCCTGGATTTTAATCTCATATTTTGACACACGTTTTTGACACACTTTTTGTGGGGCCTACTCCGTAATGTATTTCTTCGATCGGAAATGTTTATCTTTTAGATCCACCCTCAAAAATTATATTTACCAAAAATTATCCAAATTTAAAACTATATAACTTTGGATTAAGTTTAAAGATCTTAATATGTACATATAGTAAATAGTTATACTGCTACTGCGACTTTTTGTGCCAACATTACAACGTCATATTTTAAAATTTTTTTATATAACATATTTGATTGACACAAATACCAAGATGACTGTGACACCATTGAAGATGCTGTAAGTTGTTCTTGCTAAATTGATATCAACAGTGCCCAAGTCAACCCTAAAAGTCTATCACCTTCAAAAAAAGTAACACATGGGAGCATCTTATTGGTCCATGTGGCAGTAGTAGCTTACCTGTTTGCCGACTGTATCTTGTTTATCCTTCCAACATCATCTTGTAGAACTGGCCAAGTTACTCTTCTGCCACGTCTTACTATCCAACTTTCAATCTGCAAATGCTTTTGGCATTGTCCAAAATCTCAACAACCCCTTGCAAATCTGTAGCTGAAGATATTACAATTTAATGAAGCAACAAGTGTCCTGCTTTATAGTTTCTTGCTTCTTGGTTTAAATCTGGTTGATAGCATTAGGCTGCACACAGCGATATATTTCTCTCTTTGTTTTAACTTCTAAAGGACATACAATTGACAGCCATACTTCATCAGGGGCACCAACTGTTACTTGCCATATTTATTTGCACGCACTATAATTGATGAATAATACTTGCATCATTAGGGTACGCATATATCTTCTCGCAAATAACGTATATTTTTATCATACAGATTTTATAATTGAAATTGCTTAATTTTTTAGTCACTCTAAAGGCTCATTTATTTATCCGTAATGAGGAAGTAAGGAATCAGATAGCTTAGGAATGGGAAAAGATAAGGAATTGGTATGGGAAAAACTCATTCCCATTAACATTTTACCAACCGCACGGAATCAGATGAAAATTAAAATGGATTATCATTGTTATTGTTTACTAATTCTAATGAATTGGAATGAAAAAAAATTAGATTACTCATATACCCTTGGATAAATAAATTACGTATTCAAAATTAAAGTCAGAAAAATATTCATAAGACATTCTCCAATAATAATTAAAAAAGACAAATAGATAATAAGCATAAAAAAATAAGCCAAAGTCCTTCTCTTCCTCTTCCTCTTTGTCGTTCCTTCCCAGACTCCTATTCAAACTCTTATTCAAAGATATTAACCCACAAACTCTTATTCAAAGATATTATTAATGACACACCCCGACCCGGATATCCCAAAGAGTACCGAAATCGAGGCATGTTGGCCTACACCCCGGAGGGTGACGAAAACCATGTCATGCAGACTAAGTGGAATTTTTGAATAAAATAAAACCAAAGTCTGGAATTATTAAAATCATGCAACAGAGTACGCAGAAGTACGGGTAGAACCCTTTATACATAGCATGAGATGTTCAGAGTATAGATTAAATACAGTAAAGAAGTACGAATTATTTCCATCCTAAACATGATGGATATAGCATACTAGTAGGAGGAAGAAATCCTACATTTATCTGGTGCGGAAGTCGTAAACACCAGAATAGTCGTGCTCACCACTAATCCAGCTACTATGTGCTGGAGGGGAGCAAAATAGAAGGTGTGAGTGGGCAAAAATAAACATTTCTAAAACCTTTGTTTTTCACAACATAATAACCTCTCTTTTAAAATTCAGGTATACTTTCTCAAAGTCATACTACGTATAATATGAAAAATGTCAAAGATACGGTTAAATACCTTTACCTCAACATAATATAATAATATTCGTCGTCAAAACAGTATAAAGGCAACAAGGCCAAAGGTATAAGTAATACCAAAATCTCCTCAACATATAACATGCTCAACAACATAGAAATATATAATATGATATGCTCATCGACATATGCAGACACACAAGCCCATGTAGAAAGTAGCTACATGGAACATGCTGGGTGTAATAAATATATGTTCGGTACTACGATCACTTGAAGCTGGCGCTAAGGGTATCACATACGAGTCCTAGTTGCCTAATGTAGACTAGTACAGGCTGACACCTATAATCGATCCAAAGTGAGCATAACGGTGTGGATGTGAACATACACATAAAGGTTGGTCTTGGCCCGGACGAGTACTAGATACCGGTGAATGCATGTATGATGAGCAGATAAAATACACAAAATCATGCCATTGCAGTTTCACAAGTCTCAAACATAATATAATTTCTTTGTACTTAAATCATAAGTAAAAGTATGGCATGATAGAAAATAAGTCATGCAATCACAGTGAGAAATAATATAAATAATATTAATTTCTCAAAACAAAGCCCACTCACTGATATGTAGTTGGGTCGTAGCCGCTTTGCCTTGCCTAACCCCTGTACTCCTTGTGGTAAGTCTCACCTATATGAGACATCACTATAGTAATGATTAAACTCATAAAGGTTACTAATTAAATTCATAAACGACATTAATCCTTGGTTTGCCCAACACGGAGGTCCAAAACACTCCGTAAAATACTATACGTACTGCCCAGAGGTAGTACTCAGAGGTAGTACGCGCCCACACGCTGGGTCAAACAGAGCCGATCAAACTAACGACGTTAGTTGACGCCGTTAAATCTAACGGAATATTATTAATGGCGTTAAAAGGAATATTCTCCGGTCTGGACTGGTTGCTGACGTCAGCGATGACGTCACTGCTGACATCACTGATGACGTCACCGGCCAGTCCGACCGGTCGCCGCTGCAACTATCTCTTGTTGCTGACGCCGCCGCCGGAAAACTGGGAAATTTTCTAAAATTCCTAACTTCTTCATTTCTCAACCATTTTACACGATCCACATGTCAAAATGAAGCTAGAGAGAAGGAGAACACGATTTTACCTATTTGGAATCCAAAAATTGGTCGAAAATGGCCGGAATTTGGCCGGAAAACCTCGGTTTATGAACGAAGTCCAATCTACCTCAAAACACAACCAAATAACACAATCTTAGTATGAAAATCCATCTACTCAACACGAGAAAACTAAAGGTGATGGTTAGGAACCTCACCTAGGTTGGCATTTTCGAGAAACTCGCCAAAAAAGTTCGGTTCTTTCGTGTGCTATTCCCGCGAAACAATAAAGAATTTGGGCGATCGGCTTGCATCGTTGAACTCAGTGAGTTACAACGAACAAGATGGTGGTAGTGTTTTAGCTCGGTTTGAACGAATTTGTGTGGCCACTGTGGGCACTGTGCATTTCTACGGGGAGAAAAAGAAAGCAGGAGAAAAGAAGAGTGAGGGGAAAAAGAAGGAAAAAGGTTTTTCCCCAAATTAAACTGGGCAACTAGATACTACATGGTACACGCACCAACCTATTTCCATAGCAGGAAATAATATTTAAACGTCTATGTAGGACTTCCACTTAACCCGTTCAAGGGCATTTTGGTAAATTTACACGTTCCAAAAATAAAATACAATAAAATTAGGGACGGGTCGTTACAAATAATCATAATAAACTTATAATTATCCCAACTCCACATCGACATGATCAATCACATTATATATAAGAACAAGAACAAAAAAAATAAATCAGCATCAAATGATTGGCAACAACAATGAAAACTGAAAAAAAAAAACAATGAACATATTATATTTTCGAAAGAAAAATACCTTCAAACTAGAACAAGAAGAAGTAGCGTAGGAGTGAAGAGAGTACTGAAGAAAGAAGAAGAAGAAGGCTTACCGAGGAGAAGGGTGGAGCAGTGGAACTTCAACGTGCACGAGAAAATTGGAGCAACGTTTAAACATGTTTGACGTGTTTGGTTTTTCTAGGGTTTAGTTAGGGTATTTTTGGATTATCATTAAATATTGAGGGTATTTTTGAAACACAGGATGAAAGAAAATGAAAGGGAATTGGATTAACAACTCCCCCCTTGTTAATCAAATTCCTTAAATTTGGTTATTCCATTACGGATTTTAGGTAATCCCATTACGGCTTACATACAAGTAAACGCAGGAAAACTCACGAAGGGAACTCATTCCCTTTCTTTTTATTCCCATTACGGGTAAGTAAACATGCCCTAAAAAGATCATTTTCACAAAAACAAAAAAACATTCAAATAAAAAATGGTTTAGTCATATATCCAAATATGTAGATATTATTCATACTTAATTGATTATTCTATTCAACATATTATCTCTCAATTTTCCCAAATTTTCTCATGGCATGTGGTACATTATATTATATATATATATATTGTTTTTTTTTAAAGAAAACCTCGACTGTAAGAGGAAAAATTTATTGAATCAAAAAAGAAAGTTACACCTAATCAAGGAGAACATAAATCTTACTCCTCATAATACAAAGCAATTGAAAAAAAATAGAAAATACAAGAAAATAAGGGGGGAGGGGGGAGACATAAATCCTAACCCCTCTAAAGTAAAGCCTAAAATGTATAAACCTACAAAAGAAGCTTGAAAACACCGAAAATAAACTGTTACCAAGAAAAAGAATAGCATATTAGGAAAGTGGGACTAACCTAAAAGCTGTAATGCACGCTAATCTGAAAAACGAAAACCAGGCAAACCAAGGAAATTCGAAAGCAAAGAAGTAAGAACTGCCGTCGGAGGGGAGTCATGCTAGACCAAATTTGAAGAAGATAAACCCATGTTAGCAAATCTATCAACAACCACATTCCCTTCTCGATAAATGTGAAAGGAACAAAAACTCATCTCTCGAATGCGAGTCAAACAAGTGAACCATTATGTACGAAGAGACCAAGGAGGAACAAAATCATTCGAACAGAGATAAGCAAGAACACTAGAAGAATCACATTCTAACCAAAACGTATGCCAACCTCGCTGATAAGCAAATTCAATACCAATAATAATTGATGATAGCTTTGCATAAAAAGAATTTTGATGACCAATACCTTGACAAAATCTTCCAAGAAACTGACCATGCCAATCCCTAAAAACTCCCCCACAAGTACCAGGACCAGGGTTTCCTTTAGACAAGCCATCCGTGTTAAGCTTAAGCTAAGAAAATCAAGGTGGAGACCAAAGCACGAGACGTACATTAGGTGCCTTGCGAGGGAAACGAGTATCCAAACCCCGAGAGCATCCATGAATAAACTTTCCAATATCAACAATTCCATATTTAATGGACAGACATAAGTAATGTAAAGAATTGTTCAGTTATAACAAATAGACTTATTGTGTGCCTTCCATATGATAGAAATGGTGACAAGGCCAACAAAAATTCAAAGATTATGTAACTGACGAGAAAAAGCCTTACACACAAAAGCGTCCCAAAACATCGTTAGTGAATCAGAAAAGGGCAAAGAAGTGCCAAATTGACAAGCCAACCATGTCCAAAGTTGCTTCGATAACGAATAGCTGAAGAAAATATGAGCAGCAAATTCCTCCAAACCACGGCATAAACGGCAAATAGAAGTCCAACAAACAACCTGACGCTGAAGTGCATCATTTGTGGGAAGCTAAAAAAGCCTCCAAACCAAAATAGAAAGCTGAGTGAGGATGAAATGTCGCCATATAACCTTAGCCTAAGAACAATCGGTATGTTTACTACGAAGAAGCTTATAACCGGATGAAAATAAAAACTTCCCAGAAGAAGAGGGTTCCCAAATCAACTTGTCATCTTCCACAGTCAACGGCAATTGTGCCACAAAAGGAAATAGATCCACAAAATAGTCAGGCAAATACCAACTCTGAGCTTGAATAACATTAGAAATCCGGGGAAGAACAGTAGGAGAAATTATTGGAGATAAAGAATGATTAATAATCAGTTCCTCCAACCATTTATCAAACAAAAAAGAAACTGACCTTTCATCACCAATAATCCAATGACTAGGCTTATGCAAAAAAGAAATAACATGCTTCAAACCATGCTATATTGAAGATTGCAAGTAGACATCTTTTTTTTTTTCATAAGATGCAAGAGGAAAATGCTGACGAGCAAAAGAACCCCACAAAGAAGAAAACTACAAAGCCTCCCAACCAAAACCAAGTAACGATGTCAAGTTGAAAGTGGCTAAAGCACGCGGACCAAGCCAACCTTCACTCTTAGGCCCACACACCATATGCCAAGCAACAATAACTAACTTACGGAAGCTAAATGCCCAAACCAAATTAAATTACGGGCACAAGAAGAAAGATGTTTCAAAAGACTAGTTGGCCACTGAAAAACTAGGAAAAATCTTGGGTGGTACGTACCATTCAATGGTACGGCCATTGAATGGTTCACATTAATTTGTGGTGAGCCCCAAATGAATCTTAAACTATTCAACAGTACGTACCATTGAATGGTACATACTATTGAAGTTTGACCCGAAAAACTATGCATAAACAAGTTTTGAAAAAGAGATTGTACTAACTGAATATGCCATGCCATTGATAGAAGTTTACCTTTCCACCTTGAAAGACGAGTCTTAGGGCCAATTTGGGGTTGCTGTGCTTTTAAAAAAAACTGCTTATAAAAGCAGCTTTTAAAAGCAACCTCCATGCTGCTTTTAAAAGTTGCTGTTTTAATGCCATAACTTTTAAAATAAGCAGTATATATTTTTTTTTACCAAACACTTTTTATCTGTTTAACTTTAAAGTGAAACAGTTTTTAGTGAAAAAAAGCAATACCTAACGGGGCCTTAGCCTTATCTACCAAAGCTTGAAAGTGAACCCTTCTTGGTTTACCACGAAAAATAGGAACACCAAGATAAGTAAAAGGTTCCATATCCGACCGAAAACCAAGATGTCTCTCAACTTGATATAACGTTTTATTGCTGATGTGAGGCCCTTGAATCAAGAATCCAATTAGGGGTACGGGTGTAGTTGGCAATTGGTTTTTGTTGTGGCTTCAATTGAGGGCAAAATTTGGCGCTATGACCTTGCTAGCCACACCACTGACAAGTCCCACGATACCCTATGCCAGGAGGATTGGGGCGACGAGAGTTGGAACTGTTTGAAGAACCCTGACTTGAGGACTAAAACTAGAAAATCTCGAAAGTGGTTGTTGCGTGGATCAGAGGACAAACGAGGCTGATAATTGTTGCCATTGCGAGAGCCACAGTAGGAAGAACGTGGAGTGGCAGAGTGTTGAGCGGTGTTGGCGGTGAGGGGAGTAGAAGAGCCAGTATGGTCTTCACGTTTGAAGGCAATTTCACACTCAATAAGTTTATCATGGAGGTCCTAAAAAGAAATAGGGTTGTCACGGGCATAAACAGCAGCTGCAAGTTCTTTGAACTCAGGTCCAACGCCGTTTAAGATGTGTACGACAAGGTCATCATCATCAATGGGAGAATTAATAAGTGCGAGTCCATCTGCAATAGCTTTGACGGCTTGAAGATATTCAGAAACGGGCTTGGAGTCGCGACGCATGAGAGTAAGATGTTTTTTGAGACCCATGACACGAGAGCGAGCTCAATTAGCATATAGTTGTTTGAGTTAGTTCCAAGCAGCCTCGGAAGTTGGGGCAGAGGCAATAAGAGAGACAACCTGTTCCAAAACAGACGCGAGGATGGCATGGAGCAGCAGCTGATCTTGGGTTCCATCGACATATCTCATGAGATTATACCCTATAAGGAGGGCAATAAACTGAGCAGGCCAAGAGGGATAATTCATGGGCAGTAGCGTTGTTCGTAATCAACGATTTCAGGTTATCAGCGGAAAGCAAAGAGTCGGATGGGTGGACAACGGAACCAGAGTTGGTTGATTGCTCGTCTGACATTGTCAGCGCACAGGGAAAAGAGAGAAGAAAAAAAAAAATGAAAATGGCTCGTTACAGCTTAGGGCTCGATGATACCATATAACGTTTTATTGCTGAAAGGTTATTGTATTCATTGATAAATTTACATAGATAATTACAAGTTTATACACTGTTACAACGATAGCTTTATATGAAAAGGAATTAATTAAATACATGTAATTAGCATCACAGCTATACAAGGCAGCAATTAGTGATATTAGAGAGGTCAAACGATTTGATTTGATTTGCCGCAAGTGAAACAGATTTGAGCCTTGATATCTGGAGGAGATAATGGCATCATGACTGGTGGGGGAGTGACTGACGGAGAGGATGTAGTTGGCATTAATAAGCTGTCCAGAAGTACGACCATACTAATCTAAGAAATCCTGAAGAGAACGAAGAGATCAAACATTTCCACGACTAAAAAATAAAAAGATCATCTGCATATAACACATGAGTTGGAGGACAACATCCCTTTGGTGCCTAAATAGAAGAAATTTACCCAGTAGAGTACAATAAAGTTAAACCTCTGCTTAGAGCTTATTTAGCCAAACAAAAAAGAAGTGGAGAAAGAGGATCGCCCAGACGCACACCTTGTGAACAAGAAAAAAACCCATGTGGAGTGCCATTTACCAAAATTGAAAGACGAGCTGACTGTAATAAGGTATGCACCCAGTTCACAAAAATACGAGAGAAACCAAAACTAGACAACACACGGAGAAAAAAGTTTCAAAATCCCTAGCAATATCGACTTTGATGTCCACATTACCAGCAAAAGCATTTTTGTCCATAATATTAAAGCCTTCTGAAACTAACCCAATGCAATCAGAAATTCGTCTTCCTTTCAAGAACGCTGCTTGCTGACGAGAGATAATATGAGTGGCAATAGAACCGAGACTATCAACAAGAGTCTTAGAAATAATTTTAAATAAAAAATTAGCAAGTGCAATGGGTCGAAACTCTAGAGGCCCCGTCTACCTTAGGTATATACTCCACGAAGTTGCAATTAGTATTCAGATATAACCACCCACATTTGAAAAAATCTTGCACAAAAGCAATAACATCCAAACCAACAACATCCCAACAAGTTTGATAAAAAGAACCAGAAAAAATCATCTGGTCCCGGAGCACTTGAAGGATCCATAGAAAAAACCACGCTTCTAATTTCGTCGGCAGAGGATAAAGAAGAAAGAGTATATTTTTCTACCTCACTAACCATAGGAGAAAGAACACTACAAACATCATCAATACCAGACGGAACCAAGGAAGAATTATATAAAGACTGATAAAAGTTGACCACATGATCAGCAATATCTGTAGGAGAAGAGTGAACAGTACCGCCATCCAAAAGAGTAGAAATTCTTGAAGAAGAAGACTTACCACGAGCATAAGCATGAAAAAATGCAGTATTACGATCACCTTCCGTAAGCCATTTAACTTGAGCACGGTCACGCCATAAAACTTCTTGCATACGAAGAGCATCAAGAACAGTTGTCTAGCCACGACTTCCTCATTAAACCTCTCTTGAATAAGCCCTTCATAAGCAATAATATTTTGAATACTTTGAAGACTCTCCTGAGCAATAATGACATTCCGATGAACATAATTCTACAAACAGTATTGTTATAGATTTATTGTTAAAACTGAATCATTTAGTTTAGTATTGGATTCTTAATAAACCCTTCTATCTATAAAACTGGTAATTACCACCTTCATTAAATTTTGAAATTTTATTTATACAGAATGGGGACTCAAAACTTTGAAAATCTTCTAAGATTATGGCTAGTTCAAATTTTAGGAACTGGCTATAGTGCTCGCAAGCATTAAATACTTACACCGATCTCACCCTCCTTCCCCCCTCTCTCCTCCCTCCTCCCTCCTTCCTCCTTTTAACGGTGAGATCGATGTGAGCATTCAATGCTTGCGAGCACCGTAGCCTACTCCCAAATTTTGATAGTAACACTAACATGCAAAGGCAGGACATGCAAGGAAGAATATACAGTCCATTAAATAACTGGACATTGGATAGGCTCTTCTCTAGGCCCAATATGAGATATAGCATATATCAAGAAATTTTACATCCCTAAGTTTGGAAACACTGCCTTGAGGAGCTCTGGGTCTTATATACTTCAATTCATTGTTTATTGGTCAGTCTGGGCCTTGATAACTTCCATAATTGATAGATTGCAGGTTTATTCTCAACCCATAAGAGATTGTTGGGCTAACTTTGTTAAAGGAACTCATTAGATATGGCTTTAAAATTTTAATTTGGGGATCAGACACAGGTTAAAGTACAATTGATGTCAATGTCTTTACTGATGAATTGTGAAAAATGTAAATTGAAAATTATGGTGGAAAAGACTAGGAGTGTGTCTTCAATGTTTTAAAAAATTTAAAAATTGACTATGAAAACTCATAATAGTAATAATGCTTTTAGGGTTAGTCTTTGTTACTTTAAAAAAAGAAAAGAAAAGGTATTGGTACTTTTTTACTTGGGCGATGATTTTGTAGCGTAAGTATGTTCATGCATAACCCATTTTGATAGTGTAATAAGAAGTCCACAACATAAACATTAATGTTGTCACATTATTATACAATGGTGTGTTATTATTATATCCAACTTACTATTATTATGTAATATTGGACTATAAACTTTGACGATTATATAGTAATATTAATTTTATTGTAATTCAGACGTTAAATGTATGTGAACGTCATGTTGTAACACAATTGAGCGTAAAAGTAGGGAATGCAAAAATGAATAATGGTGATAAGTAATTTAATGACGTCCACTAATAATTTTACTAACACAAAGGGTACCAATACATTTTTTTTAAAGAATACGGTATTAGAGAATTGAATAAACGGATGATAATATCATTCAAAGCACCTGATAAAACTTGATTACAACTTTTACCCCATCTCAATAAAATTAAATCAAGGATGACATGATTAGCTATTTAATTAGTACTACTGTCTAATGATACCAATTATAACAACTATCTCATTGCTTGACTTAACCTCTCTGCCTCTTAGTATAAATATATATTTTGTATTAAAAAAGAAAAATATTAGGAAGACTACATTTTTTTACCATATTAATATGTTATTTGATGTGACAAGTAATGTGTTACATCCCGTCCCGAAAAATATCATTATTTTATTCCCGAAAGTGGGAAATGACGAAAATGGCCCTGGTTGACCTTCGGTTGACTTTTGCGTCGTAACTCGTACGACCCTTCCTTTCGTGTTTTCTTGTTGTGCTCGTCGACATGAACGTGTGGACGCGAGCAGGACGTCATTCGGAGTTCGAATGAAAATTTTACGGACGTTAATCTTTTGACGTTCCGTTAATTGGATTGTGTTTTTAATTGGGCCTTGGGCCTTGAACCCAGTAACCTTGTGAGCCCAGCCCACTATCTCAGTCTCTGCTCTTCTCCCTGACCCTCTCTGTCTGTCCCTCACACTCAATCCCTCAACCTTACTCACTGCAAACAACCTCTCTTCCTCCTTTCCGTTCCTCCCCGAGCCAAACCAGTGGCTTTGCCACCAATTCCAGTCAAACCATCGTCACTCTCACTCTTAAATCACCAAGACAAACCCAGTTGAGACCTGCAAACCCAGCAACCCAATTTCCATATTTTCCCGGCGAGACCTCGATCCTTCCCCGACGAGTTTCTTGTCGAATTCCACCTCGATCTCCCTCAGATTAATCACCCTTCATCTCCTGGTGGTCTTAGGAACCTCAATCAAGCCTTGCATGGCCGGGATTGAACGAGAATCGACGATCAGGAAGTCGGCCATTTTATGGCCGTGACTTCTTCTTCAAATTTCGGCCACCTTCGGCCAGAGATTGGCCCCCAAAGTGGTAAAATCTCATTCTCCTCACTCCCAGCTTCAATTTGACACTTGAATCGCGGAAAATGGTTGAGATTTGAAGGTATTAGGACAAATTGCAGGTTTCCGGCCAAAATCCCAGTTTCCGGCGAAGCTCCGGCCGGCAGACGGAGGCCGGCTGCGGCGATGCGGCGACCGGAGATTGCAGAGATCACCGGCGAGCTAACGTCAGCCAACCCGGCCCTGACGTCAGCGAACCGGTGATGACGTCATCAACCCAGTCCAAACCCGGTTGGACTGAAATATTCCAAGGTATATTCCGTCCGTTAGTTTTAACGGCATTAATGGAATATTCTAACGTCGTTAGAAAATTCCATTAACTCTAACGGCTCGTGACCACGCGTGGTGGACTTCCACTGGCGCGTGGCGGAGCGTGAGGGCACGTGGGACCTCACAGCTGCGCGTGGCGGAGCGTGAGGTAGAGCATGGCGGCGGTATTGGGTTTTCCGACCCCGTAACTCCGTTTTCGGGTTTCCGAACACCGTTTTCTTCGTGTTTTCGAATACTTTATTAATTGTGGGTATTCTAAAATAGGTTTGGCGACCCGTGGAGTACGGAGAGCGTACTTTTGGACTACTTCGGCATCGGTATATGTGAGTGGGCCCCTTCCTTATTAAATTAAATATTTTATATGTGTTGGAAATTTATATTAGACTACGCCTATGCTTTTAAGTGATATTTTATCATATTATGTTAGTGAACTTAGTATTATTATGCCTATACATTTAAATGTGATTTATACTTATACTCAGTGAACTCGATTTATATTTATATTTGGTGAACCTTGAGTTTTATATTTATATCGTACTTGGTTCACTAGTATATGACTCGGTTTTAGTATTTTAAGTAACTTTAGGTATTACTTTGGTATATTCTTGGTATTCCGGATACGGCATCCGTGAATACCTAATTAGAGCCTATTGAAGTTATTTTAGAGAAGAAACTACCCCACTTTATTTTATTTAGAAACATTCCGTTGTATGTTTTATACACGCTCAACTAGGAATGCTTACACGGTGTCATTAGTACTGTCCGGGGCCAGGACTAGCTTCACGTGTGTGTTCACACGCACCGACATGCTCACTTTGGATCCATCATAGGTGCCAGCCTGTTCTAGGTCGCCTTGGCGACTAGACTTGTTGTGACGCGCTTAGCGCCAGCTTCACGTGATTGTAGTACATGAGCGTAACATTATTCGTACACCCAGCCTGTACATGACAGAATATCTCTGTATGAACTTGTGTGTCTGTCATACCTAGTGAGCGTATCCCCCACTTTTATATTGTGATTTTATTATCGGATTTCACTGATGCCACAGAGACTTCTATTGGTTTTACGGGTTTCCCGTATTATTTATTTATACGGATTTCTGGTAAAGTATTTTATACTTAAGTTGTGGCTTTCTGCCCGTTTTGGAAACCAAGTACATTTCCGTACTTACACTGATTTCTATCTACTACTGTAGTATGTTTTCAGAAAGGCTTTTAACTGAACTAGTACTTGTTTTGACGGCGAGGGGTTACTATTTTTCAGAAAGGAAAGGTTTTATTTAAAATAATTACTTATGGCCCACTCACCCTTCTGTTTTGCGCCCCTCCAGGATAAGTGGCTTGGAGCCGTTGACGTCGAGATGCGGTGGTATGACAACGTAGAAAATTCCTTTGCTTGTGTAATTATCCAGTATTCCGTACCTTGTTCAAACAATTATTATTTTATTATTTCTTTCCGTCCGCACACTTTCGTGCACTCTGACCCTCATTTAATTCAAGTTGCTTAAATTATTCCTTATTTCTCCAAAATGGATTTCGTCACCCCACATGGTGTTGGCCAGCACACTTGACTTTTGGGTGTCCACTTATACATCCTGGTCGGGGTATGTCATAATGTGTACATGCTATGCCAATTAATGAATTTATTTTATTGAATGTTGGTTATATGAATCAAATAGTATAAAAAAAATAGTATATATGATTATATCCAGGAATAAGCATATCAGCACAAAAACCCAGCATGTGCATGCGCCAAAAATGAAATGAGAATGTGATGAAATTGGCACTGGTTGTGCACTACTAGTACCACTGAATAAACTAATTGAGCAAGTACACCTGGTACATGTTTTTTCCTCCTCGTTCATGGCATGAGTATTAATTTTGACCGCCCTGTATTGAATTAGACAACCTTTAACAGACAAAAGCTGCTCTTAACTTCTTAATTAACCATCTAATTAGGGCCGGCCCTGGAAAGAGACTTCTGCGCTAGGGTGGTTTATTCATGTTAGATGGAGGCTAATGGAATAGAGCTCGCATGCTTACTCGTAATTGAAGAGTTTGCCAACGTATTTAATCCGGTTCTAATAAAAAAGTGATCTAATTACATTGTTGTTAGAACCACGGCAAGTGGTCCAGTGGAATTGTGATAGAATTTCAAGTCAGGTTTGTTTTCTGGTTTTGGATTTGAGGCACGAAGGTAAACATACGAGTGATTTTCTAGTTGAAAGGTTTGGAAGGACGTATGTCATTTGACTGTGGTCATGGTGGGCTGAAATGCTTTTATCATTTTCGGGGCCCCACGGAAGATTAATCCTACCCTTCGGGGTGTGGGATACCTCAAGCTTCAATAAATTTCTCTTAGAGCGTGTTATACTTATAGAAAATAGAAATAGAAATTGTTTTGATATGTGAGTTCTTTGCGTTTAGTAATATATGGATACTGAATTCATTTCTCTTTTTAACTTTTTCCTGTATTTACTAGCACATATGAAATTGAAAAAGAGTTTCTCATTGAAATTCGTAATCAAATACTAAAAAAATCAAGAATTTAGATCAACTAAAGAGAATTAGTTAACTTGATTTCCTTTTCTTTCCATATTTCTAAGTTTTTCCTTTTCATCATTCTTTAATTTCTGTTAAGCATGCCCTTAATGCATTGTATCTATTCATTTAAACCTCTTATCTGTATTTACATTTTAAATTAATTTATCATAAAATTTGTTGCAAAACCCTTGTCCAAACATGAGCCTTCTTTTCGCTTGTTTTGAATTCCAGGCCGATGTGAACACTGATTTTTTTATGACTCCAATCTGTTAGTTTAGTTGTCCCAAGAAAATAAACAATTGAAACAATAGGTCTTGGAAGCAAAAAAATAAAAGATAGGTCAAATGAATAAGAAATCTATCTTTTGTTTTTGTATGGACACGGGATCCAACGTTGTACACGTTCCAAGTCAATTCTTGGACAACGGAAGCAAAGTAGCTTATATTTTTGGGACTGGTTATAGTGCTTGCAAGTATTCGATGTTCATACCGATCTCACCCTCTTTCCCCCACTCTCTCCTCCCTCCTCCCTCCTTTTAACGATGAGATCGGTGTGAGCATCCAATGCTTGCGAACACTGTAGCCTACTTCAACATTTTTAACCACATTAGTGATTGTTGATACTGTTTGCTAGACTATTTTCTTTTGTGGTACTATCAATAGACTAAATATTTTTTTTCTTTAATTCTTTTTACATGTACTTATTGTCAATTGTTAACAAAAATATCAGTAACTACATAATATTATCAACTATTGTGATAAAAATGTGATCCTTTAATTCGTGATTCAGAGTATTAAGTTATTAACTTGCCAAAGTAATTACATTAACACGCAAATTACAAGTTTTGTCTTTTGTGAGGCCTTCTTGTTCCCAGTTTCAATAATGTGCTACCTAGGTTAGAATCCAGCAAGGCCTTCCCATGTGATGATTAACATACTTCTTAGAACTAATCAAATGTAATCTCAAAGAGGATTCATGTGATTATAAAATGAAAACCAGCTAGCCCATTGTTTTGAGCAAAACCACACAACTTTAAGGAATATACCACCTCCAACAAAGCCGGGATTATGATATTAAATATTCAAATAAGTTAAGGGATCCCATAAGTTAAACTAATTCAACTAGCAAAAGGTACTTAGCTCTAGTGATTACTTCAAGATAAGCAAGCAATAATCAACTATGCTGATATTAATTAAGTAATTGGATAAATGTTCATGTCCCAATGGATTGTTCTTCAAAACCATATTAATGAAAAAACATATTAAGGTCATTTGATAAAATGACGAATCAACAGTAATGTGTCAGATGATTCCCACTGATAAAGGCTCGATAATTACGAGAATAAATCATAACCATCCACATGCACCATGTGTGTTGATGATTGAACTAGATCGCTATTAGATTAAGTTGTCGGTCTGTATGGTAACAATGTTAAACGAAAAAGTTATACACATGTGATTTCTTTTAATTAACATTTCACGATTGTGCAAGTAAGTCAAAACAAATCACTTGGACTGTACACATTAATGATTGGACTTGTTATATTGTGTAGAGGAAAATAAGCTAGACACACATTCTTTTGTTATTTTCTTTCGATTGAATTGTGTTTTAGTAAGCATGTCTATCACTATAAGCACAAGAGGAATATATCTGCATAGAAGGGCAGGGAAACTGATCCTTTATCTAGAAAACTAATGAAGACTCAAATGAAGGTGAGTTGAAATAATTAAGCTCTTAGCCTTTTAGCCAAAAGCGAAAGCTAGCATCTAATAATAAGCCTTGAAGATAGTTGAAATTTGAAAGTTTTTATTCATCATGGAGGGCAGGGCGTGACATCAGGATTTAAAATGGTACTAGGTTGTTTGCCACCAGTAGGGCGCATGTCGTATCTTCCCTCAAAATTATAATAGTTATAAAAATGGTGCGGAAGTTTGTTGGCCACCTGAAGATTTTTTAAAAGTTTGATTATAGCCACTTAAACCTTGAATTCTTAGTTATGTTTATAAATACATAAAAACTAAAATTAGATTCTTAGTGGATTGTGGCCCACCAAATTGGCCCCACTTAAGTATTGTACTAATTAGAAAATTTAAGTTCTAATTCAGAAACAACTTTTTTCTTTCAATAGTTTTGACTTAAAATTTTAGTTCGAGATTATTAAAAAATAATTTTAGCTTAAATTTTTTTTTTGGTAACTTTTTTGAACATAAAATTTATGTAAATTATCCTAATTTGTTTTTATTAACATTTTAACCTAAAGTATTTAAATTTTGATAAATAATGAAAAAACAATAAACCTACCTCATTCTTACACATATGCACCACATGAAAGAACATGGAAAACCACACAACCTACCCCATTATTAAACACAAATACATAAGTGGGTTAAAAGAAAAAAATGGAAGAATTGTATGATGAAAGTGAATTTTGTGTGGATGTTTGAACAAATACATAGGTATTTATAGAGTTTTTGAGTGAATTTTGATTT
Source organism: Gillenia trifoliata (assembly GCA_018257905.1). NCBI lineage: Eukaryota > Viridiplantae > Streptophyta > Magnoliopsida > Rosales > Rosaceae > Gillenia > Gillenia trifoliata. The sequence continues at coordinate 20,716,581 of CM031086.1, forward strand.
AAATGAAAAATTTAATTGTTTAACCGTTGGATTTAATTTTAAATTGTTAGATCTTTGCCAATATTTAATCTCAGTCGTTGGATTTAATGTATTTATAAATTTATTTAAAAAAAGAAAAAAAGAATCTGGACTGTTGGTTCCAGCGGTACAACCACTTGGGTTGTCCGGTAAAAAAAATAGCCATTGGTCTTTCTGCAAGTGCCCGACAACTTTAGCAGCTGGGTCCTAGCCGCTATCCTTGGCTCATTTTCTGGGCTAAATTTGATCCAAAAATAAGTTTTAACTCAAAACCTTGTTTTAGCCCAATGATTCGAGAAGCTTTGGGGGTTTAAAATTTAAATTTTGAGTTTTAACCCAACCATTGGAGTTAGTCTAAACACTGGGTTAAGGATATGTTTGAGTGTTTTCAAGTTTCAAGGGATTGAGGTCAAGTTATTAACCAAGGCATGTAAGGGGGATTTGCAAATCTCTACTTGGAAGGTGTCATTTGCAAATCCCATCTGCATACCTTTGTAATGATCAAGGAGTGCATTTCTTAATCCCTCCTATCAACTTTTTGTGATTCATTATTTATTAACTTGGCAATCCCACACCCCAATACAGCCTAAAAGAGAATCAGGTGTTCTCTTGTTTAAGATGTCCGAGCAAGAAAGCATCTGTCTTATGGGAGGGTTGGCAGTTGGTTGAATGAGTGTTGAAAAATAAAGATTTTAACGTGAATTTTAATTCTCTCATAATCGCATGTTTATATAGAACAAAGGAGTAAATTTATGTGTAAATTCAGATGATAAGTTGCTTTACAAGTAAGATCAACAATAGCAATATCCCTAAAAGATTGGTCTAGTGAAAGCGAGCAAAAGTTACTAAGCCGGTCGGGTATTACATGAGACGTCATTGTACTTTTAGTCCTAGGTCAAACGGTATGCCAAAGCTTAGTAACCTTTGCTCGCTTTTACTAGACAAATACACGCAAAATCACGCTAAATTCTAAGTCCTCGTTAGCTCGAGGCACAAAAAGGAAACTGAATTAGCTTTTCCACTCGATGCACAATCATTTGGTTAAGAAGTCAAATTTACGCGCAACTCTCTCACACACTCCAACACAAACACTATCTGTTGGCAACCTCCAACAGTGGCACACATATTCTCTTTTTCTCTCCAGCCATCCTGTGACATTGAGACCAAAAGCAACACTCGAGGCAAATACGTGTTAAACCTAGTTTAGGCTCAGTCCGAGTTTTGTCACCAACATTTTTAAATTCAGTATTTTTTATCAATAACTTCCAATAATAAAAGTCTATTCACATGTCTGGAGCGCATGTCGGGAGACTAGTAATGCATTATGAAATTTTGAAAATGCATGATTGCAATTATGAAAATGGAGGCCTATTTTTTGTTTTATTCAAGCGATATTTTACTAAATTCATTTACACTACGAGAGATGATTCTCAAACTTTAGTGTAGGCCAACTTGACTAAATCCAAGTCCGCAAAATGAAGGCTTATTGGTATTGAAGAAAGTTAAGGTAAGGGCCGGCCCTGTGGGAGTGCAGGTGGTGCACCCGTACAGGGCCCCCGATTTTGAAGGGCTCCCGAATTTTTAATGTGTATGTAATATATATAGATTATGTTATATATATATATATGTATTTTTTTTATGCAATAAATTAATTGAATTTACGCTTTGCAGAAGTGGTTTTTGCAATGTAACTTTCACGCGAGGTTGTGGGTTCAAACCCCGTGGTTTGCATGTTTTTTGTTTTTTAGCAAACTTTTAAGAAAGAAAAAAAAAATTCAAAACAACACCAAAGCTATTTGAACCCAGGACCTTTTTGAAAAACTCAAAATTCATTTCCAACTCAACTAATTGTATTTGATATATTTGTTTCCGCAGAAATTAAATTTATATAAATTTGAAAAATTAATTTGTAAGTTTAATTTATGATGATTTTTTTCTTAGTAAGGGTCTCAATTAAATTGTCGCACAGGGTCGGCCCTGGTTAAGGTTTTTCCATAAAATCAATTGGCAATTTGGGGAGTAGCCCAATCTCTTATAAGCTCTTGCAAGGTTTCTTCTTTCACTGATGTGAGACTCTTTTACTTTCACATTCTCACACGTGGACAACCCAAATTGGGTGACATGGAGCACGTGTGGCCGTTTAACTTCACATGTGGGCCAACCTACTCTGATACCATGAAGAAAGTTGAAGTTCCACCATAAAACCAATTGGCAATATGGGGAGTAGTCCAAGCTCTTAATTATAAGTCATTGCAAGATTTCTCCAATCATCGATGTGGAACTATTTTACATTCACATCCATTATTTATGATTTATGAAAAAATAGAGTTTTAGTAACAAAGTTCATGATAATATATAATTAATTAAGAGTGAGTACGAGATGATGATTTTGACAATAATTAATTTGATTAATTAAGTGAAATATTGGTGATAAACAATGACGATGACAGACATTGATGGTGGTGACAGCATAGATAAGAATAGATGATCAGGAATCATGATTTTAATGGGTGGATTATCTATTTCCCAAATGCCAATCTTATCATTATCTTATTTTTTAGTCATCTCTAATACAAAACTTATGTTTAATAATATTGAGACAAAATTAATTATATGCCATACGAAGGCTATTACATAATAGACATGTAGTTAGAAAAAATATTTTTTTGACTTAGTATACTTAATGAAAATTGTGAACCAAATTAGTAGTAGAGCATGCCAATGTTAAGATTAACATTGGAAAAAGACATAATCTCTAAAAGTTAGTGCATGTATGTAACAATAAATCATCATCCTATACAACTTTAAATAAATATTTTATTTTCATTTTAAATTTTTATTTGTAAATTGCATATTTTTAGACTTATTGACATATTATACTTGTCGAGACAAGTTTTTTAAGACAAAACCTAAAAAAATTATAACTTATTACAACAACGTGAAGTTTATTTCTATATATAACTGGTCCAAGTTGAGATTTTAACTTTTTTTACTACATAGAGATTATTCCTTTATAGAGTATCACTATAACGAGTTTCCACTATGAAAAATGCTAGCAACCTTTGTACTTACCTTTGCATCATGTATCATTTTTTTTACACAAAAAGCCATGACATTTAACGCCTTTGAAGTTATATTTTCTATTTTTCATCTTTAATTTCTAGCTAAAAACATTAAAAATCTTGTTTTTGGTGTAAAAGAATAACGACACAAAAAAGTGAGAAGGTTCAAATGCAAATGTTAGTGCAAAAGTTGCTAGCACTCCCCCCTTCTACTGTACCTATATTTTTATATTTGTTCAAAGTACAAAGGTTAGTGCATAAGTTGCTAGCATATCTGTAACTATTGGAAGGTATTGGAAGACTATTTGGGTTAAGGTTGTAATCACAACCTATTACCTGTGTAATAGGTTGGGATTACCACCTCATACACTCCATCAATCACCACTATAGCAGCAGCCACTACAATGCTATCTCCAAGGTCTGCAGCAGCCACTCTAAGGGTCTATGAGTTGTGATTTGTGTGTAATAGTTAGGTTTTTACTTTAGGAGCTTTTAACCTCCAGTTCGTTGCCCTCATCGGGATACCCTTGTATCCATTGGGTTGGCCTTTGTATCCATCGGGTTAGTCATCGGAATACTCTTGTATCCATCGGGTTGTGTCTTTATCTTCTCTAGCTGTGTATATATTCATTATCTGTACAACTCTTCAATCATAATGGAAATATTATCTTCCTTTATCAACACCTTCAATTTCAGCATGGTATCAGAGCAAGGCATCTAAGGGACCTTGTTCTGTTGCTATCGTGTATCTCTTTTCATGGCAGAAGACATCTCAATTGGGATGGAGGCTGAGAGTTCCTCAGTATCACCTCCTACCTTTCCTGAATCTGAAGCAAATCCAAATCAACGGCTTTGCTCAGTGTTACTAAATGAATTTAATTATCTTCCATGGTCAAGGGCAATAACTCTTGCACTTGGAGGAAGATCAAAACTGGGTTACATCAATGGCAGTATCGAGATTCCAGAACTCGATTCTCCCAATTATGAAGCATGGTTTTGCAAGGATTTTCTGGTTATGTCTTGGCTTATCAACTCTATGGAGCCAAAGCTCTTCGAGTTGTTCAGTTACTCAAGTTCGTCATACAATCTGTGGAAGACTATCAAGGACATGTATGGGAATCAGAATAATGCTGCTCGTGTCTTTGAACTAAAGAAAAGCTTGGCAAGTTTGCAGCAAGGAGACCAGTCATTTGATCAACACCTTGGAAGCATAAAAAAAATGTGGAATGAGCTTGATATGTATCGACCTCACACCACAGATTCCGCTGTACTCTTGAAAAGGTCAGATGAAGACAAAGTATTCCAACTTTTGGCAAGCTTAGGATCTGAATATGAAGACCTGCGAAGCCACCTCCTCATGAATCCTAAGTTGCCTACATTTGCCAGTGCATGCAACACAATCTAGAGGGAAGAAACAAGGAGAAAAGTGATGAGTATGGAGACTAAACCTAGCTCTTACCTAGAAGCAAGAGCGTTTGCCTCAAGCTACAAGTCAACTGGAGACAAAGGCTACAAAGGGAAGCGACCTGACATGAAATGCCACCATTGCAATGCTGTTGGCCATCTGAGGGATACATGTTGGATTCTTCACCCAGAGTTAAAGCCAAAATTTGACAAGGAGGGAAGAATGCTACGTAGGGATCACAAGAACTCATATCAATCAAGAGCACACCATGTATCAACCAAGGAACACACACAAGGACTGATGGACTTCACATCAAATCTCGGGGCACTAATTAACGAGTTTGCAACTTATCTCCAGGGTAAGAAGGGAAGCTCTGAATGCTACAACCCCACAGAAGGATGTCCCACTGCCCTTCTTGGGAAGTTTGCTGATTTCTTGGCAAACTCAAGTCGTGTTGCCAAAGAAGACATCCCAGGTATCATGTGTGCCTTATTCACTGCTCTACATATTGATTCATTGCATGATTTTCGGGTTATCGATTCAGGAGCCACTGATCACATGACTAATAATTCTACAAAATTACATGATTTCAAAGAAACTTTAAAACCTTCACTTGTGTCAGTTGCAAATGGTAGAGGGGTGCCAGTTTTAGGGAAAGGAAAAGTCAAGTTACTTAGCAATCAAGTAGAGTCAGATGCTTTGTTTGTTCCTTCATTTCATTTCCAGTTACTATTTGTTGGAAGAATCACAAATTCATTAGATTGTCTTGCCATATTCTCTCCTCACAATGTGATTTTTCAGGATTGTATAACCAAAAAGAAGATTGGTGAAGGTCTATACTTGAATGTATTGTATTACTTGTATAAGAATTCCACTACCTCAACATCTTTTGCTGCCAATCTAAGCTTAGCTCAAGAACATCATATGTGGCACAAGTGTCTAGCTCATCCCTCAGACCGAGTTTTGTCATCCCTGTTTCCTAGGTTGTGTAAGATTCCAAACAAATGTGAAACATGTCAATTGTCAAAGGCCACTAGACTTCCTTTTGATATGTCTTTGTCCAGGGCTAACAAGTTGTTTGAACTTGTTCATTTAGATATTTGGGGTCCAACATCTGAGTCATTTGATGGGTTCAAATACTATGTAATTTTTGTTGATGATTATTCAAGAGCGACTTGGTTGTACCTTTTAAAATACAAGAGTGAAGTGTTGGATGTTTTTAAAAGTTTCAATAACATGGTCATGACTCAATATTCTACCAAAATTCAAATCTTAAGGTTAGATAATGGCATTGAATATACCTCAAAGAACATGCTTGAATACTTGAGTGCACATGGTATTATGCAACAAACTAATTGTGTAGGTACACCTCAACAAAATGGAGTCGCTGAGAGGAAGCACATAGACCTTCTTGAAAAAACCAGATCTCTCATGTTTCAGATGCATGTCCCCAAGAAATTTTGGTCTCAAGCCATCCTCACAGCAACCTACTTAATCAATAGACTTCCTAGCAGTTTATTGGATTCAAAATCTCCTTATGAACTCATCAAGGGAAGAACCATTGATATCTCTCATCTCAAGATATTTGGATGTGCATGCTTTGTACACATTCAATCTTATCATCAGGATAAATTGGATCCCAAAGCCATCAAAGGTGTATTCATGGGATATTCTAGCTCTCAAAAGGGTTACAAGTGTTACATCCCAGCCACTCGAAAACTGGTTGTGTCTCGAGATGTTCAATTTGATAAAACTCAACCCTAATTTCACAAGGGTATAGATACACAAATTGAGTTCTTTCTTGATCCTTTGCCAATACCAACCACTGTGGAGGATGGTGCAGGACCACCAATTGTACTTGACAACAATGTAGCACTAGACACTCAAGGTGAACAAGCAACAAGTGATGAAACAAGCATTGAAGATGTCCCTCAAACACAGGAAGTAAACATTGGTTCTGCAGTTCCAAGAAGAAAGCCAACCCGAGTTCGAAATCCACCATCACGACTAAGAGATTTTGTGTCATACCAAGCAAGGTATCCTATCTCAAACTGTCTCACTTTCAAAAATTTGTCTCCTTCACACGCATCCTTTCTCAGTCATATTTCAAATGAGAATGAGCCATGAAATTTTCAAGAATCAAACACTCAGTTTGTTTGGAAAAAGGCCATGCAAGATGAACTCCAAGCCTTGCACGAAAATCAAACTTGGAGTGTTGTTCCTCTTCCCAAAGGAAAGAAAAGTGTAGGAAGAAGATGGATATACAAGACCAAGTTCAACTCTGATGGATCTATTGAACGACACAAGGCTAGATTGGTGGCTCGTGGGTTCACTCAAACCTATGGAATTGACTACAAGGAAAACTTTGCCCCAGTAGCCAAAATGAACACGGTCAGGGTACTCTTGTCCATTGCTGTGAATCAATCATGGCCATTGTATCAAATGGACCTAAAAAACGCCTTCTTGCATGGTGATCTTGAAGAAGAAGTCTATATGCAGTTGCCACCTGGCCATCCACAAGAAAGAGAACCCAACATGGTGTGTAAACTGTACAAGGCTATTTATGGACTCAAACAATCACCACGAGCTTGGTATTCCAAACTGAGCTCAGTTCTTGAGGCATAAGGTTTTCAGAGAAGTAATGCCGACTCCTCTATGTCCGTTCAATTCGGTGTAGTAGACAAAGTGGTCGTATTTATCTACGCGGATGACATCATCATCACTGGTGATAGTCACTTGGAGATTCAAGCTTTGAAGTCCTCACTTCACAAGAAAATTGCCATAAAGGATTTGGGTATTTTAAAGTATTTCCTTGGGATAGAAGTAGCCACATCCCACAAAGGAATCTTCTTAAATCAACGCAAATATGTACTCGATTTACTTGCAGAAGCTGACTTGCTGCATTGCAAGCTAGCACGTACTCCACTTGATAGCAAATTGAAATTAGATGTTAAGGGGGAGCTTCTCACGGATATTAGTGAATATCAAAGGCTTGTTGGTAAGTTGATCTACGTAACTATTACTAGGCTAGATATTGCCTATGGAGTGAGCCTTGTAAGCCAATTCATGCACTCGCCCACTGTCAACCACTTTCAGATTGTTAAACGTATACTTCGTTACCTCAAGGGTTCAGCTGGTAGAGGAATATGTTTGAAAAATAATGAACATACACAAATAATGGCATACACAGATGCAGATTGGGCAGGTAATGCACTTGATAGAAAATCCACTACTGGTTTCTGCACTTTTGTTGGTGGCAATCTTGTTACATGGAGGAGCAAGAAACAATATGTTGTTGCTCGATCAAGTGCAGAAGTGGAATACCGAGCCATGGCATCCACAACTTGTGAATTAATCGGGCTAAAAAGTCTTCTCTCAGACTTGGGATTTGATCAACAACAACCAATGTACATGTACTGTGATAGTCAAGCGGCGATGCATATTGCCTCTAATCCAGTTTTTCATGAGCGAACTAAACATATCGAGGTTGATTGTCATTATGTGCGAGCTCAAGTTCAGTCCAAAGTTATCGATACTGTGTACACTCCGAGTCATGATCAACTTGCAGATATTTTCACCAAAAATCTTGCTACTTCCCAGTTTCACAGGTTATTATCCAAACTTGGATCAATTAATCCACTTGATCCAGCTTGAGAGGGAGTATTGGAAGGTATTGGAAGGCTGTTTGGGTTAAGGTTGTAATCACAACCTATTACCTGTGTAGTAGGTTGGGATTACCACCTCATACACTCCATCAGTCACCACTGCAGCAGCAGCCACTGCAATGCTATCTCCAAGGTCTGCAGCAGCCACTCTAAGGGTCTATGAGTTGTGATTTGTGTGTAATAGTTAGGTTCTTACTTTAGGAGCTTTTAACCTCTAGTTCGTTGCCCTCATCGGGATACCCTTGTATCCATCGGGTTGACCCTTGTATCCATCGGGTTCATCAAGTTAGTCATCGGGATACTCTTGTATCCCTCGGGTTGGCCCTTGTATCCCTCGGGTTGGCCCTTGTATCCATAGGGTTGGGTCTTTATCTTCTCTAGCTGTGTATATATTCATTGTCTGTACCTCTTCAATCATAATGAAAATATTATCTTCCTTTATCGACACCTTCAATTTCAACAATAACCATAAAGCTTAGTGCATAAGTTTCTTGTAGTGAAAAGCCTACTCTGAATTACTGGAGAGATTAGATTATGAAGATGTTTTCAGTGGTATTCACTCGAGGAATAAAGCATATGACTGGACGAGGTTCGGCTCAACTTCTTCAACTAAGCAAAATGAAATAACAAGGGAAAGAGGATCTTAATGCATTCAAATTAATGCCACTACATGTGCAATGAGAGATACGCTGCCCTTAACTTAGTGAGAAGAAAACTAATTAGGAGTAAAAAAAACTAATTAAAACAAGCCGTCTTAGCTTAGCTGGTAGTGGCTTTTAGTCACGTGGTCGTAGCGGCTCAAATGTGGTGAATTGTTCTAGTGATTAGGATTTTCCTCGTCAACCGACTACATTCAAACCCTCTCCCTCTTCTTAATATAAATTAAAATAGTAATATCGCTTGTATATAAAAATGTGAGATGTACAAGCGAGTCAAATCAGCAACAATTTTAATAATCATGCACCTTGAAAATGAAACTATCAATTGCTTTATTTTTCTTTATGGTCTGAAATATTAAAACTTTTAGTCCTTGATTAGTGTAGTGAAATCAGCTGCATGATTATGATTATCCATGCACACTCTTTGAAAATGGTAACTTTCCTTCTATAGCTTTGATAACTCAAGTGTATGAAACCTGTTGAGAAAGAACACCTCCTATTTTGTATTTTTTTGGGTGTCTCAAAAGTTCAAAATTTACTGAGAGATTTTTTTGGTTTCAGAAATGAACACGTTTTTTAATTTTCAAATTTTATTGCTGTTGCTGCAGCCTGCAGCAAACTAATTAGAAGGGAAATCCCAAAAACAAGTCTTATATTTTTGGAGGTGTGTTTTCACCAAATCTATGCTCTTTTAGATTCGTGTGTACCCAACAAATTGATTGAAGTTGATGGCTGTTGCATATAAAGCTAGATTGGGACTCTAATACATTAGGGTGGTGGTTCCAAAAATTTAAGATATGAAAATCACTATCCATTCTTATGTTCTAGGTCCATAAAACTAAAAAGCTAACCCCTTCTCCCGAACGATTTCCAGCTTAATTTGCTCTGAGGCCAGTTGTGTTGATAGAATTATTCTCCTTAGTTTGGTGAGATTCAATCTAAATTTGTAAACTCCCTTAAGAAAAGGAGTGATTTTGGATTCAATCTAAATAAAAAGACCCCTTTAAAATAATGGGTCCAAAGAATAATTGAGTAAAAGAAGAATGCATATGCTGCAAGCTCTCTGCTTTTTCTCATCCAAGAAGACAGTCACACGACTCACACATCGTATCCAAATATTTTACAGAATGCAGCTACTCTTTCTTTATGCATGAGATGGTTATGAATCATACAACAATAGACGACTAACTATAATTTACAACTTTCAAGTTTGATTTGGTTTTCAAAATATGTTATGGGTTTCAATTTTCTCGGATTGTACCTTGAGGTTTTAAAACTTTATCAATTTATACATTTTATCTATTTGAACGTCTAACTTTTTGAAATAATAAACACATGCCCTTTTCTTCCTCAAAGACACCTTTGTTTATTTTGTCTATTGTTTTTCGTTTGATTTATTTAATCTGAAATCTAATAATAAATAGGGGTCTGGGAGGAGCTATAAAAATGTGTGAGAAAATTGGCACTTTTTGTTGTTTATAATTTATATATAGTTGAAATGAAGGGATCAAGATATCATAACTCTTTGTATTTTTTTTGTCTGCAATTTATAGTTGAGATTGATGCAATGTGATATATTGAACAAGAAAATCGAATGATAACCCTAAACTAGAATCTACTATAGCAAATTGGAATCCACTAGGAATTGAGAAAACTACAAAGTTTAATATTGATTAATGAGAAGAATATTCAATTACAACCCTAAAATATGTTTATATAGTCTTAGCAAACCCTAATTTCGAAAGGAAAATAAAATAGAAAATAATAAAATTCAGAAAACCCTTAAAATAATAAAACACGCGCAATATAAGTTTTTGGTAGAATAGGCTCAAGCCCAATAATATAGAAATGACTCAAACCCAATACTACAGAAACTGAGAAGAACTCCGTCAAAACTAATTCTTGATCTTTTGTTTACGCTTGTCGAGTTACTCCATAAACTTGTCTGCTAGTTGTTCTACATCATATATAAGGTTCGAATCTTTTCTATTATCTTTCTAACCGAAGAAAGTTGAGCTTCCGCTATAAAATCAATTGGCAATATGAGGAGTAGTCCAATTACGTATAAGCATATGCAAGATCCCTTCTTTTCCGATGTGAGATTAATACTCTCAACATGCCCCTCACGTGTGGCGAATTTTCAAGCCTAGCACGTGGACAACACAAATCGGGTGACGTGTAGCATGTGTGGCCGTTAAGCTTCACACATGGGACAACCTGCTTTGATACTATGAAAAAAAGTTGAGATTCCACTATAAAACCAATTGGCAATATAGGGAGTAGCTAGCCTATATATTTACTTATAAGCACATGCGAAATTTCTTCTTTCTTGATATGGGATTAATACTCTCAACACCAACATCGTGGCTCCTGCTATTACGAATTCCTGGCTATGCCTCTACACCAATATATCCGTAAATTGAATTGTCGATTTTTCTCAAAAAAAACTGATACATAACAACAGACCCAATAACTTTACTTCAAAGTTTCAAACTATTATTCTTCTCCAGACCCTCCAACTCCAATCCCCACCAACCACCACCAGTGCTTGTTGCTGTCATCGTTCAAAAAAAAATTTGACCTTTTACAGTTGGGACCCCACAAAATTTGAGTTCTGAATCCGCCATTGTGCGAGGAGGTGGAGGAGCTGAGCCTAATAGAGTGGTCTTGTCGGAGGAGGTATAGTAGCTCTTGAACATTTCTTTCTTCGGATTTTGTCAAGGTAGAGATTGTTGGTGTATAAAATTGGATTCGAACTCTATGATGGATTGAATTAAATTGCAAATATTCAACCAATAATACTCTAGATACAGTTTCAGACTCATGAACATTTACCTTCTTAAATTCTGAATATACGTCATGATCTCTAGTATTCATAGATTAAATTTTTTTTGGTTAAATAGTACTCATAGATTAATTACGTGGTGTATCACAACCGAGTTGAAAATAAAGTGTTTATGACAAATATAAGAATTTTCTATAATCTCTCAATTCTCAAGTACAATTTTAATACTATTCTTCTTCATAAGGAGTTTTTTATAAGAATACAAAAGAGCAATAATAGGAAAAAAATCAAATCAATCCTTTGTCCACAAGACAAGGAAACCTAGACCAAATCAAATCAAATCAAAATCCCTAATTAAATCGAAGGGTAATTCTCACTTTACTATCTATGAAATTTGCACTTTGCTACACTAACTTTTTTTCGTCTCACTTTCATACCTAAAGTTTTATTTTCTAGACATTTTTATACATCCGTTAGTTTATCTGTCAAGTTTTTTGTTAATTGATGAGGTGACAGGACTTTGGCTCACTAAAAAAAAATGAAATTGGGTAATTCTCTCTTTATTACCCTTAAGTTTTGTGAGAATCGCACTTTACTACACTTTCTTTTTTTTGTCTCACTTCCATACCTAAAATTTGATTTTTCTGTCACTTTCATACCTCCGTTAGTAGGGCCAGGCAAAGGTTGATGGGTTGGGAGAGACCCTTGGCCATGGATGTGTTTGTCTATAAAGGTATGATTGGAAAATCGAGAAGGGGCTTGGATTTGGATGGGGTGGGGTTACGGTGACTCTTGAAAGGAAAAAGATGGAGGAAGACAACTTTTTTCTTTCCTTTCTTTTTTTTTAGTTTTATTTTATTTTACAATAGGTATTTATTTTTATTCGGTTTATGACACACTTGACACAATATCAGCAAATCACTATGCCACGTCAACATTTCAATAAAAAAAATACATCACGTGGCACAACTTTGGTGGGCCAAAACCCTGCCATGTTATTCATTAACGGAATAATTGACAGAAAAATTAACAGAGGTATGAAAGTGACAGAAGAATCAAACTTTAGGTATGAAAGTGAGACAAAAAAAATAAGTGTAAAGTGTGATTTTCACAAAACTTAAGGGTACTAAAGTGAGAATTACCCAATTATATATATTTTTAGTGGATCAAAGTCATGCCACGTCATCAGTTAATAGAAAATTTGATGGATAAACTAACAGATGTATAAAAGTATCAAGAAAATTAAACTTTAGGTATGAAAGTGAGGTGAAAAAAAGTAAGTGTAACAAAGTGCGAATTTCAGGATACTTGATAGTAGTAAAGTGAAAATTAAGGGGTTATTCTAGCAATTACAAATTGAGAGTTGCAGTCCAACAAATTGAAACGTATGCCACATAGATTATCTAATAGGTTTTGACATTCTCCAATTTTACCCCATGCCACTAGGTCCAAAGAGAAGCATTATTCCTTTCAATCCCTTAATTTAATGCAAATGTGAATTACATAACAAAAAAAAAGCCATGATTTTGTGTGTCATTAAATTTGTCTAATTAAAGTTATGAATATTTGTGTAATTAAATTTGGTAATAAATTTTCGTAAAAAATAATGATAAGAAAGCTATGAACCTGTTTTGCATATTAATTTGTAGTTGTAATGCAACTAATATGTAGATTTATTATTGTACAAACCTGATCATATGGTTTATAACTTTATATGTGTTAATGAACTAATTTGGAAATATATAAGTGTATCAAAGATACTGCTAGGATAGTCAACTTATATATCACGTTTGATTAGAGGATAATCAACCTATATAAGGTGTATAAACCTAATCATGTGGTTTATAATGTTAATGAATCTATATTGAAGGATAATAAACATTTACTTAGGTTCTTAATTTGATAAACTATCCATGTGTGGTTTATAAATTTATAATGTCAATGTACTATTGCACATTCATCCTACTTGCTGTGGTATGGTGATAGTGCTTGAACTACAATTATAAGTTGATTCTTGATTAATTACTTTATACAAATGTTCAAATCACCAAAACAAGGAAAACAAAATACAATATTAAAAAACATAACGGTGCAAAAGGTGTAATGGAGTAACTGAAACAAACCTAAATCAAGGGTGCACTAATCAAATAACTGTGCAAAAGGGTATAAATGGTATTCGAAAAAATTGTAAAAATACACCTTTAAAAATAAGATGAGTCGTCATCATAAAATAAGAAAAGTGTTTAGTTTGATTAAAAGTAAATGAACCTAAATTGATAAGTGAAACCTCAAAGATTTAATCTAATAATTGACTACATAATTAGTCTTATATCTAATTATCTCTGAGAACTACTCTAAATCAAGGAATAGGCTACAGTGCTCGCAAGCATTGAATGCTCACACCGATCTCACCATTAAAAGGAGAGAGGAGGGAGGAGAGAGGGGGGAAAGGAGGGTGAGATTGGTGTGAGCATTCAATACTTGCGAGCACTGTAGCCAGTCCCCTAAATCAAATCTCTAAAATATTTCTTTTATATTTTCCAACAAACCGTAGGTACACAAGTTCCATGCATCTAACAGTCACGGAAGTATTCCCCCAACGACGTCGTGTATATATAAGCACCTCAAACAACAAACCCTTCCTCACCTTCTCTCTCTCTCTCTCTCTCTCTCTCTCTCTCTCTCTCTCTCTCTCCTCTTTAGGCTTACAAAGAATAGATCTTAACCATTAGTACACCCTTCTTCTTCTTCTTCTTAATGATTCACGTCTAATCATCCACCGGATTTTCAAATAACTTGCAGTGTAATCTGACCCACAAGTCCTTCACACCCATGGAATCTATGAATTACACAAGCAAAAGTAGTTGGCCCGGTGTTGTTACTTTGTGCTAATTCTTTTCTTTTTCATGAAATTATTAAAAAAATTGATTTTTTTTTACGAAAATATTTTTAATTTCTCAGTCGTTGAGAACCGTATATTCTATTAGGGTTCCCCAGGGCCTCAGGTCATTGGATCCACTTACCACATCAGCCAATGCTTGTGGCTGACATACACAATACATACATCAACTGCTCCTTTTTTTTTTTCCTTATATTTTCTTCATATATTTTTCTTTTGTTTCATACTATTTCTTCATATATTATCTTTCTTCCTTTGGTTGATGATCGTCGAAGTTCAATCCAACATGAGCGATAAATTGATGATGCAGTCATTGTTTGCAGGTGCAGCATCACCAAGATTCACAATTGAGTAGTGTGACATGATTTAATCGATTTAGTTATGTCGATTGACTCGCGGAGTTGAGAATCTTGATGATGCTGCATCAGCAATAGATGACTATACTCCCGCAGAGCTGCAAAAGGATCAAATTTTCAGCATCCAAAACCAACAAGGTAATAAACTCTTTCCAATCATCAGCCATTAATATTCCATATCTTTGCTTATTATATATAATCGTTAAAGTTTATAAAAGCATATGATATTATACTTGCCTTTGTGTTCCATTATATATAGGTTTTTGAATGTGTAGATCTAGTGGGTAACTGAAGTTACTTTAGGGTTTTGTTTGTCATGGAAAGAAGAATTTCTGGGTGATTCTGCTTTTGGAATTCTTTCTTGAAGAGTCATATATTTGGAGTTTTTTTGGATCTATAAATTTGGGAGTTCCTGTAATAAAAAATTCAATTGAATTAAAATATATTGGTGGTGGCTGCCATGTGGTTCAGTAATTCTGGTTCTTAGTACTCTTCCGTATACATATCTCTATTCCCAATTGCAAACTTGATACCATCAGCTGTGAGGGCTCTGACTCAACCATGAGTTCTCTTTCTCCCAAAGAATACAACCACCTGTCATCATAGTAAATCATCCTGAGAAAATTCTGAGCTAAGCATTTAGTATTGCAGAAGTACTATATATTCAAAAGAAAGAAAGTAAAGACAGACAGGTGTTGCCTCATCTTTCCAATATATAGAGGGATATATATGTGTGCGCGCGCCCGCGTATATATACATATACATATATATATATACACACATATATATATATCTCTATTCTTTGCAGCAATATGATCGATTTTTGGATTCATAAACATGTGCTAATGCCTGAAGAGCTGAGCTTCTAGGCTTATTTCACACTTAGTTAACACCTTCGAGGCCTATTCGGATATGGCAGCATTCCAACAGCAAATAACCTATTAACATGTGACTTATCAATTCTCCAATTACATTTTTTGATTTAGATTCACTTCCTTCTACACTTGCTATAAAGTATTTATATAGTGGAATTCGTAAAGATGTGTTAATTAAGCAGCTAGCTAGCTATAGCTACAATTCATATTCTTTAATGCCTCATTCCTTTACATGTTAGAACTGGTCGATAGTACTCGAAATACCATGCATGCACATATACAGTCAGGCTATGCACGGCAGAATCCCCGACATGCAAAACAAGACAAACGTAGCGGCGCAGAGGCTGGAACTCTCTCTTTTGGTAGAAAGTCTGTGCTGGAACTCAGAGCTCGGAAGAGCAAAAGATAATTATGCTTCTATATGTATCTATCTATGTCTTCCCATAGACAATTGTTTGATACACACACACACACACAGAGTACGTGTTCAAAGAAGCATCTTCATGGAGGAATGAAAATTGATGATGTTTTAGATTAAATTGTGATTATTATTGAGGAAGAATGGCATATAGTTTGTAATTTCAGAATTTATTCTATGTCATTTTACTCACTTGCCTACTACTTTAATTTTTGTAGAGCATTTTCGTTAAGTATGGTATTTAAGCAATCATGGCTAATGTTGATTAGAAGAAAGGCACGCATACATGAAAAAAGAAAAGCATGCATAAACATTTGGAGCCATCGGATTGTCAAATACCATTGTTTTTATTTAAAATCTTAATAATCTAATGATTGGTGTGGTATTGAGAATTGGATTATAATGGACAAACCATTATTTTAAGGAGGATTAGAATGGATAAGTTTTCTTCGTTAGTGATTCATCTTCTATCTTCTAGGTGGTCATAAATTATAATTTCTCCCTTCAACATACCTTTTAATTTAGTAGATTATTTATTCCAATTGAATTATAGAGACCAAACGAAGACCTCAGGGTTCCCAGCAATCAAGGGTTACTTATGCTTACATTTTTTTTAAGATTATAAGAGAACTCCTCATATAATGAAATGTTCTCTTGTTAATTACACTTTCTGTTTTACGAACATTAGACCCAAGAGTATCCAAGCATGGCTAAAGTAATTACTATAGAATTGAACTGATGAATGTAGCATATACACTTATGAAGTAGAAGAATCTTAAGCCATGTCACGTGGGACATTGTTGACAAGAGCTGTTATGTCAAGTGAAAAGAAGGGAGACGAATCGTTCATACATTTGAAGGTCCACAAGTTTGTAGATTGAGTGAGTGAGAGAAAAGAAAAAACAATAGTACGTAATGAATGCATGCTGAAGTCATAGCAGATCATCAACCCAACTGCGAAACTGCTTTTATCTGTGTGCAAATAATGCATGAAAGAATATAACGTCTCTAGTTTCTTGATTGATAACTATTCTTCAATAATATATGTGGCTCGAGCCTTCTTCTACAATCAATTCACACATTTTATGTTTATATTTGAGTTTTATCGATCATTTCCCCTGTCAATCTAGCTATACAGTCTGACGGTTTAATGTAAGTTTGGGGTATTAAAATTTCAGATCAGTTACGTACATAAGCTATATAGATATTTTTTTTTAATTAGTTCTATCATTTGTTTTTGTTTTCCCTTGATGGCAAGTAATGCGTACATGTCATGTTAATTAATGAATTTATCTCATTGGATGTTAATTGTATACATCACTTGCCACATATAATAGTATAAATATGTGGTCTCCCTAACATTACTCTACACCAATATGGTACAAAAACGTTAACCTTATTTTCTGTTTTGTTTTCCTCTTAATTAGCTTGAATGTATGACTTATATATCCTTACCTAGTATCTGAACCTAACTATGAATGAGGGGTTGATCCTTTTTCCATAATAACTAATTAAACTGACAATTAACGAAAAAGTTATAGCAAATAAGTACTGCCTAAATCATGGTCAGCGAGTTAATTTTGACCTACTGTACAAGGAGTAACTATGTGTATTTAGACATTGGCATCTGTAAACTGCAGATGAACAGCGAACATTTTATACAAGGAGCAATTATATTATTCTCTTTTTTAGGGAAGTGGTTTAAGGATTGCTATGTCTCTATTCATTGGTATGCAGCGGTGCGTCCACAATATAATGATGCGAGAGAGGAAAAGTACTGTGGACCTGTGGTGATATAATTGCTAGCCCGGCCTACAGAAAATATTTCAATTTCTAAATTTACATAATATATTTATATAATTTCAACCAATATTATATTCTGTAAAAAAAGTTCAGTCCATTGTTCCAGTTTATAGTTCCTTGGAAAACCCTGAATACTTTTTATGGGGACGTATAGTATTATGCAAATCACTGCAGGCTCAAGATATCATCTATAGTTCCTTGGAAAGGAAACCCTGAATACTTTATGGGGACGTATAGTATTATGCAAATCACTGCAGGCTCAAGATATCCAAACTAAAGAAGGTCAAAAGCCAAAGGAAAGTTTTAACGTTAAAGAAATTTATACATTAATAATAGGGTCAAACTCACTTTACTACCCTCAAGTACCGTGAAATTCTCACTTTGCTACCCTTAGTTTTTTTTGTCTCACTTTCATACCTAAATTTTGATTTTTCTAACACTTTCATACTTCCGTTAGTATTTCCGTTAAGTTTTTCGTTAAAACACTGTGGACAATTAAAAAAAATCAAACCCAAAACCAAAAACAGAGCGCCAAAACCAAAAATCCAAAAACCAAAAATCAGAGCGCCATTTTTCTTCCAATTTTGTCCGTACTCTCAGTCCAATTATCAACAATCCAGGTCCCAACGGTTGGGCCAATTCAATTATCCAAATCCTCTGCTTGGTTGCCGAGAAACTGCAGGAAAAAGGAATAGAAAATTGTTGAAAACATATGTTTGGTTGCATTGCTGCTTTTTCCTGCAGAGGAATGAGTTTGGATGGGTTGAAAATTCTATTCCGTTTGATTCGGGTTGCAACAAAGAGAATCTGAGCCCTGCGATTCTGAAAACCCCTGTTTGCGCCAAATCTTCGGTGCCTTTCAGGCCACTGGACACGAATACGAATCTTGAGCCCTTCCTGACGGTTGCGAAGAAGAAGGGTATTGCAGAGGTTGAAGAAAGAGAAGAGAGAGTTCGAAATGAGGGGAAGATCGATGCGGAGATTGAAGAGATTGAGAAGGAGATAAGTCGATTGAATTCGAGGCTCGAAGCGCTTAAACTCAAAAACTCAATGAAGACAGAAACATAACGACAAGAATCAGAAGCTGAAGAAGAAAAACAAACTAAAGACATTCATGAAATTTCTTTTTTAGCCATAGTGTTTCGGAATCTCAATATTAAATTTTCATTTAAAAATATAAAAATCAATTTGACCCTTTTTCCCCGCCAGCGAGAAGAGATGAGACCAAATCCTCACCGCCGCGCCACTCTCACTCAAATTCAAATTCGGGATCGAATTTCCACTTTCACTTCGATTCTGACGACGCCAACTTGGGGTCGCTCCACCACTCAGACCACTCGTTGCTGCTGCAAAATACTCACCCCAAAAACGTCTTCTTCCATACCAACTCATCCGATCCACCTTCGCCTCCCACAATATCAATGTCTACACCTTCTGAGTCATTTACTTGGACACCGATGTGCTGGTGGTCGACAACGTTCTCAAGGTCTGGAATATTTCGCTCACTAGGCCGTGGTTTATCGGCACCCCGGTGTACAACCACGCCAACTTTACCAAGTATTTTGCCGACGGGTTCGGGTCTGACCCGATTCTCTCCTGGCTCTTCTCGTAAAGAACCTTGCTATTTCAATTTTCAACACCGGTGTGATGGTGATGGACCTGGTGAGGCCAGAACGTGTCGGACTAGTGTCGAGTTGTGAACTGCGCACCAAGTGATCCAACGGAAACTCTGCGATTCTCGAGACGTTTCTCGACTCGGATTTCTGTTTGCAACCGCGGGGCGACATGGTGCGGTGGTTATAGGGTTAGGTTGGTGGTTGATTTTGGAGGAGAGATAGAGGAGAGTGGGGTGGGTTTGGAGTGAGACTCTGGCCCTCTGGGAGTCGGAGAGAGGGAGAGAGAGAACTTTTTTTTTAATTGTGCACAGTGCCACGTCACCTTTAACGGAAAACTTAACGGAGGTATGAAAGTGTCAGAAAAATCAAACTTTAGGTATGAAAGTGAGATGAAAAAAATTAAGGGTAGCAAAGTGAGAATTTCACAATACTTGAGGGTAGTAAAGTGAGTTTGACCCTTAATAATATATATGATATATTATACATATACCTGAGGTTTAGCAAGTTCATCAACTTCAATCTATTCCTACTCTGCAATATGATCTGCAATGTTTTAAATTCTTAACCAAATTTATGGTACCCTATATTAATTACTTTACTTTTCAGGCTTTTTATTTTTGTCTAATTCGTGTCATTTTTATATATACAGTTTTTTTTTATTTTGCATGTCAAACTTTCATTCTTATATCTACACGCGCATGAACATAAAAATTCTCTTACCAATGTGGCCGGTTGACAAAATAAGATACTTATGTTGCAAGACTAAATCTAGGTCAATAATTAAGTACTTGTCTAAATATGCGATCTAATTTACAATCTAGTAACATATATAAGTAGCGTAAGTCTAATGAGATAATATTACTTTATATAGTACATATAATTACATTTTATATCAAACTTAATGGTCCCCAAAAATGGCTTTTTGCTCCCATAAATATAAGTAGCGTAAGTCTAATGAGATAATATTACCTTATATAGTACATATAATTACATTTTATATCAAATTCAATGGTCCCCAAAACTGGCTTTTTGCTCCACTATGGGACTACACATTTTTACCACTTCGATTGTTCTAAGTTCTCATGACCACGCATTGTATTCAATAATTCTAACCATAAGTAGTACTAAAGATGCTAGATAGCATTGCAAGATTTCACATATCTAATGGGTCACTAATGGCCCCCATGCATGTAGTTGTAGAGCATGATGGTAGCTAGGCATTGCATAGTACAATATATTGATGTGCGCGGCCGACATAGAGTTCCCACATTCAACAATTCCAACCTAATAGTATTCAAAAAGTACTTGGCATTGTTGTATGATATTCAAAGTTTGAGAGAATTGCAGCTTGAGAGTAGTAGTGATCATACAACCGTTGGCACTTGTACTGTTTTTTCTTTGAGACCACAAGTCGAGTTTGTGAGTAATGACAGTTGACAGAGAGAAGTTGTACAAATTAACGTCCATATGTTTACGTGGCTTTAAGCTAGCCTGCGATATTGGCAGTGCTTTTTGAGTTTTGGCTGGGTTTATAATGAAGCTATAGCTTTATGATCGTGGTGGCCAAGTGGTTGTTTGGCTTTGGGATAACGAGGTGTCACATGCATTTGATGCTAATTGAACTAGCTAGCTATAGCTTTTAACTTGTAAATAAGTATTCATGGAAACATCTGTATGGACAGCTGCTTAATATTAATCCTGATTAGATTATTTTAATTAGATAAGAAAGGATATATAAAGGCTAGATATCATATATATGAGAGGATATTATAATTTTAATTTATTCTAAACATTTGATTCTGATTCTTCCAACTCAGTTGGGGTTGAGGCTAGATATGTCGACCAGCAGCCCCAACTGTCCTAGGTTGACCTACCCAAGTTCCAATCTTGTAATTAGGGCCAAACCCTCAGCAAATCAAGAAAAAGTAGTAGGAAATTAAGGGCATAAACAATAAGGTTTATCCAATGCATGCCTAGGATATATAATTAGTAATAGAGTTGGATGCTTATTCATTAATGTTGGAATATGTAACACACATGTATGAGATAATTGTTGGAGTTATCATGTGTTTGAGTTGAGATTTTCTTTGTTTTTTTATCTCACATTGGTGGTGGAAGAAATTTCACAATGCTTTATAAGTACCAGCTCTCATACTTGATTAAATTGGGCTAGAGCCTTACTTGGGGTACTTGGTTAATTGCACTTATAAATTATTCAGAGATTGGGCTCTTGGGCTCTAATGACTTAGTGTATTTTTTATTTTTGGTTAATTTTCGGATTTAATTAGGAAAACTGTTTTATGAACAGTTGCACTGTTTGGTTTTGAATCAAACAGATGTGTCTTCACGTGGAAAGGCACAACACTGCTTATATATTCAGAGTTCCTCTAAGGATTGCAGTCATCATTCATACATTCTCTGAGAGAAAAACACAAAGCGTTCGCCAGATTTCAAGCCCTAGTGTTAGGACTTGAAATATAGATAGTTGAATCTTGGGAGGCAGTCACCTACATAATTTCAAGCACCGAGAAGAGGTGAACTTACTGTCTTTAGAACATTGCAATATTCTGCAGGCCTCTATCTTAGTATCAAGTTAGTTATTTCAATTCTTGAAATAGCATATTTATATTTTTTGTTATTCAATTTCGAATTCATTTGGATATAAATTCAGTTTATATATTTGTAGTATTTGAATTTTTGTTTGTATACAATTAGTTATTATTAATATTATCAAGTCACTGATTGTTGTATTTTCCAACAATCTAAAGACAGTAATTTATGGATGCACAACCATAAGTGACTGTGAATGGTGTGGCTAAGAATCCTCATGACGAGAAGCCAAAGAAGTTCAAGGGAATTGAGAGTGATAAGTTCGTCCTTACTAAGGGTGTGATGTTTGTAGGAAAGGGTTACTTGACCGAGAGAATGTTCAAACTCAATGTAATTGACAATGATGCTATTAATAATATAAATAAGGTTTCTGTTTACTTTGTTGATTCTTCTATAATTTGGCATGCTAGATTAGGACATGTGAATTATCGTTCTTTACATAGAATGGTTCATCTCAGTTTATTGCCTAAATTTAATATTGATTTTAATCTTAAATGTGAAACTTGAACATAATCTAAGTTTGCTAGACAAACCTTTAAATCTGTCTCGGAAAAATCAAAAAGTACTGCTATGTTTACTTAATTCATAGCAAAGACAAGGCCTTAGAAATGTTTAAGACATACAAGGAAGAGGTTGAGAACCAACTCGACAGAAAAATAAAGGCATTACGCTCCGATCGAGGTGGCGAATATGAGTTCGCAGCTTTTTCTGAGTTTTGTGCCTTACATGGAATTATACGTCAAATTACTGCACCGTATACACCACAACAAAATGGTGTTGTAGAGAGGAAAAATTGAACTTTAAAAAATATGATAAATTCCATGTTAAACGGCTCTGGGCTTCCACACAGTTTGTGGGGTGAAGCTTTGCTTATTGCCAATTACATCTTGAATCAAATTCCACATAAGAAGACCAGTCAATCTCCTTATGAAGTGTGGAAAGGACGGATTCCTACTTATAAATTATTGAAAGTGTGGGGTTGTCTAGCAAAGGTTCAAAAACTGTAGATTGTGTTTTCATAGGTTTTGCAAATAATAATGCTGCATATAGGTTTTTAGGGTTTTTGGAAGGAAGCAATTAATAGCAAAATAGAATCCATTATGCAAAACCATACATGAGAATTGGTTGATTTACCACCCAGTAGCAAGCCAATTGGTTCTAAATGGATTTTCAAGAGAAAGCTAAAAGCTGACGGTACCATTGATAAATACAAGGCACGATTAGTCGCCAAGGGGTATCGACAAAGGGAAGGGTTAGATTGTTTCGATACTTATTCTCCTGTTACAAGAATAACATCTATTAGGATGTTAATTGCCATAGCCGTTGTTCATAACATGGACATACATCAAATGAATGTAAAAACAACGTTCTTAAACGGAGAATTAGATGAAGAAATATACATGGAACAACTCGAAGGATTTGTGGTAAAAAGCCAAGAAAATAAAGTTTGTAAACTTGTCAAATCCTTATATGGACTTAAACAAGCTCCAAAACAATGGCATGAAAAATTTGATCATACAATGAAAGCACATGGATTTAAGATCAATGAGAGTGATAAATGTGTTTATATCAAGAATTATTCAAATTCTTGTGTCATTATATGTTTGTATGTAGACGACATGCTTATAATAGGGACGAGTAAAGATATCATAAACTCTACAAAAAGGATGTTGAATTCCAATTTTGATATGAAAGACATGGGACAATCTGATGTCATTTTGGGAATTCAAATTAAGAGAAATGAAGATGGATATATACTTACTCAATCCCATTATGTTGAGAAAGTATTACAAAGGTTTGGTCAATTTGATTGCAAACCAGCAACATCTCCATTTGATGTAAAGTGTAAACTCAAGAAGAACACTGCATATGCAATTTCTCGACTGGAATATTCTCAAGTGATTGGAAGCCTAATGTATTTGATGAATTCTACTAGGCCCGATATAGCTTATTTAGTAAGCAGACTTAGTAGATACACAAGCAATCATGGACAAGACCATTGGTTCGCGTTAGTCCGAGTATTGAGATATTTAAAATACACAATGGACAATGGATTGCACTATACAAAGTATCCACCAGTGCTAGAAGGTTATAGTGATACGAATTGGATTTCTTACAATTTAGAAACCAAATCAACGAGTGGTTACTTGTTTACATTAGGTGGAGCCGCAGTCTCATGGAAATCGTCTAAACAAACTTGTATAGCATGATATACCATGGAGTCAAAATTTATAGCCTTGGATTTAGCTGTTGACGAAGCGGAATGGCTTAGAAATTTTTTTTTCGAATATTCTGATATGGCCTAACCCTGTGTCTACAATATGTATTCATTGTGATAATATGGCAGCACAAGCTAGAGCCAAAAATAGTGTCTATAATGGAAACTCTATACATATGAGACATAGACATAATACTATTAGACGATTGCTCACCAATGGAACAATATCCATTGACTACGTGAAGTCAAAGGAAAATATAGTTGATCCCTTGACAAAAGGCATTTCATGAGAGCAAATAAAGTCTACATTGAGGGGAATGGGTTTAAAGCCTATCTAATGAGTCAAGCTTGGCAGAAACCTAACCTAGTTGATTGGAGATCCCATGGTCTAGGTTCAATAGGCAAACTGGTTAGGTAAGACTCAATATGTTGAACACACAATTCAACTCATTCTTATGATGCTTAGTGTGTTATCTGTTGATGTGTAGGATATGCTTTGCATTTAATGACACTGATGTCTTGTTATTAAGAGGAATTTAGATAGAAAATTCTTAATTAATGTCACCTATATGAGAGTCACTGTGGGGTCGCATCTATGAGAATGGTATAACGACTACGTTCTCTAAAGCTCTCATGAAACCCGAGATACGTTCAAGACCGAAACGAACAAAAACGTATGAACTAATTTGTGTTAAGAAGTGATATGTGTGAGACATATTGTCTAGGTTTACTACAACGGTGAACAGTTCAAGATCAATATATACACTGCGTCACCAAGTAAGTCCGATATGTTTTTACTAAGGAAAGTTCAAGTCCAAAAGACACTTCTCCTGATGCATATCATTTATGTATTCTCTCAGAGCGTTTGCATACATTTACATTCAAATGTGGGCAATTGTAAAATGTTTGAATGAAATTTCAACTTAAATGTGGGGTATTGTTGGAGTTATCATGTGTTTGAGTTAAGATTTTCTTTGTTTTTTGTCCCACATTGGTGGTGGAAGAAATTTCACAATGCTTTGTAAGTACCAACACTCATACTTAATTAAATTGGACTAGAGCCTTACTTGGGGTACTTGGTTAATTGCACTTATAAATTATTCAAAGATTGGCGCCTTGGGGCTCTTGGGCTCTAATAATTTAGTGCATTTTTTATTTTTTGTTAATTTTCGGATTTAATTAGGAAAACTGTTTTATGAACAGTTTCACTGTTTGGTTTTGAATCAAACAGATGTGTTTTCACGTGGAAAGGCACAACACTGCTTATATCTTCAGAGTTCCTCTTAGGGAGGTTGTGTCACATCCCAAACCGACTCCGCCGTAGCACGATATTGTTCGCTTTAGGTCACGCCCTCACGATTTTGTTTCTGGGAACTCATGAGGAACTTCCCAGTGGGTCACCCATCTTGGGATTGCTCTAGCCCAAACTAGCTTAACTTAGGAGTTCCGATGGAATCCGAAGCCAGTGAGCTCCCAAAAGGCCTCGTGCTAAATGGAGATGGGCATGTACATATAAGGCATATCACCCCCTCTCCGTTGGTCGATGCGGGATATAACAATCCACCCCATTTACAGGGAACCCAACATCCTCGCCGGCACATCCGTACCGAACAGCAGAGTGGCTTTGATACCATTCTGTCACATCCTAGACCGACTCCACCGTAGCACGATATTGTGTGCTTTAGGCCACGCCCTCACGGTTTTGTTTCTGGGAACTCACGAGCAACTTTCCAGTGGGTCACCCATCTTGGGATTGCTCCAGCCCAAACTCGCTTAACTTTGGACTTCCGATGGAATCCAAAGCTAGTGAGCTCCCAAAAGGCCTTGTGCTAAATGAAGGTGGGCATGTACATATAAGGCACATCACCCCTTATACGTTGGTCGATGTGGGATATAACAGGTTGAATATGAAAAAACATATCTAAGGATTGCAGTCATCATTCATACATTCTCTGAGAGAAAAACACAAAGCGTTCGCTAGATTTCAAGCCCTAGTGCTAGGACTTGAAATATAGATAGTTAAATCTTGGGAGGCAGTCACTTACAAAACTTTAAGCACCGAGAAAGGGTGAAATTACTGTCTTTAGGACACTGCAATATTCTGTAGGCTTCTATCTTAATATCAAGTCAGTTATTTCAATTCTTGAAATAACATATTTATATTTGTTGTTATTCAATTTCGAATTCATTTGGATATAAATTCCGTTTATATATTTGTAGTATTTGAATTTTTGTTTGTATACAATTAGTTATTATTAATATTATTAAGTCACTGATTGTTGTATTTTTCCAACAATGATTAGATATAAGACTAGTTATGTAGTTACTTATCATGTTTAATTTCTCAGATTTTGCTTATCAATTTAGGTTCATTGACTTTTGATCCAACTGAGCAACTTTCCTATTTTATAATGATGAGTCTGTTACAATTAATATTCGCATAGTGTGATTGTATAAATCCTAAGTAGAGATAAATTAGGAATTCTTTGGGATCTAGAAGATCTTTCCTTGTACAATTTGTATTACTTGGAGAGCAAGTTTCTCTCTCCCTTATTATTACTATAAATAAAGGCACTAGACATAAGGAATATCATCTCAGAATTCCTCAAGCCCTTCTCTCTTTCTCTCTTTAAATTTAGGTCACAACACGTTATCAACACGCTCTTTACATTGTGCTAAAAAGAATTATACCGGAGTTTTGGCAATCTTCAATCATGGGAAGTATTATTTTTAATCATTCTTTTTATGATTTACTTTTGTCTTTTTATTGAATTAATATACTTGTTATTGATTCAATTTTCTCCTTGTTATTTTATGTTGAACGAGATTCAACACATTGAAGATGGAAATCAGGAGTTGAAGGCAATTTTACTACAAATCGATTCACCATCATCATCTGCAATCTAAGTACTTCTAAAACACGGCTTCAATTTCTATATTTTTTCAACCTTGATTACATGAACCTTCACCATGATGCATCAACCCAATTTTTATGCTTTTATAAGAATTATAATCTTCTGCTAAATATTGTGTTCGCATTTAATTATATATATATATATATATATCTGTTATATATTATTTTTTCAATTGATGATTGTGTGAAAGAAAGAAAAATTAGGTTTTTTTTTTTAATTTTTGAAAAAAAACCCTTGCGTGAGCCAGCTTGAAGTCACCGCGTCACGGCTCCAGCTGAGTCGACCAAGTCCAGACCCTAGCAACCCCAGTTGGGACGCCCCTGCTCTCGACCCGCACCTCTAACGGGCCCCAATTGGGCTTGTTCCTCATTTTCTTTCTGTCAACCCATTGTCAAACTTTGCATCCCCTTGGGCCTCCTGCCCAAGCCCTCCTAGCTAGCTTGCAACCCAGCCACTTCAATTTTTTGGGCTCGCAGCTCCAAACCTAGTCCACCAAAAATTATTGGGCGATGACGTTCACATTATGTGGGCCCCGTAGACCTACGTTCATCTACCTGTTTGTGTTATATATATGTTGTTGCTCTATATATTGTTTTTGCTTGCAGGTACCCATGAACCCGTAGTTCATAGAATTCGAACTCGTAATTTTGAAAAAATGCCATAGAAACATTTTTTTATGTTTCCTAAAACTCACCACTCATGTAGAGACCGAAGTTGTCCATGATTAATCCACTAAACCAAACCATGTCTTAGGACCCGAATGTTCTAACTTTGATGCTTATGGAGAATTTATTTCTCATAAGCACTAACCACAATCTTGTTCCCTCCATTCAGTTGATTATGGAACTGTAACAAGTTCGATTTCACTGACATGGAAGTTTCTGGCAAAAACTACTTTATGTGAGCACGAATTGTGAAGCTTCATTTGACTATCGAGAAGCTGAGAAACATTGAATCCAACAATGGCGTGGATAGAGCTAAATAAGTCTTCATCATGATCTTCATTCGAAGACTTATGTTTGAAGCATTGTAAATGGAACTACCTCGATGAAGAGGATTCCATGGCTCTTTGACTCGCTCTACGGAACGTTCCGATCATGAAAAGATAATCTTGCCCGAAGCAAGACATATCTTGCCTAACGCAAGACATGATTGACACCCATCATTGAATAGTTACAATTATGAAGTTTATAAAATCCGATCGAATTTTGACTGGAGAAGATTTTTCTCGTCTTTCCATGTTTCTTAACTTGCTCATGAAGTAGCACTGTAGAGAGTGGAGGTTCACTAAATTCTCGGATCTGATGACTATCATATTGCTCACTAAAAAGCATAACAGTGAGAAAGGTACCTCAATGATTCAGTTGGGAGTTACCAAACGGTATAGACCCAGCTTGGGCTGGAGTCTATCGAAGTATAAGCCCTGCTTCAGCAGAGACGTACCGAACCCAGACTCCAGTCTCAGCTGGATCCCACCGAATGACATGCCCTGCTTCGGCAGAGGTGTATCGAACAAAAAGATTTGCTTCGATAGATGCCTACCGAATTTGCTCATACATCGTATGCTGAAGAGTACCGAATAATGGTAGAATTAGGGCCTACCAAGGAAGTGGCATCACGCCTTATTGCGTGATCCTTTAGCACCTAGACCCAAAACTTCAAGAATAAGGGATAGTATCCCCGAACCTCAATTGTGCTGAATCTACTTCTGCTTTAATGGAAGAGATCATTGGTTCTGCATTTGTCTGTGCTTCTACCAATGTATTTAGGAGTACCATTCTCGTAGTCAATATGTGAGATTAATTTTGCTTCACCTAACACATATGGAAAAGCAGAATTTTGACATGGACAACCATGTTGGCCGAACCCCCTATCCAAATTTGGTTTACTTTGTGAATAATTTCCTATGTTCCCGGATTCAAGTTTGGTGTTTGTTTTAGTTGTGGAAATTGTTATAAATATTGTCCTCGAATATGAGTTAATTGGATCGGGTTTCTTATATACATGTGACTAGATTCAATTAAACACGTGATTAGGTATAAATGTGGGGAAGTTAGTTGTCTGGACGAATGTGCTACTATGCACACTAACTTCATACCTAAATCACCCATCTAGTAACAAATTCAAGTCTATTGTCTAACCTGATTAAGGGCATTGGCACTGCTCCTCGTTGTATTAATGTTACTGAATTACCATTAAGGGGCCTTATATTCTCTCTGCTCCAGAAGAACGTCATTGAGTTTTACGGATATTCGAGAGAACAATGATTATGTAACCATTGTAGAAAATAGAGTGGAGTATTTTTGCATCACCTCCAAAATATGACGCCTGAAATTATGTTTTGAGGCCTATGGGCTGCCCCCCAATTGGGACGTGCCATATATAGGCCGGCCTGAAGTCAGGTGATTCGAGCAGTTTACTTGCTTTGGCACAACCGTTTGGGATATTCAGGTTGAAACACGATGCAATGTATTAAACAATGCATCACCTTACATAGAGTAAGGATTTTATGCCTACAATCACATTTTGCCAAGCCAGATCGTTGAAAAAATTAGATTTCTATATCATCCCTAGTAAAGATACAATATAACCTTCTTTTCAAATTGAATTAAAGAGAATAATGTGTACTTATCCAACAAAAAAAAACATACCATGTAAATATGGTTTTGGTTGGTATTATCGACACAATGGTCACATGTTTGTCCACACACAACGCTGCTAAACTCCTGGCCGATGTTAACCTAAAGGCTCACCATCCTGATTATCTCATAAAGTCTAGAAGACTAGATAATACCAGAGAGTTTATATCGAAGATTTTTCGACAAGTATTGCATGTATTTTGGGCTTTTGAACATTGCATTCCTCATGTTCACCCCAAAACAACCTCGCAAAAACAATCATAAAACACATTATCAATTGATCGCCCAGACCTTGGTGAATGCACCAAGCTTTTCGGTTTTTGTCTAAGGCTATGCAATCCTGTATGCAGCAATGTTAGTTCACTTGAGGCCCATTGCCACTCAATACTATTTTGGCGTTACAATTGGTAACTGGGTACAACCCTGATGTTTTATACTTAGGCATTTTGGGTGTGCACCTTATATGTCATATTGCGCCACCGTAATGTACCAATATGGGTCCTCAAAGAAGGATGTGAATCTTTGTCGATTATGATTCTCCTTTGAAATTAGGTTTTTAGATCCCTTGCACGCGATCACTTTACCTCCAGTTTGTGGATTGTCACTTCGATGAGACAATCTTCCCCCTGTTAGAGGGAGATAAGAAGGTCAATGTTCCTGAAGAATGACGCGAATTATCGTGGATGTCCCCACTATGTCTCATCTCGATCCCCATGTTCTAGATTCGAGAGTGTTGCTTCAGACGCTTTCTTTGATCTAGCTAAAGTGACGAGATCACACATACTAGTTGCAAACATGCCTACAAGGATTGATGTACGTAACAGTTGTCGAGTTAACATCCCCAAAGGGTGTGCCGCCTCCGAAGGACGGTTGGCCGCCCTTGTTGGACGGCTCAGTACTCCGGTGGCTAGCCAATCAATCTGTTCTTGGCCTGAAGCGCCATAGATCACTCGGTTCAAAGGATTCACCTCCTTAGAAGTGGAGAAACATGGCACAAAACGAATCCCTTCCTCGATCGCTCCATTCCACCTCATGAAATTAATCCGGATGATCCCGAGACCTGTAGTCTTGGTCCATTATGCATGCATGGATGAGTTATGGAATTGGAATGAGATTATCATTGATGATATTCATGTATATGGTAGCTAGCCGAAATAGTGAAAAGCTACAATATCGAACCGCGTTCCGTTGATGAATGTCGACATATAGAACTAATTGGTTAACAAGAAACAATCCATGTCGAATTAGATTCCTTGGTGAAGCGAAAAGTGTTTAGGCCGGTAGTTCCAACATTATCCAACGCAAAAGAAAGTGTAATGAGATAGTGCTAAGCACGTCTCATAATGCCCTGGATTGATTGCAGCTTATGAACATGGTTGTAACGTATCTATGGGGATCATGATACGTAAATCTACATGGAAGTTTTCAAAGAAATTTTATAGACTGATTCAAATAGTTCTAGACCACAAAACACCCTCTCTTTTAGATTGAGGCTTTCACTTTACGGATTGAAACAATTTGGGTGGATGTGGTATACTCATCTAGGTGAATATTTCATCAGTTAGGGATATGTGAATAAACTATACCCATGCTATACAAAACTTAATTTGCTAGTGTTGCAGTCTATGTCAATGACCTTAATGTATTGTTTGTCGAACTCAGGGGGAGTATCTAGAAGTATACTCACTTGACCTTAATGTACTTTTTTTCCGTACGATTAGGATCATTTTTCCCATTGGATTTTTGTTACCTGATGAGGTTTTGATGAGGCACTCACATCGAGATGGTCATACCTTTGTGCGTTTTCTTACTACTTACGTTATGAAGATGTTAAGTATCAATATTGCATTAACTCACATTTTTCTCCTTAGACTAGTGATTTTGTCCCACATTGGGTTTTACCGTAACCAGATTTTGGTGAGACTTACTCTTATGTGTAAATCCCTATATGAGACTCGCATGTTCTCCATCAGTGCCTACGAGATGACTCATCAACTACTTTAACTTTCAGCATGAAGATCTGATGCGACTACTACTTGAGTATTTACACACCCAAGGGGGAGTGTTATAATTAATATTGGCATGGCGTGATTGTGTAAATCCTAAGTGGAGATAAATTAGGAATCCTTCAGGATCTAGAAGATCTTTGCTTGTACAACTTCTATTACTTGGTGAGCAAGTTTCTCTCTACTTTATTACTGTAAATAAAGGCACTAGGCATGAGAAATATCATCTCAGAATTCCTCAAAACCTTCTCTCTTTCTCTCTTCCCTCTTGCCGTTTTCTCTCTCTAAATTTAGGTTACAATAGAGTGAGCATTTTTTTAGGGTAGATGTTATTTTTTTTGTTTCAAATGCCTTGTATACCCTTCTACACATTTATGCACCCCTAATTTTAATTAGGTATATTTCAGTTACTGATTTACACATATTGACTTTTACATTGTTTCTCTATTTCCTTTTGAGACATAGCAAATTTATAAACCACATAGATAGGTTTATAAATCAAAGTTTATTGACATTATGAACCTAACTAAAGGTCTACTACCCTTCATCACAGGTTCATTAATTTTATAAACCATATCGATACATTTGCTAAATAATTTGGCCTACAATATAGCTTCATTATAATTTTTTCAGCCAAACAACCAATGTGAAGGTTAACAAGGTTCACTATAAACAGCCAAATAACCAAATCTCATTTGAACACACCATGAACAGATATTGTCGGCAATTACTTTTTTTTTTCTTTCTTGTGAATTATATTACCTGCAAGTCTTATAATACAAAAAACTCATGTTTGTTCATTTAAAAAAAAAAAAAAACTCATGTTTACCACACCACCAAACGCAGAAAAAGATGTTCTCATGAACAAAAAAAACATATACACAGAGAAAAAAATATTTGGGTTCACAACAAAATCAGATCGACAAACATCATTGACTTTGCCGATTTTCAAACTTATCGTGAAGGCTCATAAGGGAACCAAACTCCAACAAACAAACAATACCAATTATCAAACCTATGGAAGAAACGTCTAGTTTTGGCATTTGAAATTAAGATGTCAATAAAATCTACTAGAATTCAAGGATTAATTGAAAAGCAAGATATAAATTCCCTTTTGAAAAGATGGCATATGAGGTAAATTGGGAAAACCTCAAACCCTATTACCTAGTCTACATGGCAGACAATTACTATAGTGGACCGCAATTTGTAATTAATTGTAGTTGGAGTAGACCCTATGCAATGTTAATAAATCGGACCAAGAAAAATAAGCCCCTATGATAAAATAGCCAGAGCCGGCCTAAGAATGTGCCCGTGGTGGCATCACAGGAGACCTTTGGTTTTTTGGGGCCCCCTAAAATTTTTGTAAATTTATAACGGATTCATTCTTTGTGTTCTTAACGTAGTTGGTAATTACCTACTCTTATTTTGCGGAATCTCGTAGTTGTGTTTTACTATTTTGCATGGTTTTTTAAATGTCTTCCCTCTGTTTTTTCTAGTGAATTATTCTTTTCCTTTCTTACATCAATTCATGATAAGTTTATTCGTTTAGTATTTTCATGTAAGACTATAAGAGGGCCTGAACCCAAAATTTCAGAGTTAACCCTTATAATAGGCTGTAGAATATTAAGGTAAGTCACGCATGCATGTGCTCGTGGGTTGATTGTGACCATTGATATTTTGTAAGTTTTACATGAATCAACGAGACACTACATTAATGTATATATAATATAAATTTACCTTAATAAATAATGAGTTTGAAAAGGAAATATCTTCCTAAAAGTGTAAGAATTTTCTAGTCGCATTGGCCGGACCAAATGTACACCTCTCTGCACCACCAATTTGAAAAGAATGTATGTCGTATACGTATCCAATAATGCAATAAACATTTACGAAAGATCAACGCATCATGTCGGGCTTGAATACATTAGATATAATTAGTTTATCATAGTAATATTTGTGTGCTTTTCTAACTTTTGCAGTGGAGATTTTTACTCGTACAAGCCCGACTTACCTTGAGCCGTTGAACGTCCTGACTTAGGACTAGCTAGTTAGTTTATCATAGTTTGTATGACCAGCAGTACTGACCTAGCTAGAGCTCATGAAACTTACAGCAAACGCCAATAAAAATTTTGAACACCAGAAACTGTGGTTTTCCATTTAACAAGCAACATAACATCAGTGGCAGCTGGAGCTCGGGACCCCTCTACAATTCTCCCAAAATCTTGCAGGTTCCCCTTTGTACTAATTTACCCGCAAAAGCAAAACTTTCCTAGGTCGTCGGCAGGGCCGGCCTTGGCTATAGGCCGGATAGGCCATCGCCTAGAGCCCCCAAATTTAGGAGCCCCAAAATTCTGTACTTGTTTACATATAATAATATAATATGTATGTTAAAAAAAATTAAGTTATATATTATATCAATATAATAGTATATGTGTGTAGGGACAAACGTGAGAATATTTTGGTTTTATCCAATTGTCTTCTTGATTTTATTTTCAGTTATTGATATTGTGTCGTATGTGCTGTCTCGTCTTGGTTTTCAGTTTTCTTCATTTTTATTTGTTCAGATTCAATCTGTTTTGGACTTTTTAAAGTGTGCTATTATGGTTTATTGTTGCTATTAACCGATTATTGGCCAAGAGCCCCATTTTTTTTGTTTGCCTATAGCCCCCAAAAATTCAGGGCCGGCCCTGGTCGTCGGGCACTGCATAAGACAATGAAAAGTTCATGATGAAACAAAATAATATGCATCTAATTAAGGTTACTTTGCAAGAACATGGGAAACTGTGAAACTGAATAATAGAGACCTTCATTGGTTTTAAGGTATCTGCAAACTAAAACAGTCAAATTATTTAGTATGAGTGAGAAATGAGAGAATGCATGCCTTTGGGTCAGGTTACAGGGAAAATTACTCACAACTATTCACTTCAATGGGCGTTTCTCTCCTGCGGACGAAATATGCAGATGATTCGTGCGGATGAAGATCCAACGATTGTGATCAGCTGAATCTATTGGTAGAACCGAGTCCTAATGACCCGTATAATTCATGGGTAAAACCTAATCTAATTTTAGAAATTTTAAAAGTAAATCTACGCGCGCCTTACAGTGAAGATAAGGCGCTCAGACCCTTATCCAAAAACCCTTGTTGTAATGTCTGTCGTCGCAGCCACTGTCCAACTGTGGAGCGCGGTGATTCGTGGCTCTGCACTGCTTCGAATTTTAGCTGTAGCCTCTACCCATTCTTTTTCCTGTTTGAGATTGAGTTCAAAGTTCTGGGTTGTGAAATTCGATTTCGGGGAAGTTTCTATACTATTCTTGATTTTGTGAAATTCAAATCAATCATGCTGGGTTGTTATAACTTGGGTTATTTGGGTGAAAATTAAGACTTTATATAAATATTGGTGAAACTCATGTTGGGTTGTGATAAGTTGGGTTATATTTGTGTAACTTTGAAGCAACAAGTTATTGATTTGGATTTCAATGGGGGATAACAGAGAAGTAGACAAAAATATAGAAGAAACTGAGGATGTAGATGCACAAGATGAAATTGGTGAAGGGAGGGCTGAATTTGTGGTACCAAATGTAGAAAATGAGTTTAGACCCAAAGTGAATATGGAGTTTGATTCATTGGATGCAGGCTATGATTTTTACAATAGTTATGCAATCGAAGTTGGGTTTGGGATCCAGGAACATAGTAGTAAAAAGGGTAGTGGTGGTGAGGGGTTGGTAAGTAAGGAATTTGTTGGTTGCAAACAAGGCAAAAAGAAAGTGGATGCTAATCCCAAACCCAATCGAAAAGGGAAGAGGGTAGACACTAGAACTAACTGCAAGGCGAAAGTTGCATTGTTGAAGCCGAATGGTCATGATAAGTTTGATGTAACAGTTTTCGAAGAGCGACACAACCACCGTATGGCAAGCGCCTCACACTTACTTAGATCTCATCATTGGGTTTCCAAGGCAAAGAAGGTGATGATTGAACAATGTGCGGAGGTGAATATTTTCATAAGTAAACAAGTGGGTTTATTGGAGGTGTAAAGTGGAGGAATCAAAAATATTGGTTACATATATGTATAATGCCGAAAGGGACTTGCGAGCTCATCTAACCAAACATGATGCATAAATGCTTAAAGAGCATTTTAAGGATGAGAAAGAGAAAAACAAGTCATTCTGTTTCAAGATGGAGATTGACGAAGTCGGAATACTTGGTAATTTCTTTTGGACGGATGCTAAGTCAAGATGT
This sequence comes from Gillenia trifoliata, assembly GCA_018257905.1. NCBI lineage: Eukaryota > Viridiplantae > Streptophyta > Magnoliopsida > Rosales > Rosaceae > Gillenia > Gillenia trifoliata. Next base: position 20,752,767 of record CM031086.1, read on the forward strand.
GCTTATGCATATTTTGATGATATGATTGTGTTTGATACTACTTTCAACACCAATGTTTACCGGATGATGTTTGCTCCTTTGTTAGGAGTCAATAATCATGGTCAAACCACAGTATTGGATCATGGATTCATAAAAAATGAAAAGACAAAGAGCTTTGAGTGGTTGTTTGAAGAATTCTTTAAAGCTATTTCTGGTGAGCCGCCCAAAATGATCATCACGGATCAAGATCCTACCACAGCAAAGGTGATTGGCAGCAAACTACCTATAACCTTTCATTGGTATTGCATATGGCATATTATTAATAAATTCAAGGATAAGGATTGGGTTGAGGTCATTTTTAAGGATTTGCATGATTGCATATAGGATATCAAAAGCAAAAAAAGAATTCAAGGCTAGGTGGAATGCGTTGGTAGAAGAACTTCAATTGCATGATGAAAATTGGCTTGAGGACATTTATGGATTGCATGCAAATTGGGTTCCCGCATTTTGTAAGCATGTTTTTTTTTGCCGGAATGTCAAGCAATCAATGTGGGAGAGTGCTCACGCTTTTTTCAAGCAGTATGTGCATCGGAAACACTCTTTGACTGAATTCATCATCTGTTTTAATCGAGCCCTTGGACGGCAACGTAAAAAAGAGGTGGTTACTGACCATAATTATAAAAACTCATCACCTCCTATATGCAGCTTTGCATCCTAATGGAAGCTCAGATGGCCAAATTGTACACTCGGTTTATGTTTTAAAGGTTTCAAATAGAGGAATTGAAGAGTGTTACCTTTTTCTTGAAGAGAATTCAACGAATGCCAATGAAGAAGTGTATGACGTACTTGAGAGGGCTGGAAGGGTCATAAAGGTGAAGAGTTTGGTGTATGATAAGGTCTCTGATTATGCTAAATGCAGCTGCAAAGGGATTGATTTTTGGGGAGTTCCTTGTCAGCACATATTGGCATATTTGAGAATGAAGCAAATAGAGTTGATGCCTTAGTAGTACATACTAAAAAGGTGGCTTCAGACTGCCAAGTCATGTATTGTTTTGGATAGTGAAGGCAAAGAAGTCATCGAACATGCCAACAATTCTATCTTGTCGAAAAGAGCAAGCTTTTCAAAAATATCTTCAGATTTGATTGACCGTACGGTGATGTTGAAGAAAGCTAGCCAACTTCTCTCCCTCACTTTGAAATCCTTGCATACGAAGCTGAACTCAATGGTTGGCGTTGGTAAGTGTAGGCAAAAAAGAAAACAAGGTGAAGAGGTAGGTAGCAATTAGGTGGTGAAAGATCCATTTCAAGTAAAAAGAAAATGGGCGTCGAAAACAAGTCGAAAAGACAAGCAAGGCCAAAATCGGAGACTTACTGGGGGCAAGCATAATTGTCTATTACCAAACACAAGGTAAGCAACAAAATTAATTGTCGCTTATGCTTTTTCAATCAATATTATAGTGTTAGTAATATTTAAAACAAGTCATTATTGTTTTGTAATGGTTCAGGTCTTGTCTCACTAATGGCGCAGAACTAACACAAGATACCCCAAAGTGCCAATGCTAGTTGTGGTAGCGAAAGAACTGACAATACACAGCCTGTGCAAAATTCGCAGCCGAAGAAATCTTGTAAGAGTGCTAGGGTAGTTGGAAATTCGTCAGTGCTGGATGATTTTTACTAATATATGCTTGATAATCCGTTAAGCAAGGTTTGAAAAGGCGTTTGTGGTGGTTAATATTTTTTATTTCCAGTGTAATATGTCCAACCGAATGACATTTTATCCTAATATATGAAAACTTATGTGATTTAAAATGTGTTTGATGTTATAATCGTGATGAATTATGTGAAACAGTTTGGTTTTGTAGTGGATTACGTCATATTGATACATGTTATGAAAGTTTATGACTAAAGATGATTCGTTATGAAAGTTTATGAGAAGTAAAGACATGAGCACTAATTGAAACAATAAACCAAGTTAGCATTTGTAAATGGTATTAAATGTTTGACTTTATAGACAAGCATAACAAAATACATCTGGATTTGAAAACTAGTTAATAGATAATTGAATGAAGTACTGAACCGGATGACAAAATGTCCAAATTAAAGAGGCAATTTTGATCACCGTAATAAGAAGACAGATTCAACCTTAAGGACCTTGGGGTCTTTTGCGAGCATCCTTTAAGTGCTCGTGCTCTTCGTAGTCACCTTCATCTTTGACGATCTCTTCCATGTGATGGGGCAAAATGTTGTCCCACTCATAGCCCTTGTAGTTGTTGAGTTTCCTGGCATATTATTGGGACAATTTAATTCAAATAATTATATACGCAACGAAAAAATAAATAAATAACATACAATATATTATCCCAATTATATATCCGGTTGGTTGTAATCGATAAAGCAACAAAGAAAGATGGCGAAGAGATTACTTACATGAATTCTTAGCCACGTGCACCACTCCATAAGATCATCCTTGTGCTTGTGTTCTTCCTATTTATGATGAACTACGAGAAAGCTCCCCAAGTTTTGAGCTTGTAGAAGTATCCACATTGACACACCAACGACGGATGATGGAGTGAGGGATTCGATTGTGCTAGATGGACCACTCACTTGGAACAGAGTATTTAGGCGGCACACTGTAGAGTATTTTGACTAGAGTTTTCTCTCTTTTCTCTAAAGGACAAATCTTAGCATTAAGCATTAGAGACATATGAAAAAACCCATGTGGGATATATATATATAAAATAACTCCATTTATTAAAATGCTTTACCCATTTTCAGTTTCTGAATCAGGGATAAAAACAAAGATTGAAGGAATTAATGTTTTGTTTGAATTCTCTCATAAACAATGTATTAATTCTATTCAAAAGGTTAATGATTCTGTAACTAATAAATTTGTCTTATGCCTTGAAGACGTTAAAGATCCAGGCAATTTTAGTCTATTTGATAAATGTTTGTTTTGGTTCAGTATTGCTTTAGGTCGAATGCTTATACCAGCATGGGAACTTGTGTTTGTTTTCTGTGGCGATTTTGCAGTGTAAGACCTGTGTTGAGCTGTGTGAAGGCGTTGAGGGCAGTATAGCAGCGAAGGATGGAAAAACTCATAGAAAACTCAATCATAATGACAAGTTTATTCAGATCGTTTAGCAAGAGATCTACCTGTAATGGGGAGTGTGAAGGCGTTGAGGGCAGTATAGCAGCGAAAGACGGAAAAACTCATAGAAAACTCAATCATAATGACAAGTTTATTCAGATCGTTTAGCAAGAGATCTACCAGTAATAGGGAGTGCTCGACTAGCGAGCGTAGCCCAAGTGTTGTGAGAGTTAATAACACGGAAGAAACAACTATCTTCAACATCGAGAAAGATAAATAATTTGCAAAGGGATTTCTTGGGTCCAATGAAAAGGATTTTTATCTATACCTTTCTGCTTCGAAATGTCAAAAGGTTGAGCTTTGGATAAGGATTAGGAGATCCTTTACGATTGGCACCAGATGAAGAGGAAGGTTTATTAATTTCAATACCTCTGGAAAACGGAACAAGCTGATTTGTTGACCCCGAGCCTTGACTCTCCTGCCTTCTTGTCTATTTAAGGAGTCTCCCTCCTCAGTAGACGGTGTGCTTAAAATCTCCAATTCTGCAATTTTCTTTACTTTTTTATTTTTTGCAAGTGTGAGAGTGATTTCATTTTTCTGCAAACTCCGTTTTGAAGGACTCCAACGTTAGAAGCTTCAAAATCAATCTTTACTTGCTAGTTGTTGGCATTTTTCAACCCCTGTTTAGTTTTCGAGAAGTATTTCATGGGTATCACCCCTTCTCTTATACAATTGAGATCTGCACCTGTATCAATTAAGGTCTCCATGGAAAACTTAAAAGTTTTATTAATAACAAAAGTGATAATGGCTAACCATTTCTGATTAGCAAAGGTGTCCATGTTATTAACTTTGCAAGAAAAACATTTTGTATGGCTATCTCCCCACTCGTTCAGAGTAATGATATTCAAAATAATTATTTTTGAAAAAGCAATCATATGTTTGTTATCACTACGATAACGATGCAGAATGTTAATGGAGTTGGGTTTCACCAAAAGACGTTCATACCAGAACCTTGTTTTCAGGCCTTGTTTCAAGTGATCTTTCAGATAAATGTCTACGACCTTTTTAGGCTCAATCAGCCGGTCAGAAGAATCAATAATTTGCAAAGATAGTGTACACTAGAGTATGTACTGAATCCTCAGTTCCATCTTCAGTAACTGAATCCATTACCTGACTTCTAGCAATAGAGTTTAAGTTAAAATCCCACCAACCTCGAAGTTGTCCAATGAATCCTGCTACAATGGCATGTGCAATAGCTCTATCAGATGCGGTGCTCATTCTAGCTGCTGCTGCAAACATCATCATGTGTCTCATTGTGTTGAAGATTTGGTAATCACTTTGTCCGTCTATGTTCCATTCAACAATAGACCTTCCATCGTAGTGTACCTGGCTTAGCATATCATTCTCTTCAAATTGTATATCAACAGGAGTGGGTAGCTCCCAGATGAGATTTCTATGCTAAAATATGTTAATAACATGGACACCTTTGCTGATCAGAAATGGTTAGCCATTATCACTTTTGTTATTAATAAAACTTTTAAGTTTTCCATGGAGACCTTAATTGATAGAGGTGCAGATCTCAATTGTATAAGAGAAGGGGTGATACCCATGAAATACTTCTCGAAAACTAAACAGGGGTTGAAAAATGCCAACAACCAGCAGGTAAAGATTGATTATCTTTTAGCAGGATTGAGAAGAACCGAAGAACAAATTCAGATTCCTTGTTACAAAGATGAACCTCTCGAACATCTGGCACAGAGAAACCCAATTCAACTTGGAAGCTTCAAAATCAATCTTTACCTGCTGGTTGACTAAAGAAGAGCTGAACAGCTTAACGGTAAGGGTTCGAAAACTAGAAGAACAGGCTTCTAGCAGCGAACCAAGTGAGGTTGATTCTGAATCTCATATGGATAAAATGTTTACTGATTTCAATGTTAAAAATAATAACGACAAGGTTGATTTTGAACCTGAGAATGAGATTTCTGTGCTAAAATATGTTAATAACATGGACACCTTTGCTGATCAGAAATGATTAGCCATTATCACTTTTGTTATATATATATATATATATATATAATAACCCTATCCGCACCCTACCATTGGGCTTGACGCCAAAGGCTTTAGTTCTTGTGTTAAGTCCACTCCACTAACCCACTTGGACTTGTGACTTGAACCCCTTTTAATTAAATAAAGCCCAATGCTTATTTTAATTAAAACATGTCCACTAGTCTCAAATATTTATTAATATAATTAACAATTAATCGTATATACTAAACCAAATATTTATTTCAATATAATTAACAATTAATTATATCTCATTAGCATCCATGTAACGTCGTTAGTGCTATCATAGTTGTGTGACACCTAGCAGCATGTCATGGCTATTCGAATTTGTTGAAATACATAAATAAATAGTTGCAGGGCACATCGGGATGGTTTGGATGATGTATCGGGTTGCTGTTTACTCATCGGGTTGGCTGTATAACCCTCGTCGGGTTAACTCCTCTATCCACTGAACTTCTGCGTGCTCTCTGCTGCGCTGACGTTTTCTGTACATGCGTGTTCTGCTATCTGTTCCAGTCATCTTTCCTTGATTAAAGGAAGATGACTGATTAGTGGCGTGTGTTGGTATTAGTGTAATCTCCTTATTTTAAGGATTAGATTGGAGCGTAGGTTTACCCGGTCACTAGAAGTCATTCTGGTAACTGGGTTGTCTCTTTCTTTTCTATATGTAAAGCATACTTGTGTAAATTGAAACTTAAGAAATACAAAACAATTTATTGTGAAGATTTCTTCATGGTATCAGAGCAGGTTCAATCTTAACCTGACTCTAAAAATTTTCCTTTTCCGCTGTAAAATTATTTCATCAAAATGGCTGAGGAAGGATCTGTAAATTTGAGAGGGGAAAACTCAAATGCCCCCCCCTCAAATGTTACCTACTCAGATACCTCAGAATTTGAGGTAAACACCAATCAACGACTATGTTCAATCCTTCTGAACGAGTTCAATTATCTACCATGGTCCCGAGCTGTTTCGTTGGCCCTTGGAGGAAAGGGAAAGCTCGGCTTCGTTAATGGAGGTATGGAAGTTTCAGACGTCTCCTCACCTCTGTATAGTGGATGGCTGTGCAAAGACCAACTTGTTATGTCGCTCCTTCTTAATACAATGGAGAAGCATATAGCTGAGATATTCAGCTATTCTAATTCCTCTCAAGAGTTGTGGAAAAGCTTGAAGGAAATGTACAGAAATCAAAACAACTACGCACGAGTATTCCAGCTGAAGAAAGACACTGCCAGTCTTCAGCAAGAAGGTAAGTCCTTTGTTCAACATCTCGGGAAGCTCAAGACTCTGTGGAATGAGCTAGATGTGTACCTGCCACATACTACTGATCTTGCAATACTACTCAAAAGGGCAGAAGAAGACAGAATCTATCAGTTGCTGGGAAGTTTGAGCCCAGACTATGAGGACTTAAGAAGCCACATCTTGATGAGCCAAGAATTACCTTCATTCAACAATGTCTGTGCTATTGTTCAGAGAGAAGAAGCACGAAGGAAGGTAATGAGTATTGAGCAAAGTCCTAAGGTGACGGAATCTCGTGCGTATGTATCTCACACCAAGCATGCTGAAGCAAAGGTGTACAAGGGCAGATTCCCGCATCTAAAGTGCAAATACTGCAATGCTGTCGGGCACACTGAAGAGAAGTGTTGGATAATTGACTCTGGTGCCACTGATCATATGACAAACAAAATAAAAAATTTAAAGGATTTTAAACCTTTTTCAAAACCATCACATGTGTCTGTTGCAAATGGTAAAACGGTACTAGCCTTAGGTACTGGAGAAACCAACCTTTTTTCAACCAAAACATCCTCCAGTGTTTTATATGTACCATCTTTTCCTTTCCAATTATTGTCTGTTGGAAAAATCACAAAAGATTTTAACTGTCGTGCAATTTTTTCCTCGAATAATGTAATTTTTCAGGATATTATCACCAAGAAGACGATTGGTGAAGGGATCTTCATAAATGGACTTTATTACCTGTGCAGAAACAACACAAATCAAGCTCTGCAAGCCAAGTTAAAGTCCATAGATGAAAATCTGTTATGGCATAGAAGACTAGCTCATCCTTCTGAGTTTGTATTGTCAAAAATTTTTCCAAATGTTTGTAAAGCAGTCATTGACTGCGAAACGTGTAAATTTTCGAAATTCACAAAATTGCCATTTGGCAAATCCCAAACTTCGACCTGTAAACCTTTTGAACTTATACACAGCGATGTGTGGGGTCCTGCTACTGTATCAATGGAAGGTTTTAGATATTTTGTATTGTTTGTTGATGACTTTACTAGAATTAGTTTTGTCTATCTGATGAAGTCAAAAAGTGAAGTTTTCAATATTTTTAAGGACTTTCATATTTACATAAAAAACCAATTTCAATCAAATGTCAAAATTTTTCGATCTGATAATGGTACAGAATTCATGTCCAACAATATGTTTCAATATCTATGTGAACATGGCATCATCCATCAAACAAGGTGTGTAGGTACCCCCCAACAGAATGGTGTCGCAGAACGAAAGAACCTGGATCTTTTCGAAAAAACTCGATCTCTTATGCTCCATATGAATGTTCCTAAGAGGTTCTGGTCATCTGCCCTGCTTACAGCAACATACCTCATCAACCGACTGCCAAGTTCAGTATTGAAGTTCAAATCCCCTTATGAAGTACTAAAGGGTCGGAAAATCGATTTGATACACCTCAAGGTGTTTGGCTGTGTTTGCTATGTACACATCCAAGCAAAAGATCGCGATAAGCTGGATGCCCGAGCCACTAAATGTGTATTCATTGGGTATTCCTCCACTCAAAAAGGATACAAATGCTTTGATCCAGTCACCAAGAAATGCATGGTGTCTAAGGATGTTGAATTTGAAGAACACAATCCTTATTTTGAGAAGGTTCCAACTCAGGGGGAGGAAGAATTCAACTTGTTACCACTGCCTCAAACTTTTGCAGATCCAGTGATACAAGAAGACACTACAACTAATCCACAGGAGTTGAGGGAACCACACCACATGATAGATCGAACCCCAGAGCAATCCAACGACAGTGCAGAGAATGAGGAAATCGATCAAAATCAAGAAGCTCGAGTGATCAAAAGGAACCCCCCACGTGCTAGGAAGCCTCCAGCAAAATTACAAGATTATGTGACTTATGCCTCACGGTATCCAGTCACATGTAATTTCAGTGCAATGTCTCCTTCCTATGTTGCCTTTGTAAGTGCTCTAGATAAGCATTGTGAACCAACAACCTATCAAGAAGCAGCTCTTCTTCCTCAATGGAAACAAGCGATGGATGAAGAGCTCAAGGCTTTGGAAGATAACTGCACGTGGAGTCTTGTTCAACTTCCTCAAGGAAAGAAGGCTGTTGGAAGCCGATGGATATACAAAATCAAGTTCAAAGCTGATGGCTCTGTGGAAAGGTACAAAGCTCGGCTTGTGGCCCGTGGTTTCACTCAAACCTTTGAGGTTGATTATAAAGAAACATTTGCCCCCGTTGCTAAGATGAACACCGTGAGGGTCCTTCTCTCGGTGGCAATAAATAATGGATGGTCGCTCTATCAAATGGATGTAAAGAATGCCTTCCTTCATGGAGAACTCCAAGAAGAGGTTTACATGCAACTTCCCCCAGGGTATGATTCTTCAAAGGGAAATTTGGTCTGTAAACTGCACAAGGCGATATATGGGTTGAAGCAATCACCTCGAGCATGGTATGCTAAACTCAGTTCGGTACTAACCAAGATGGGCTTCACACACAGTAATGCTGATTCCTCATTATTTGTCCGCACAAATGTGAGAGGGAAACTTGTGGTTCTTATCTATGTTGATGATTTGATCATCACTGGAGATAGTGCTGCAGAAATTGCAGACCTAAAGCAGACTCTACAGCAAACTTTTGCCATCAAAGATTTGGGGAAGTTAAAGTACTTTCTGGGGATAGAGATGGCTACATCCTCCAAAGGACTGTTTATTCACCAACGCAAGTATAGTATGGACCTCCTCAAGGAAGAGAAGATGCTCGATTGCAAGCCAACCACTACACCAGTTGACAGCAAACTCAAGCTCAACATTGATGGAGAGGTCATACCGGATGTAAAGCATTATCAGAGACTGGTGGGACGACTCATTTATCTCACAATCACTCGACCTGATATTACCTATGCAGTTAGTATGGTTAGTCAGTTCATGCATGCACCTACTGCACACCATATGCACATTGTCAGAAGAATTCTGCGTTATCTCAAAGGTACTGTCGGTCGAGGAATTCTCATGAAGAACAACCAGTCTATTGATATTTGCGGCTATACAAATGCAGATTGGGCTGGAAATGAAGTTGATAGAAAATCGACAACTGGCTACTGCACATTCGTTGGTGGAAACCTTGTCACCTGGAAAAGCAAAAAACAACAAGTTGTTGCTCGCTCAAGTGCAGAGGCTGAATATCGGGCAATGGCAATCACGGCGTGCGAGTTAATATGGCTTAAAGGTTTGCTCTCTGACCTTGGTTTCCCTAGTTATGCACCCATGTTTCTTATGTGCGACAATCAGGCAGCCATTCACATTGCTGCCAATCCTGTGTTCCACGAGAGAACTAAGCATATTGAAGTAGACTGCCATTTCGTTCGAAATCAAGTTCAATCTCAACTCATCAGCACCGTTTTCACAAGAAGCCATGATCAGCTTGCAGATCTTTTCACCAAACCATTGTCATCAGTTCATCTACATCGTCTTTTAAGCAAGCTTGGATCTACTAACTTACTAGATCCAGCTTGAGGGGGAGTGTTGAAATACATAAATAAATAGTTGCAGGGCACATCGGGATGGTTTGGATGATGTATCGGGTTGCTGTTTACTCATCGGGTTGGCTGTATAACCCTCGTCGGGTTAGCTCCTCTGTCCACTGAACTTCTGCGTGCTCTCTGCTGCGCTGACGTTTTCTGTACATGAGTGTTCTGCTGTCTGTTCCAGTCATCTTTCCTTGATTAAAGGAAGATGACTGATTAGTGGCGTGTGTTGGTATTAGTGTAATCTCCTTATTTTAAGGATTAGATTGGAGCGTAGGTTTACCCGGTCACTAGAAGTCATTCTGGTAACTGGGTTGTCTCTTTCTTTTCTATATGTAAAGCATACTTGTGTAAATTGAAACTTAAGAAATACAAAACAATTTATTGTGAAGATTTCTTCAGAATTAGATAGAAGTATTCGTGATATAATCATGATACTATTTCAAACCTTGATTGTAGTTACAATGTAATTCGGTTAGTATATCATCCATATCCCGAACAAGATTTATGTGATATGGATTTATGTCAAATCACATGTAGTCATCTATGATCACCATGATTCATCTCAAGTTGAAGCTGTTCTTACAAACATAGCTTGATCAACAAGTACTCTGCGCAGAGATTTCCGAGATGAATCTTCAAATGGCTTCGAGGGATATCTCCTTCTATTGAATAATTAACAGAAGGTGATAGATTCCTGCATTCACGTATCTCCATGTTAATGCACATGATCCCGATCCTCACACATTAGGGCTTCGTTATCGTTTGAGAGCTTCGAGGTGAGGCTAAAGATCACATTTACTAACATGAGATAACTAGTGATGCCTTAGATCTAAGAACTATTTGCATACTACAACCCGAAGCTTTGTAACGTTTGACATAAGGTAAGCATCCATACGTTTAAGCTTCTTGGGAGGTCAATGTTCAGTGAACTTGTTCAACAGACAAGCACCAGTATATCCACCACGTGTCTAACACGCATAGCACGAGATCATGCTAATCTTAATTCGATATACACCGGCCTTACCGGATAGTCAATGTCCAGTTGACTTTGCAAACGACTAGGAACTTTGTTTAAGGACTAGATAACTATGGAATACAAGTCTCCCTTCCCTAACCTCATTTAGGACACTGATTTCATACCGTAAATCATGCGGACTCATTTATAGTATGTTATCTTTCTAATAAAAAGCCAAACTCATGAATGAATAAATCTTGCCCATTCATTTTTTAATTAATATGGAGTTGTGACATAATATCAATATTATGAAATTGGCTTTTAGGGCACAACTGCAACTGTGGTTACCATGGAAAAACGTATGAAATTTCTCAAACCCATGGTGGAAAGCCGAGTCCAAGTCTTCTTCAAGCTTCTTTGCCGCCCATTGCTTGAATTACTTAGCATGTGTAGCTTCCTCTTCTTCAGTACCAGTTGATCGTACTTATGCTTCTGGCTATTGTCACGCCCCAGACCCAGAGTCGGTGGAAAAATAACCTCGCGCCCGGCGCCCGAATAAAAATTAAAACAAAAAAGAAAAATAAAACTTCTCTTATAAAAATAATATCAAATCCTTACAGGTGTATAAAAATAAAATAAAACCCTTAAATCTCTTCTCTAACACAAACTCAGCTCGTCTAATCCCTGTCTTGCCAAATAACTCATCTGGAAAATAAAAATGGTGGGGGGTGAGCAACAGCCACCGTCGCCCAGTGAGTAGAATATGTAAAATGCTAGTCAAGCAATGCCATTTTACACATATTAGAAAATAGGATGCTTATATAAAATCATAATTCCATATCACATCACCCCTTTACATGTTCATTATATCCTTCATCAAATGTAACTCACTACGTGACCCCTATTGGCTATTCTGCCCTAATGTCCTAGTGTGCAGTTTACATTTATCCCTCGAAATAATGCAACACTAAAGTTCTCATGCTCCATGAACAATCTCAAACAATTCCACATATCACCATATAGAATAATCCCAAAATAGTTCACAAATAAGACATGCTTGACTTAAAAACAGAGAGATATTTGTAAGTAGCGTAAAACCCATAATAGCTCATGGTTTTTGTATTTATTAGAAAATACAAAATTTTTGAAACACATTACATAAACCACTCACCTCGATCGATAGCTAAAACCTCATCAAGACAATTGATCTACCTATCCCAACATATCAAATCCTAACTCCCAATTTCTCTCTCTCACTCTTCTTTTCCCAAGTAAAAAGTAATATTTTGCATGCATACAAATACGCACGCTGCCTACACTTTGGTTACCTCGACTAACTATCTCATGTCTAAAATGAAGGAATGCAACTCCTATTTATAGGGAAATGATAGCGGCAATAGTAGATAAGTGCGCTAGTTTGTGTGGGTAAGATTTAGCTAGAAAACCATGAATTGGATGGAAATGTAACTGCTGGCTTTACTTGTAGATAAAGTAATTTGGTTGGTCCAATAAGAAGAAGATCAACATAAGGCAACAATGCATATCTTAAGGCTTGGTGGCGTGCATGTAGAATACTTGCATGGCTGCAATCATGCCACCTCTGAAAGCTTAGAGGTTAAGGATACAATAACCACCTCAAGACAGCTCCATAGTAATAGAAGATAATAACGAAACCTCACCAGTACACGTTCATCTTAATAAAGTTATGGTTAATGCAAGGGATCTATAGCTGTAACTAATAGATAGGAATATATATATATATATATATATATATGGGGTTTAAAATACGGGTCTTCACAGCTATGTATTTGGTGTTTGTACCTAGCTGATTTGTACAACTCCTCATTGAGCTTCTTGTTTAACTTGACGAATGCAGACTCTTATTCCACACACTTTTAATGCCACACACTTACAACAATCTATGTCTTTGCTTCAGCAATTTTATCGATCTGATCATCAAATTCATAATCGCCTCCCAAATCACCTATTACATTTGAGCTTGCCATGGTGGTAAGAGTATGATTTTTGTATTTTTTTGGATTGACTTTTGAACAAGTGGCTGCTGATGAAACTGTGTTTTGTCCCAAAGGTTAAGAGTTGGTCTTATAGTAGGTAACATGCATTGAGAATAAATGCCACACCAACACAAAACGGGTGGACTTGATTGAAAAATGACAGTTTATCGTGGATTTATTGATTTATGTGGCTTTATGAAAAGCTGTGTTTTCATTGCTGCATTCTCCTGTAGTCACTTTAGAACTAAATGCTTTCCAGTTTGCCTTCCAATTTAATCACCATTTTATGTAACAATGAATGCATGTCTAGGAGAGGCCAATTTGTTTTCAGTTTGTTACTTCCAAAAGCACACAATAACTTGTATGTATGTTTCAATGCATTTGAATAAGGTCATCTCTCTGCATCACCTCCTCCAACTGTTGGAAATAGAACAACAATCAATGATAAATTTATTTATGCTAATATTGTCCGCACAAATGTGAGAGGGAAACTTGTGGTTCTTATACATGTTGATGATTTGATCATCACGGAGATAGTCTTTGCGAAATTGCGGAACTGCGCCGGACTACGGCAAACTTTTGCCATCGAAGATTTGGGGAAGTTAAAGTACTTTACGGGGATAGAGATGGCTACATCCTCCAAAGGGTTTGTTTATTCACCAAAAAACGCAAGTATAGTATGGACCTCTCAAGGAAGAGAAGATGCTCGATTGCAAGCCCGGCCCAGCTTTACCCAGGTTGACGGCAAACTCGAAGCTCGGCATTGATGGAGGTAAATGCAGGATGTAAAGCATTATCGAGGGCGAGGTAGGACGACTCATTTATCTCACAATCACTCGACACGATATTACCTATGCGGTTAGTATGGTTAGTCGGTTCATGCATGCACCTACGCACACCGTATGCACATTGTCGGAAAGTGCATTATCTCAAAGTGCGCCGATTCGAGGAATTCTCATGAAGAACAACCGGTCTATTGATATTTGCGGCTATACGAGATGCGGTGGGGTTTGGAAATGAAGTTGATAGAAAATCGACAGCGCTCTGCACATTCGTTGGTGGAAACCTTGTCTGGAAAAGCAAAAACCATGATTGTTGCTCGCTCGAGTGCGGGCGGTGAATATCGAGCCCGATGGCAATCACGGCGTGCGAGTTAATATGGCTTAAAGTTTGCTCTCGACCTTGGTTTCCCTAGTTATGCACCCATGTCTGCTTGTGTGTGCGACAATCGGGCGGCCATTCACATTCTTTGCCAAATCACAGTAATTCCACGAGAGAACTAAGCATATTAGTAGGCTATGCATTTCGTTCGAAATCCAATTCAATCTCAACTCATCGGCACCGTTTTCACAAGCCATGATCGGCTTGCGAGATCTTTTCACCAAACCATTGTCATCGGTTCATCTACATGGGTCTTTTAAGCAAGCTTGGATCTACTAACTTACTAGATCCGGCTTGAGGGGGGGGAGTGTTGAAATACATAAATAAATAGTTGCGGGGGCACGTCGGGATGGTTTTGGATGATGTATCGGGTTCTTTGTTTACTCATCGGGTTGAGTACATATAACCCTCGTCGGGTTAGCTCCTGTCAGCGAACTTACTGCGTGCTCTGGCTAGCGGCGTTTTGTACATGAGTGTTATGTGTGTCTGTTCGATCATCTTTCCTTGATTAAAGGGAAGATGGGCGATTAGTGCGTGTGTTGGTATTAGTGTAATCTCCTTATTTTAAGGATTAGATTGGAGCGTAGGTTTGGCAGGTCACTAGAAGTCGTGCAGTAGCCCCAGGTTGTCTCTTTCTTTTCTATATGTAAGCATACTTGTGTAAATTGAAACTTAAGAAATACAAAACAATTTATTGTGAAGATTTCTTCGAGTAGATAGAAGTATTCGTGATATAATCATGATACTATTTCAAACCTTGATTGTAGTTTACAATGTAATTCGGTTAGTATATCATCCATATCCCGAACAAGATTTATGTGATGTATGGATTTATGTCAAATCACATGTAGTCATCTATGATCACCGATTCATCTCGAGTTGAAGGCACATTGCTACAAACATAGCTTGATCAACAAGTACTGCGTGCGAATTTCGAGATGAATCTTCAAATGGCCGAGGATATCTCCTTCTATTGAATAATTACTTGAAGGTGATAGATTCACGCATTCACGTATCTCCATGTTAATGCACATGATCCCGATCTCACACATTAGGGCTTCGTTATCGTTTGAGAGCTTGAGGTGAGGCTAAAGATCACATTTACTAACATGAGATAGCGAGTGATGCTTGTAGATCTAAGAACTATTTGCATACTACAACCCGAAGCTTTGTAGCGTTTGACATAAGGTAAGCATCCTGCGTTTGTAAGCTTCTTGGGAGGTCAATGTTGATGAACTTTTCAACGAGACAAGCACCCAGTATATCCACCACGTGACCAGCTTACGCATAGCACGAATCATGCTAATCTTAATTCGATATACACGGCCCCTTCACCGGATAGTCAATGTCGATTGACTTTGCAGAAACGACTAGGAACTTTGTTTAAGGACTAGATAACTATGGAATACAAGTCTCCCTTCCTAACCTCATTTAGGACAACGATTTCATCACCCAGTAAATCACATGCGGACTCATTTATAGTATGTTATCTTTCTAATAAAAGCCAAACTCATGAATGAATAAATCTTGCCCATTCATTTTTAATTAATATGGAGTTGTGACATAATATCAATATTATGAAATTGGCTTAGAGGCACAAGCACACCTTTGTGGTTACCATGGAAAAACGTATGAAATTTCTCAAACCCATGGTGGAAAGCCGAGTCCAAGTCTTCTTCAAGCTTCTTTGCCGCCCATTGCTTGAATTACTTAGCATGTGTAGCTTCCTCTTCTTCGGTACGAGTTGATCGTACTTATGCTTACGGCTATTGTCACGCCCCCGGACCCGAGTCGGTGGAAAAATAACCTCGCCGGCGCAGAATAAAAATTAAAACAAAAAAAGAAAAATAAAACTTCTCTTATAAAAATAATATCAAATCATACGAGGTGTATAAAAATAAAAATAAAACCCTTAAATCTCTTCTCTAACACAAACTCGGCTCGTCTAATCCACTGTCTTGCCAAATAACTCATGGAAAATAAAAATGGTGGGGGTGAGCAACGGCCAGAGTACGCCCGGTGAGTAGAATATGTAAAATGCTAGTCAAGCAATGCCATTTTACACATATTAGAAAATAGGATGCTTATATAAAATCATAATTCCATATCACATCACCCCTTTACATGTTCATTATATCCTTCATCAAATGTAACTCGCTCGTGACCCCTATTGGCTATTACGCCTAATGTCCTAGTGTGCGGTTTACATTTATCCCTCGAAATAATGCAACACTAAAGTTCTCATGCTCCATGAACAATCTCAAACAATTCCACATATCACCATATAGAATAATCCCAAAATAGTTCACAAATAAGACATGCTTGACTTAAAAACGAAGAGATATTTGTAAGTAGCGTAAAACCCATAATAGCTCATGGTTTTTTGTATTTATTAGAAAATACAAAATTTTTGAAACACATTACATAAACCACTCACCTCGATCGATAGCTAAAACCTCATCAAGACAATTGATCTACCTATCCCAACATATCAAATCCTAACTCCCAATTTCTCTCTCTCACTCTTCTTTTCCCAAGTAAAAGTAATATTTTGCATGCATGCAAATACGCACGCTGCCCACACTACACTTTGGTTACCTCGACTAACTATCTCATGTCTAAAATGAAGGAATGCAACTCCTATTTATAGGAAATGATAGCGGCAATAGTAGATAAGTGCGCTAGTTTGTGTGGGTAAGATTTAGCTAGAAAACCATGAATTGGATGGAAATGTAACTGCTGGCTTTACTTGTAGATAAAGTAATTTGGTTGGTCAATAAGAAGAAGATCAACATAAGGCACCAATGCATATCTTAAGGCTTGGTGGCGTGCATGTAGAATACTTGCATGGCTGCAATCATGCCACCTCTGAAAGCTTAGAGGTTAAGGATACAATAACCACCTCAAGACAGCAGCTCCATAGTAATGAAGATAATAACGAAACCTCACCAGTACACGTTCATCTTAATAAAGTTATGGCTAATGCAAAGGGATCTATAGCTGTAACTAATAGATAGGAATATATATATATATATATATATATATGGGGTTTAAAATACGGGTCTTCACAGCTATGTATTTGGTGTTTGTACCTAG
This sequence comes from Gillenia trifoliata, assembly GCA_018257905.1. Lineage (NCBI taxonomy): Eukaryota > Viridiplantae > Streptophyta > Magnoliopsida > Rosales > Rosaceae > Gillenia > Gillenia trifoliata. Next base: position 20,769,897 of record CM031086.1, read on the forward strand.
CTGATTTGTACAACTCCTCATTGAGCTTCTTGTTTAACTTGACGAATGCAGACTCTTATTCCACACTTTTAATGCCACACACTTACAACAATCTATGTCTTTGCTTCAGCAATTTATCGATCTGATCATCAAATTCATAATCGCCTCCCAAATCACCTATTACATTTGAGCTTGCCATGGTGGTAAGAGTATGATTTTTGTATTTTTTTGGATTGACTTTTGAACAAGTGGCTGCTGATGAAACTGTGTTTTGTCCCAAGGTTAAGAGTTGGTCTTATAGTAGGTAACATGCATTGAGAATAAATGCCACACCAACACAAAACGGGTGGACTTGATTGAAAAATGACAGTTTATCGTGGATTTATTGATTTATGTGGCTTTATGAAAAGCTGTTTTCATTGCTGCATTCTCCTGTAGTCACTTTAGAACTAAATGCTTTCCAGTTTGCCTTCCAATTTAATCACCATTTTATGTAACAATGAATGCATGTCTAGGAGAGGCCAATTTGTTTTCAGTTTGTTACTTCCAAAAGCACACAATAACTTGTATATGTGGGACAAAGTTTGGAATGTATTACTACTCAAACATCTCCAACACCAACAACACACCAGCTTCCATCTTTGTGCATTTGTTGAGGTCAAATTTCATCTTCGTGTAATCTCTTTGCACTTTATGTTTCTTCTTTTTATTCTTTCCCTAAGCCTGAGCTTTTGTTGTCGCCATTGTCAAACACACTTTTTTTGTTCCCAAATGCTTCCCCTCATAAGTGAATACCACTTATTCATCATCATCATGATCATCATTAACTTCTTCATAGCGGTCCGGTAGTGGTTCTCTCAACAAGTAACAAGCTTTGCACATATATCACTAGAACTATCCCAATCAACTGTCTACTGCAACAACTTTAAACTATCTACTTTGTCTTGCACTTCTGAAATCACAAACTCAGTGCCTTTCCCTCTTTCCTCACCATGTCTTCCTTTTTCTGTTTCTTTTCCTCCCTCTCTGTTTTAGTTTCTTCCTCCCCATCTGTCTTACTCACTTCCTCCCTTTCTTCCTCATCTAGATCTTCTTCCTCACTTTCTTCCTCATTTGCTTCCTCCATTTCTTCCTCAACCACTGTTTTCTTACCTCTATTTTGACTTATTCCACAGCAGCAGACAACTCCTTTATCTTTCTCAACAATTTCCTCTCCGATATGTCCTTCTCGATATTTCCTCTCCGATAACTCTTTTATCTCCACTTTCAACTCAGCAACATCATTCATGTCCAAGGTTAGATCATCGTGCATAAGCTCTTCCTCATCGTTTCCCCAAGTCCAGTATGTTTGTTGTTTCTCCGCCTCAGTTAGCACAGTGTGCCTAATCCCCACAGGCTTTCAATTAATATAATATTCATCAGAATATAATTTAACCACTCATAATCGTACCTAAACATTCACAGACAATCATACATACTCATATACAATCCTACACACTCATTCACAATCATAAAAACTCATAGACAATCATACATCTCCGCTCTTAGTGATATACATCTTCATCTACTCAAATGTAGGCTGCTTCTTTGTAGTTTTTGTTGGAGTTGTGCTCTAAAAACCAATTTATTTAATATTGGATATTATGTAACAACTTCATATTAATTAATTAATAAAAGGGCAAGTTTTATTCATTCGATAGTTTTGGCTTTATATTATGGTGATACTATAGTATGAATGAGTTCGTAGGATTTAAGGTATAGGAGCAATGTTCTAAATGAGGTTAAGGTAAGGAGACTTGAATTCCATAGTCACTTAGTTCTTAAATAAAGTTCCTAGCCATTTGGAAAGTCAACTGGACATTGACTATCCGGAAAGGCCGGTGTGTATCGCATTAAGGTTAGCATGGCCTCGTGGTACGCGTGTTGAACACGTGGTGGATATACAGTTGCTTATTTTTTGAACAAGTTCACTAAACATTGACTACCCAAGAAGCATAAACGTATGGATGCTTACCACATGTCAAACGTTACAAAGTTTCAGGTTGTAGTATGCAAGTAGTTCTTAGACCTGAGGCATCACTGGATATCTAGTGTTAATGAATGTGATCTTTGGCCTCACCTAGAAGCCCTCAAACATTAACGGAGCCCTATAATGTAAGGATCGGGATCATGTACATTAACATGGAGATACATGAATGTGAAATAAGGAATCTATCACCTTTTGGTAATTGTTAAATAGAAGGAGATATCCCTCAAAGCCACTCGAAGACCCATCTCTGAAATCTTTGCGCAAAGTACTTGTTGATCAAGTTGTGTTTGTAAGAACAACTTCAACGCGTGATGCATCATGGTGATCATAGATGACTATATGTGATTTGACTTAAATCCATATCACATTAATCTTGATAGGGATATGGATGATAGAAGAACTGAATTGCATTGTAACTAGAATTAAGGTTTGAAAGAGTATCATGATTATATCATGAGTACTTCTATCTAATCCGGGTTAGAACCTAAGAGGTCACACACCTATGATAGTACTAACAACGTTACATGGATGACGATACGATATAATTAATTGTTAATTATATTGGATTAATTATTTGGGCCAATTTGACATGTTTTAATTAAAAAGGCTTTGGGATTTGTTTAAATAAAAAGGAATCCATGTCAGAAGCTCGAAAATGGCAAGTGAAGTGGGCCTTGCGCATGGAACAAATCCATGTCGCCAAACTCTAAATGGGGTGGGTTAAGGGGTTATATATACCCGTTGTCTTTTCTCTCATAAGTTAAGTGATTCAATTTGTCCCTCAGAGAAAAAGAGAGAAAAACCCTAAAATCAAAATCCTCCTAGTGTGCTGCAAATCCTACATTGTTCCAAGTGAGTGATCTTGCTAGCTCAATCTAATCCCTCACTCCATCATCAGTCAGTGGTGTATTAGTGCGAATACTTCTAGAGGCTTAACGTTTGGGGAGCTCTATCGTGGTTCATCAAGAAGAGGAAGAACACAAGCATAAGGATGATCCTACAAAGTGGTGCAAGGTGGCTCATGATTCACATAAGTTAAATCTCTCTACCTTCGTTCTTGTCGCATTGTTAATTACAACCAATCGAATATATTGTGACACACCCCGACCCGGATGTCCAGGTGGACACTCAAAAATTGAGGTGTGCTGGCCGACCACCTCATAGGGTGATAAAAGCCATTTGAAGGAAGAAGTGTAATTTAAGTAAGAAAAGAAGTTTGAATAAAATAAAGATCGAGTGCGCAGAAGTGTGTGTGAACCAATAAAAAAATAGCAGAGCATCTAAAGTATACTAAAGTGAATCACCCAAAGGTGGTAATTATAGTTCTAAGAAAAGATCCCTACACTGAGGAGGGAACTATACCACCACATCCCGACGTCAAGAGCTCCAAAGCCAACTAAAACCTGGAGGGGCACAAAACAGAAAAGTGTGAATGGGCAAAAACAATAGTTTTCTAAAACATTTGCTTTTCGGAAAGTAGTAACCCCTCACTGTAAAAACCCGTAATAATCTCAAAATCATACTACATAGTAAGTATGAAAATCAACTTAAAAGTAGAAAGTCAATTATTTTCCAAAACGAGTAAATAACAATAAAACCTCAATATAAAATCTTTCAGAAGAAACCAACACGTGGAAATCAACAAGTGAAATCCAAAACTATCACAAAATTCCATGGCATCAGTGAAAGCAGGTAAATCACAAAATCTTAGATAAATAGGTATGGTACGCTCATTAGATAATGCAAACACAGGAGTTCATGCAAGCATATTCTGACATGAACAAGTTGGGTGTATTAATCTACGCTCAAGTGCTATATACACGTGAAGCTGGCGCTAAACGCATCACAACAAGTTCTAGAAGTAGAAACAACTAAAACAGTACTAGACACCGTGTGAGCAATCCTAAATGAGTGGGTAAATATATAAAAACATGACATGGGTAATATCTCAAATCTCGTAATTAAAATGGAGTAACACACAAAGCGTTCCGTTTCTAAAAGCAAGGCGAGTAGTTAAATGTTCCATAGAAAGATTCACAAATACGTCAACACATAAAACATTTGCCTTTTTCCAAAACAAGGTAAGGTGACAAAACAAGTCAAACCATTTCAAAGCAATCATACGTAAGATATAAGTTTGAAAATAAAAGCCCATTCACAGTGACCATAGTCATAATCCCTTGGTTGTACGCTCTCCGTAGTCCTCTGGTTGTCACTCCTACAGTAAAACAACCACACTTAGTAAACTAACCCAACACTACTAAGAATACAAAAAATGGAACTCAAATTAAGAGTTTCGGTGTCTGAAAACCCAAATACACCTCCACGGGCAACCACGCGCTGCCACACGCGCCCTCACCTGCCGTTAAAGTTAACGGTGTGCCGTTAAAGTTAACGGTACCGTTAAAGTTAACGGTGTACCGTTAACTTTAATGGAATATTCTTAAGATTTAACGGAATATTCTAACGGCATTAGGGAATATTATGTTAACGCCGTTAGTTTGAAAAAAGAATATACCTTTGGAATATTCTTGGTCTAACTAGATCTAGATCGGGTTTGATGATGTCAGGGCCGAGTTGGCCAGGTTCGGACCGGGTTCAGGCCGGTTTGGACCGACTCGCCGCTGCAACTATCCATCCGCCACATCGCCACCGTCGTCTGCCAGTCGAAATCTCGCCAGATTCTAAGTTTTTTGCCAGAAATTTCACAAGGCCATAAAGTCTTCAAATCTCAACCATTTAACATGTATAATATGTGAAATTGAAGCTAGAGAGACAAGGAACACGAATTTACCTAACTTGAGGTCAAAATATTAGATATGTATTAGGGTTCATGTTGTTCTTGAATAGTTCTTGATAATAAAAATGTTTTGATCTAAATATTGGATATGTATGATTAGGGTATGTGTTTTAGGGATTGATTAAAAGAGCGGAGAAAAAGATGAAAAATTGAAATTGAAATCCGTAATGACTTTTGGTGACAAAATTGTTTGTTGCTAAAAGTTCCAAATTGCCCCTTAATAACTTTTAGTGACACAAATGTTTGTGAACCCTATGCGGAAATTAAATTTTAATTTTGTTTTTGTTTTTGTGATTTTTTATGCTTTCTTGATTGTGAAAAGACAATAAAATCCTCCAACCAATATGATTTCAATTAGATTATGAATGTAATAGGAAAATAAATTCTATTTGGAATAGAGTTTCATATTGGATAAAGTTTCATAAACTTATATTTGGAACAGAGTTTCATATTGGATAAAGTTTCCTAAATTTATTTAATTGTTGAATAAAAGGAATAGGAAATCAATATACTATTTTGACTTATTGAAATATGGAAAATTGTTTCCATATCCAAATTGGATTCTTAAAAGTTTTGAATCCCATTTAAAATATTATTTCCTAATTGAATTAGATTTCTTAATTGTTGAGAATTTTAATTATTAGGGATAATAAGGATCCCAAGTACCTACATTTAGGGAGTGTATTGTATATAGAGTTTGCTCGATTCTCAAATCCAAATGTATCCAATATAGTCTTTTCATGAATCAACAAAAGTCATCATGTATTGTATAAAGACTTTTTATGACTTCTAAAAAGTCTATGAAAATCTTATGGTACTCAATTATAACTTTTGTGAGTCTACAAAAGTTCAGGTGTATTCAAAATTTTAATTATTTTAAAGGATAGTCATGGATTTTGAGTGCTTTTATGGTAAGTTTTTTGTCATAGCAAATCCAACTTCTTCTCCTAAGGTTTTGATGGATTTCATTTTCAGAGGATTAACTCCACCACCCACCATAATGCAATGATTATCATCATCACTACTTCCACCACTATGTTGTCACAACTACCTAACTATGACCATCTCCTCCATCCCCACCACCACCACTGTCACCATAGTCGCCACCGCCGTCATTACCATGTGCATCATCGCCAACCCTATTATGACCACCACCCACACCACGATCACCATGACTGCCACCTTTACCACCATCACCACAGCCCCCATCATCATCATTTCAATAATGAAAACTAAAAAAAATAATAATACTTATTAATAAATTGGTCATTAAAAAATCTGTAACATCCCGTTCAAAATTTTAAATTATTTTATTCCCGGAAGTGGGAAATGACGTTTTTGCCCCTGGGTTGACTTTACGGTTGACTTTTGTGTCGTAACTCGTACGACACATCCACTTGTATTTTCTTGACGTGCTCGTCGATACGAATTCGTAGACGCGAGCCGTGCGTCGTTCGGACTCCGAACGAAGATTTTACGGGCGTTGGTTTTCGACGTTTTTCGTATTTCATTTTGGGTCTGTTTTGTCTGGTTGGGGCTGGGGCCCATTTGTCTGCAGACTGACCAATCCCAGATTTTCTGGGATATTTGTTGGGTTTGGCTCTTTGTGGCCGAGCCTCTCCTCCCTTCTTCTTCCTCTTTTTTTCTGCAAAGTTCATCACCAAACCATGGCCAATCTTGGCCATTTTGTCATCACAAATCCTCACCCAAAACGTACCCAAAACCCTGCAGCTCATGGGTGTCCAGAATCTGGACAAACCCAGAAAATGGTGGAATTACTCAAGCCACCCCGTGGCTTGAGTTTGGACCCTTTTCCCTCGGCTTTTTCCTCCCAAAACGAACCCAAATCACTTCAAACGAATCACCACCGTGTTCCTGGAGGTCCGTTGTACCTTGTTCAAGCCTTGGATGGTGGTGGTTGGCCGAGAATCGAGGAGACCGTGATCGGCTTTTTGCACCGTGGCTTCTCCCTCAATTTCAGGCCACTTCTGGCCAGTTTTTGGTCCCCAAAATGGTACAATCTTGTTCTCCTCATCTCTAGCTTCATTTTGGTACTTGAATCGTCCATTTTGGACTTAAAACGAAGAAGTTATGAAGCTTTGAAAAATTCCCCAGTTTCCGGCCACTTTTCCCAGATTCCGGCGACGGCGACGGCGGCCGGCACAGCGGCCGGCGGCGGCGCCGGCGACCGGAATCCTGGCAGGGACGATCGGCGCTGACGTCATCGGACCGGGTTGGACCGGCCATGCTGACGTCAGCAGACCGGTTCAGACCGAATTTGCTGACGTCATCAGCTTGAACTGGCTTGAGCCGAGCCGCGGTGACGGCTTGAGCCGAGCCGCGTTGACGGCTTGAGCCGAGCCGTGTTGACCGGCTTGAGCCGAGCCGAGTTGACCGGCTCACCGGCTCAGTTGACCGGCTCGCGCGTGAGCCGCGCGTGGAGCTGCGCGTGGAGCCGTAGGCTCCGACCTTCAAGCCGCGCGTGAGGGTGCGTGGAGGGTCCTTTTTCGAATCTGTTTTCACGGGTCGACTCGTGACGACGTGTACTACCTCGGGGTAGTATGCATGTTAATTTTTGAGGTGTTTTGGACCTCCAAATTACAAAAGCAAGGGATAGGTGTAATTAATTCGTTAATTCGTTACCTTTTTGAGTTAATCATTGTACCGGTGATTTCTCATATAGGTGGGGCCTATCCAGAGGACTACCGGGACTACCCAGGACGGGGTACTTCGACCCGGCTACCTACAGGTGAGTGAGTGGGTCTTTGTTTGATAAATGTACATATATACGTATGGTTTTTCAACGCTTTCTTTAAATTGTTAGCGTACTTGCATATCATTACGAGTGTTGGAGGTAGAACACTCGTACTATATCGCCATGCATGTTTTCATACTGTTGCTCATCAGTAGATGTATACACCCCAGGTATTAGTACTCAGTCTTGTGGCCAGGACTAGCCTTGACGTTAGGAGTAGTCACTATCAGTACCGCTATGCAGCTTTGGATCAATTGTAGGTACTAGCCTGTCTTAGGTTGCACTAGGCAACTCGGACTTGTGTGACGCACTTTGTGCACCAGCGCTTAGCGCTAGACTCGCGTCATTGTAGTACTCAGCATATTACTTTTATACCTAGCTTGTTCCTTGTGGGATTTAGCCCCTTGGGCATGTGTGTTTACATATGGGTGAGCAAATGTCAGTAAAGTATTAGCAGGGAGTACCCGCATGTTTTCACGACAGTATTTTGAGGTTCATGCCTACGGGTATAACGTATTTTCTCAAATTATACTTGTTTTCAAACGAGGGGTTACTAAACTTTTGAAAACAACAGTTTTATCAAACTTTGCTTTTTGACCCACTCACCGTTTTATGTTTTGCGCCCCTCCAGGTTAGTTGGCTGGGAGCTTGCGACGTCGATGGTGCGGTGGTATGACAATGTAGGGATTTTCTACGTTGTATTTAATTTGTATCCCTCACTCTACTCGTTGAGTATTCTTTCAATTTCTTCCGCACTCTGTTCTTTTCTATCAATATTCTATCCTTTATTCTAAATTTTCTTTTTGGCTTTCGTCACGCTAACGCGTGTCGGCCAGCACTTCCGACACCTGGCTCGTCCGGGATCGGGATGTGTCAGATTGGTATCAGAGCATGGTTTTTCGTAACCTAGGCTCTTCCTTTCGTACTCCGTACTTGTCTGTGGTATCAGACTTCGAATTTCGTGAATTCTTGTTCTCGATTCTTACTCTTGGAATCGAGAATTTTCCGAACTTTACACCTTTGGTGTATCGTTTCTCCTTGGGTTAATTCTAAGTTCTTCTTAGTGTCATACCACCTCGACGTCATGTTTTATGCAGTTTCGGGCAGTTTTCCCGATTTCGACAGTTTTGTCGCTACTTCTCGGTACGCGTAGAATTTTCGTAATTGACTCGTGCGACCTTGAGCTTGGTTGACGAGGAACTTGAGTGTTTCGTGTGACGTACGACGTTTTATCTTTCAACTTCCGATGGAATCGCACTGAATCGGGAAACTGGTTCAGTAGTCGTATCTTCGAAGTGTGGTGTCAGTTTGACACAACGGATGATTATTCATCAAGTACTTTCCCCTTGGGACAACGCTAGGCGTTGATGTTGGCGGAACCTGTTGACTATTTTTCGTGTTCAACAAGTTCCAGTGGACTAAATTCGTGAGACTTAGTTTCACAAACCTTTTGCACTGCTAGTGTTTTTCACTCTAATCAACGACTTCTACCTTCGGGTAACGCGTATTCTTTTGGTGTTACCTGACACGACGCGTTTTCTACTTCTTGTGGTAGTTTTGACCATCGCTGAGTACGTCAGCGGATGTTCAAATTGTTAGCAGTGAAGGCTTCGAGACAGATTTTCCTCTCAGTTGTTTCAACCACTTTCCATTTTCATTTGGAAATGGAAAAGTATCACCGTGAAATTCTTGTACCTTACTTTCCGCACGTGACGACTGCAATGACCTTTTCGATGATCGTAAACCGAACCTGTCGGTCGACTTTTCTCGAACAATTCGTGACTACTACTTTTCGGTAGTTTTGGACAATATCCATTTTCGTGGTGTTGTTCAACCGTGTGGAGTCTCTACGACTGTTTTGTTGGTCGTGACACAATTTTCTTTCGAACGTTGAAGAACTTTTTCGTACTTTCGGAGTCGACATTTTCTTTTCCACTCATGACTTTGTCATGCAAATCGATCATCTTCCCACTTGTGCAGGTGCGGCTATCTTGACTAATCGCTTTGGCGACGGTATGGATTGCATATCCACGAGTGACGGTGATTGACAATAACTTTGGTTTTGATTCTTGTTGCGGCGTATCCACTGTCTAAGTACAGTTTGACTTTTTATCGAATCTTCGTATTCGAACGCCGACGAGGACTTTTCACCGTGACTGGTTCACTTGGCTAATCAAGTTACCATCTTTCTCTCTCTGTGGTTTCTGCTGTAACCAAAATCTACTCTAGGCACCCGAACTTTCTTTCTGCTCTCGCTGAGCCATTCCTTTGGCTATGGTAGATCACTGGCCTTACCGCCATCTTCGTCGATCTCAATTTACCGACCCTGGTAACCCTTGAGACTTAGTTCTGGAAATTTTCCGGCGAGGTTCGACTTCGAACTTCGGCCATTTCTTGTTGAAACTAATCACCAGTTAACTCCTGGAAGCCCCAGGAACCCTGTCTCGGCCATTTCTCGGTGGCGTTTGGCCGAGAAACACCAAAACCCGAATCGGCAGTTTTGCACCCAGTAGTTGGGTATCGGGCAGTCATTCTTTCGGTCTCCGAAAGAATCTGTCTTTCAACGTGGAAGTTCAGCTCTGAATCATCCGGTAGTGGATCAGCTTCATCTTAAACGTGGTGAGTGATTCACTAGTGGATTCCGTTTTCGTTTACCGGGTAACTCCACCCAGTCTTTCGCCCCGATCTGTCATCGTTGCGACACTTGTCATTTTGGTGAGTGTACGCAAGAAACTCAAGTGTGCCATGGCTGTGGACGATTGGGACACAGAGCTAACCAATGTCCGCAGTACCGGCAAGAAAACCTACCTTTGGCTTGTTCCGATCCAGTAAGTTGGACGAACAGTTTGCTATCAACAACTTACTTTCGGTGGAGACGTACATTGCCAAGGCAATGTCATTCCATACTCTGGAACCGTTCTCCTGAATCTTGGTTACGCTACTTTGTATCCTGGTGGTGCCTGGCAGTTCCAGTGTGGAGCGCAGCTGACTCTTGGGCAAGTTGTACTTTCGACCAGTAGGATACTCTGAACGATTCTGATCTTGTTTCGGAAACGTTCAACTTTCTTTGGGCTTTTTACTTGCGATCCAAACGGACCCAAATATTACCTACTCAGCTATTTCATTTTGTTTGCTTAAACTACTCGACCACATTGTACTCCTTCCGGGTACAATTTGTCTTGTTCTTTGGGATTGTCGGTGATACTCCGTTATCATCGCTAATCAAGTTTACTTGCCAATCTCATTCCTCTGGATGTCGTAGTTTTCGACGTGATCCTAGGAATGGATTGTTACCTCAATTTTGTGCCAGTGTGGATTGTCGGCGGAGGTTGACCACCTTCTTGCCACCTGGCATAACGACTGTGACGTTTACCGGTGAGCACCGGAAAAATCGACTCGTAGGCTGACTTTCAGCTACGAGTGAACGAACCTTTTGAGTTCTAGTTGTTCTAGTTTTACCACACGTGTTGGTGTTGGTGTTGGAATTTCTCTTTGTGTTGACGAAGTACCGTTTGTCAACAAAATCTCTTGGGATCTTTCCTAACGATCTACCTGGTTTATCGCCTGATCGAGAAGTGGTTTCCACCATCGATCTTTCCAGGTATTGAACGTATATCTCTTTCTCTTACCTTTTATCTTTCGACTCCATGTGAGTGGTGGGAGTTGAAGATTTTCAATTTCAGGCACTTTTGCCAAGGAATTCTTTCCGCCTTGCACTTCACCTTGTGGAGCTCTAGTCTTGTTTGTTCGTTTGAAGTTTCGCTGCTTTAAGGCTCTGCGTCGATTATAGGCAATTGAATCGGGCAATGATTAAAACCGTTATCCCCTGCCTAGAATCGGTGATCTCCTTGACCAGCTCCGAAGTGCACTTGTTTTCTTTTAAGATCGATCTGTGGACTGATTTCTGTCAGCTATAGATCAAGAACTTCGTCGTTACTTGACCACTTTCTGGACTCGTTACGAACCTTACGAGTTTTTCTTGTCATACCTTTCGGGATGACAATCGCCCCAGTAACTTTCATGAACTTGATGACTCGAGTACTTCGCCCGTATCTCGACAAGTTCGTGACAATCTTCTAGTTGACCTTCTGGCGTTTTCCAATTCTGGGGCCGATCATGCAAAATGTTTTGCGCATGATTCGTTGAAGTTTAAGAACTTTTCAACTTTTGCATGTTCTGGTCTGATCATGTGTCTTTCTTGGGACATGTGATTCCTGCGGATTGTTCTCTTGTCGATCCCCAGATGGCTACTGTGGCGGAGATCTGGGAGCGACCGCAGAAGTGTTACAAGATTCGAACTTTCTTAGCTTGCTCGGTTTTTACCGACGTTTCGTGAAGGATTTCTCTTCTGTTTCTCTGCCTTTCACGAAACTTGCCAGGAAGAACGTTAACCTTCGTGTAGAACGACAACCACGAGCAAATCTTCCGACTGCTCAAGTTTGGTCTTACTCTTGCTCTTGTATTAGCACGTTCCAACGACGGCGGCACCTTGTGTTCTACAGTGATGCGTCACTGAGCGGGTTGGTATGTGTGCTAATACAGCATGGATGGATAATCGCTCATGCCTTCAGGCGACTGAAACCGCATGAGATGAATTATCATACCCATGATTCGAAGCTCGTTGCCAGTATCTTTACTCCAGAGTTCTGAAACCTTTTTCTCTTTGGGGCTTGATGCCTTTTATCTTTGCTCCAAGTTCATAAATCTCTTTCTCTTTGGTGAGACGTGTTGACCGTTCACTGACCACCAAGGTTTGAGGCGTCTCTTTTCTTTCTCCGAGGAGACCTCAATCTCTGTCAAAGGAGTTGGATGTAGCTGATGGGTGACTACGATTGCACTATCGATTACCACCTTCCGGTCGTGCAAACGTAGTAGCGGGTACCCTCTGTCAGAAGTCCTTTGGACGACTGATTACCCGTTTAGCTAGTCGTATCCCTCTTCTGACTAAACTTCGAGGCACCGGTGTCACCTTGACTCGTGGTGACGTCGGAGCACTGTTTGTCAGCTTTCGGTTCTGACAATTGTTTTCTTTCCCCTACGTCTCTTTCGAGGGAGCTTTTTGGGAGACGTTGTGAACAGTTTTGGTACTCCAATCTACCTCGTTTTGCTTCTTATGGAAATTTCGGGGACGAAATTTTTATAAGGGGGGTAGATTGTAACATCCCGTTCAAAATTTTAAATTATTTTATTCCCGGAAGTGGGAAATGACGTTTTTGCCCCTGGGTTGACTTTACGGTTGACTTTTGTGTCGTAACTCGTACGACACATCCACTTGTATTTTCTTGACGTGCTCGTCGATACGAATTCGTAGACGCGAGCCGTGCGTCGTTCGGACTCCGAACGAAGATTTTACGGGCGTTGGTTTTCGGCGTTTTTCGTATTTCATTTTGGGTCTGTTTTGTCTGGTTGGGGCTGGGGCCCATTTGTCTGCAGACTGACCAATCCCAGATTTTCTGGGATATTTGTTGGGTTTGGCTCTTTGTGGCCGAGCCTTTCCTCCCTTCTTCTTCCTCTTTTTTTCTGCAAAGTTCATCACCAAACCATGGCCAATCTTGGCCATTTTGTCATCACAAATCCTCACCCAAAACGTACCCAAAACCCTGCAGCTCGTGGGTGTCCAGAATCTGGACAAACCCAGAAAATGGTGGAATTACTCAAGCCACCCCGTGGCTTGAGTTTGGACCCTTTTCCCTCGGCTTTTTCCTCCCAAAACGAACCCAAATCACTTCAAACGAATCACCACCGTGTTCCTGGAGGTCCGTTGTACCTTGTTCAAGCCTTGGATGGTGGTGGTTGGCCGAGAATCGAGGAGACCGTGATCGGCTTTTTGCACCGTGGCTTCTCCCTCAATTTCAGGCCACTTCTGGCCAGTTTTTGGTCCCCAAAATGGTACAATCTTGTTCTCCTCATCTCTAGCTTCATTTTGGTACTTGAATCGTCCATTTTGGACTTAAAACGAAGAAGTTATGAAGCTTTGAAAAATTCCCCAGTTTCCGGCCACTTTTCCCAGATTCCGGCGACGGCGACGGCGGCGGCGCCGGCGACCGGAATCCTGGCAGGGACGATCGGCGCTGACGTCATCGGACCGGGTTAGACCGGCCATGCTGACGTCAGCAGACCGGTTCAGACCGGATTTGCTGACGTCATCAGCTTGAACCGGCTTGAGCCGAGCCGCGGTGACGGCTTGAGCCAAGCCGCGTTGACGGCTTGAGCCGAGCCGTGTTGACCGGCTTGAGCCGAGCCGAGTTGACCGGCTCACCGGCTCAGTTGACCGGCTCGCGCGTGAGCCGCGCGTGGAGCTGCGCGTGGAGCCGTAGGCTCCGACCTTCAAGCCGCGCGTGAGGGCGCGTGGAGAGTCCTTTTTCGAATCTGTTTTCACGGGTCGACTCGTGACGACGTGTACTACCTCGGGGTAGTATGCATGTTAATTTTTGAGGTGTTTTGGACCTCCAAATTACAAAAGCAAGGGATAGGTGTAATTAATTCGTTAATTCGTTACCTTTTTGAGTTAATCATTGTACCGGTGATTTCTCATATAGGTGGGGCCTATCCAGAGGACTACCGGGACTACCCAGGACGGGGTACTTCGACCCGGCTACCTACAGGTGAGTGAGTGGGTCTTTGTTTGATAAATGTACATATATACGTATGGTTTTTCAACGCTTTCTTTAAATTGTTAGCGTACTTGCATATCATTACGAGTGTTGGAGGTAGAACACTCGTACTATATCGCCATGCATGTTTTCATACTGTTGCTCATCAGTAGATGTATACACCCCAGGTATTAGTACTCAGTCTTGTGGCCAGGACTAGCCTTGACGTTAGGAGTAGTCACTATCAGTACCGCTACGCAGCTTTGGATCAATTGTAGGTACTAGCCTGTCTTAGGTTGCACTAGGCAACTCGGACTTGTGTGACGCACTTTGTGCACCAGCGCTTAGCGCTAGACTCGCGTCATTGTAGTACTCAGCGTATTACTTTTATACCTAGCTTGTTCCTTGTGGGATTTAGCCCCTTGGGCATGTGTGTTTACATATGGGTGAGCAAATGTCAGTAAAGTATTAGCAGGGAGTACCCGCATGTTTTCACGACAGTATTTTGAGGTTCATGCCTACGGGTATGACGTATTTTCTCAAATTATACTTGTTTTCAAACGAGGGGTTACTAAACTTTTGAAAACAACGGCTTTATCAAACTTTGCTTTTTGACCCACTCACCGTTTTATGTTTTGCGCCCCTCCAGGTTAGTTGGCTGGGAGCTTGCGACGTCGATGGTGCGGTGGTATGACAATGTAGGGATTTTCTACGTTGTATTTAATTTGTATCCCTCACTCTACTCGTTGAGTATTCTTTCAATTTCTTCCGCACTCTGTTCTTTTCTATCAATATTCTATCCTTTATTCTAAATTTTCTTTTTGGCTTTCGTCACGCTAACGCGTGTCGGCCAGCACTTCCGACACCTGGCTCGTCCGGGATCGGGATGTGTCAGAATCCATGACAATCCACATAATTCTAAAATTTTCTAGCATTGAACTGTCTAGAATTATCATTTATTTTCCACAAAAGTATATCATAAAAAGTCTATGGAATTTTATGAAGTTCATAATGGTCAGTAAAAGTCTATTAAATCTATAAAAGTCTATCACTTTAAAAACTCAACAAAAGTCCGTATAAATATTAATACACTAGCTACACCTCCTTAGGCTTTGTGCATTTACTAGCACTTCGTTCTGTCTGAGCCATTATAAAAATCTAACGATATAAAACATCACACATCAGTGACAATTATAGTTAATTTAGTGTTCTTTGAAAATAATTAATACATTTTTTTAGAATCTTTAATCTCTCCCTTCAAATTTGCATACAATTAATTGTATACGTTAAAATTGTAATTATGGGTATTTTAGGCATTCAAAAAATACAAAATGTGTAAAGTCAAACATAATTAATGAATTTACTTAATTATGTGGAGCCTAATAACTGGGTTTTATTCAGGTAAAAAAACTATGTTGGGTTTTATGTTAGGAAACTTGAGTTTCAGGGGCTAAAGTCATATATTTAAAATTAATACATTTTTTTAGAATCTTTAATCCCTCCCTTCAAATTTGCATACAATTAATTGTATACGTTAAAATTGTAGTTATGGGTATTTTAGGCATTCAAAAAATACAAAATGTGTAAAGTCAAACATAATTAATGAATTTACTTATGTGGAGCCTAATAACTGGGTTTTATTCAGGTAAAAAAACTATGTTGGGTTTTATGTAAGGAAACTTGAGTTTCAGGAGCTAAAGTCATATTTTCATTAAAAAGTAGTTTCCAAACAGTGTTAACTATTGTTGTTAGGTTTGCTATCTCTTCGTTAGTTGTTGGATTCGTGCATCTTCTTCACCACTGCTCCTCCTTGGCTCATGTTCAAATTCAATCAAATAATTAGAGATAGGTTTTTTCTTTTAATTAATTCTTTGCACAATTTTCTTTCTCCGTGTGTGTTTCTAAGAGAAAGAGGGCTTTTGTCAATTATAATTTTTTACTTATTAGATTCCAATTAAGTACCGATGAACAGTGGCAGAAATTTCATTGATCCACGATTAAGTGAAAGAGTAGCAGTCCAGTATTCAACCAAAAAAATGAGCAACAATGTGTGAGGAAGAAGAAGACGTGAACACAAGAACGCACAAACTGACGCCAATAGTAAAAGTCAGTTTGGAGAATTTTTGTTTATTTTTGTTTTTTTAATTTAAAAAAAAAACTTAAAAACTTAAGTGTGGTTGACATGTCAAATTTTAAATTGTTAAATTGATATAATGGTTCACATTGGGAGAAGTACGAGTAAATGCACAAAGTTTAAATGTAAAGGCTAGGAATCTGGATAATAAAATCCCTTTAAGTAGTGGGAGCTAAGATGGAGACCAAGTTGGACTTGGATCTTAACCTTACAAAATTCGGCACACCCTAGGGATACTAGGGCCTAAATACATAATTAGAATGAGAATTTGTTTATCATTTAAATTTAATTGTTGAATTTAAATATAGGGTTAAACTCACTTTACTACCCTCAAGTATTGTGAAATTCTCACTTTGCTACCCTTAGTTTTTTTCGTCTCACTTTCATACCTAAAGTTTGATTTTTCTGACACTTTCATACCTCCGTTAAGTTTTCCGTTAGGTTCTCCGTTAAAATAAAATAAAATAAAATAAAAGTATTGTTAACTTCTCCGAGCTCGATCCAAGGCGGAGAAGGCCATCGCCTTCCTCAAATCCGAGAAAGACCCTTCCAAAATCCTTGAAATTTGCAAATCTGCCTCCCTAACCCTCGAATCCCACCTCGATCGCATCGCCTTCTCCGTCGCCATCAACCGCCTCCGCGATGACAACCACTACGACTTCATCCGCCAGTTCCTCGACGACCTCTTCGCCTCCCGCCCCGACCTCAAAACACAGCGCTCTGCCTCCCACGCCATCATCCTCTAAGGCTCGACCACGCCGTTCATACAAGTCAGCAAAAGATTCAAATTCGAGCAAGAAGTTAAAAAAAAGAACGAAACAAACGAAAGCACCACTCAAAGTTTCCAGCTTTAGAAACACTGTTCATCGAGAGAAATCGCAGAGCTTCAAATTCGAGCTCAATAATTGGGGCTACAAATTCAAAACAGTGTCGACAACCCAAAAGAAAAAGAAGCAGCAAATTCAGAAATGGCGGAAAGAAAGCACAAACCACTTCGGTTCGCTTGAGAGGGAAGGTTTCCTTGAAGAAGGGGTCGGCGGATTCGGAGGTCTCGACGGTGGCTGTATCGGTGGAGGCAGCTCTGACTCTGAGAGTGAGAGGCCGGAAGTTGCAGGGAGGCCGGAAGCTGCAGAAGCTGCGGCCACCGGAGACTACTAGCTTCTGTGGAAACGCAGTGAAAGAAGAGGTGAGCTTTAATGGCTGCTTCGACGGCGGAAGGCGGTGGCTGGGTTTTTGTCGACGGTAGTGGTGGAAGAGGGGCTTTATCCTTACCGCCGACATGGTATGAACAACGGCCACTCAGGAGCCTGAGGACACGAAAGAAAAGAAATTTATGGAAAGAATGAGGGAGGTGGTGGATCTCATTCTATTTTTTTTTCTTCTGGGTTTTGCGGATTGAGCTAAAAGATTCAAACTTTTTGTTTTTCTTGGGGATTAATCGCCTCCTAATGCACGTTTGATCGGATTAAAAATTTTTTTTTTTTAAATTGTGTACAGTGCCACGTCACCTTTAACGGAAAACTTAACGGAGGTATGAAAGTGTCAGAAAAATCAAACTTTAGGTATGAAAGTGAGACGAAAAAAACTAAGGGTAGCAAAGTGAGAATTTCACAATACTTGAAGGTAGTAAAGTGAGTTTAACCCTTAAATATAAGGATGATCATGGACTAGACCAATATAATTGAGCTATGTGATTGGCCGCTATAATATGAGGGTATGGCTTGGCGCTTGAATGATTTGTGTATGATTTTAAATTTTCCTACATATTTAATTAAATGGGGCTTGCGTGCCTCCTCCTTCTTATTTCTTGGTGTTGTAATCTTCTAATATCTCTTTCCTGGAGTAGGCTACAGTGCTCGCAAGCATTGAATGCCCACACCGATCTCACCATTAAAAGGAGGGAGGAGGGAGGAGAGAGGGGGGAAAGGAGGGTGAGATTGGTGTGAGCATTCAATGCTTGCGAGCACTGTAGCCAGTCCCCTCTTTCCTTATGTAACTCCTCTAATTCTTCGGATTAGGTTTCTACTTAAACATATGATGTATAGATTTAGGATAGTTAGCTTAGTAGGAAAAATTGAAGATGATCTCGAGAAGAGCACAGCCACATGGCTAGCTTTGAATGTATGATGATTATATTCTTGCATGCTTGTTTAATTTAATTCGGGAGAAGGGACATTAAAATTGATAAAAAATCATCTGCCTAGACCTTAGATTAAATTGTGTGGTTCGCAATTTAATCAACTTAAGTCCATGATCAGCTCCTTTAATTCACATGATGTGATGTCATTGGATCCTTGATTTAAATTTAATTTACAAAAAAATATGTATGAAACCTGTAACAAAACCCTCATTTGTAAAATATTGAATAGAAAAAGAGATCGGAAATTGTTTATATTCCTGGCTTCCTACCGAAGCGCATAATCACTCCAGAGGACCGCCCTAAAGATTTTTCATGGTTGCTTGGAAGGTTTAGGGAACTCCAAAGGACCAGCTTGTGCGTAAATACATATTGATGTTAGTGTTGAGAGATATTTGAATGGAATTTCCATGGTTGCTTGGAGTACGTTTGAGGTTACTAAATTCCAACAAGCCACTATTCGGTGAGACATTATTCAACTAATATATGTTTGCTGGTTAGTTGCACATGCGATCCGAGTGCCAAACGGTCGTGCTAAAGCTTGAGGACTTACAGATAGATATTAGTGGTCAAACATGATTAGAGCATGCATGAGATGCATAAAGGTAGTATTCACCCTCTTACAATAGATGTGATAAAGGTAGTATTCACCCTCTTAATTGGAGTATAACTTAAGCTAATTAAATTTTTGTTTTATTTTCTATAGATAAGAATCTTCTTAACAGCTTTAATTCACAAACAAACTCCGATAACCAAATGATTGAACTAAAGAGGCAAAAGACTTCTAGGGAAGAAACTGTTCTAGACCTAGAGACGAATTTCTATCCAAATGTCCTTGCGATCATGGGTTCAACGATTGCGGTAAATTCTATCCAACCTTAGATATTTGATTCAAGGACTAGCTATCATGTGTGTAATACGTTACACGACCTCGTGGTGGATAGAAACCTAAAACCAGAACAATTGTGCATGAGAATGGGGAACAATTATCGTTCTTCTGTGCGTGCTATAGTTCTTCTGTGCCTGAGAATGTGTAAGTGCTTAAATAAATATTTAAGTTCACAAAAGGCGATTGACCCAGAGTTGTTGCATGAAGTTTAACATGTCAAACAATAAACTCTGAATTGCAATTATGCAAATTAATCCTTAGACCCGAGACATCATAGTTGTCGTATGGGTAGGCTGGTGACTTTGTTACATGTATCATGTCCAAGGGCTAGAAAGGTGCTATGTTTGGGTCATCTCCTTATCCATAGTGGCATATGAATGTACAACAAGGGATATCTAGCATTCACTGGATGAAAGTTGAATACTCTACGACATGATCAAGGAATGCTAGGAGCAGGGTATTAAGCATGATCGAGAAGATATTCTTGATAGCTTAAGGGTAGTTTATTTATGTATAAAATAGTCACATTATGAGGTTTACAAAGACTATTCATACCCTAACAATGTGATTAAGAGTATTTTGTAGAGAGGGATCGTACTGTATTGTAAGTTGCAATTGAATAAGTTCTTCTCATACATTCTATATCGACTTGGGGACTATGATATACAGTTGGGTGTCACTCATAGTCAATGAAGCCTTGAAAAGCCAAACAGGCTCTTCACAATAAAGTGGATTGAAAGGTTGATTTTCAATCCGTCAAAACAATTAAAAGAGTTTTGCATTGTCTCACAGCCTCGTCGATTAGAACCTAATCATCACACACCCAATTCTTTGTGTGAGATGACTAACAAAGTGTTGAAACGATTAATGTGATTAATTGTTATGGAGGAAATGAAAATGATGAAATAATTAATTAAATAGTTTAATTAATTATCATAGCGGTTTAAGTCTAATTTGGGCTTCGACATAGTTTTGGGTTGATCCAGGCCTATTGGGCCCTAGCCCACTTGGACCACATTAAGTCATTTGGTGACTTAAAATGAGAGAAGGCCCAAAAGGCCCAAAGAAACCCTATGGCTGGTTTTGCCTAGGGTGAGTGGAATTTGGATTTGGATTTTTTATTTCAAAATTCAAATGGAATGCATGGCTAGTTGCCCATGTGTAAATGTGATGATGGTGGTATTGAGAAGAGGAATGTGAGAGCTTCTTGAAGAAGCCAAGTCTCACAATTTCTCAACAAGTCATTCACAACTTCAAAGTTTAACTCATCCATTTGCATGCAAAGCTCTCTAGCTCTCTCTCTCTTGTATGAATTTCTCTAAGTGTTGAGGAAGAAAAAAGAGAAATGAGAGGTACCTATAGTAGAAGGAAGAGTACTCATCTCTTAGTACTCTTAGAGAGTAAAAGTGAGGTAGTGTAGTTTCCTTGGAGAGAAACCAAACACTCATCCACCACCATCAAAACCGTGCACCACCACCACCACTGCCATTGGTGCGTGTTGTCCCCTCCTCCTTGTAGAATAAGTGTGTACTAGTATCTCACACTTATTCTAGACCAAACACTCATCTCTACACAGAAGATGTCGAAAGTTAGATGGTTCTAGCTTTAGAGTCTAAAAGGAGAAGCTATACAAAGTGGATCTAGTTAAGAAGGCTTGGCAAAGGAGCATACTCGGATTCAAAGCTCGCTTTGAAGGTATGACACCAAACCTTCTTTTTAATCTTGAAAACAAATGAGTAGATCAACCACTTAGGTCAAAGATCTTGAAGGGGGTTTGTTTTACGATTAGTTTTGTTGCTTCTGCTCTTATCTTGTGCATGCATATTTATAATCTCTCTTATTATGTACATGCATGGTTAATTAGTTATCAAACATTTTAATCTCTACACCGACGAACCCTTTTAGTTTTCCCTCCCTTCTTCCTCCTCATCATCACCCCCATCCCCATCCCCATCCTCTCTTCCTCTCCCTCTCCTAAAAGCAGCTAATGATAGGTTGTCTTGAAATTGCTCAAACGAGATTACACCCCACGGATAATTATTGAATTTGTCCAGGTCCTCAACAAGGTGGAAGTAATACAGATTCATAACAAAATTACTCTTGGCCCCTATCAAGACTGCCTCAGCAAAGTAAACTAGATCAATTTTTAATGCATCATATTCATCTTCGCAATCTTTGAAAGCTCGTTCGAGTTCGCCACAAGTGACTGAAATTTTCTTACTTGCTTTCTTTGGGACCTTCTTGGCTTTACCCTTGCCCTTATCCTTCCTACCCTTGCTATTATCTCCTTCATCCCTAAGCTTGTGAGGAAAATAATCCGTCAACAACCTTATCTCATTAGGATCAACCTCTATATACTATGGTTCATCGCATCTAAGGCCCGTAATAAGGCGAAAGTTCTTTTTGCTTAACCTTGTCACTTCTATTAAATAGTTTAGACCATCCAAGTCTTTCACCCCCCCCCCCCCCCCTAATTTACTACCCTACGTAGCGACAATTCATGCACCAACAGACCACTAAAAGACAACTTGTCAACATTTTTTAAATGGCCAAAACATGAAGCTCTCAAAGCCGTTTTCTGACCGTCATTGAACTTTTCCTGCACTAGCCCTAGAACCTGAGTAGCTTGTGATAGATTATTCACTCGGCCCCCAATATGATTCCTCTTCTCGGGCAGCTAGTTCCACACCATTGGTTATGTCCTGTACACATAACAGCATAAGCATTCATAAATTTGAACAAGTTTTCATTAACACAACTGAACTCAAGTCAACGATATAATTCCAACTCAACCCAATTCAAAAATATAAACCCTAAACACAACTTATCAACAAATCTTCATAAACCAACATCAACCCTAAGCAAAGCTTCATGAATTTAGACAAATTTAGTTAATTCATAAATTTCAACAAGCTTTCATCAACACAACTCAACCCAAGTCAACAATATAACTCCAACCTTAACCTAATTCAACAATATAAATCCTAAACACAACCTGTCAACAAGTAATCATAAACCTACATCAACCCTAAATTTCCACAATTTTCCACAAATTTCATCAACAAGCATGCATAATTAACCATGAACACTAAACTAATTTAACAAATTGAACACAAATAATAACTTTACTTACTAGGGTTTTTGTAGTTGCTCAAGTCAAGTCCACAACTCCAGATTTCTCGTCACTGCTGTTGGTTCCTCAACCCTAAGTATGCAGACCACTGTCGTCGATTTGGAGGAAGCTTTCATGTCGGAGCCTCTGTGTAGAGTTTTTGCCCTTGCTAGTTTTGGTTTCCTCAACCCTAAATTTCGAACAAATCATGTTGCTGGTTTTGTGTGAAAGCAAGTATGTCGTCAACAATACCTCGTTGTCGTCGATTTGGAAGAATTTTAAACTCCGAAGATGCTGTATGGAAGAAGTCGCGTGAAAATTTTTGGGGAAGTTTTGGGCGGAGACGACACACTAAATGAACCGTTTTTCTTTTACCTTGGTTTAATTCAAATTTTGTAACTCTTGTCCCCTTCATTTGCCCATTAATTAAGGGGTCATTTATGTCCCGGTTTCACCAATGAGCTCCGTTAGCCTTATTTGTTGTGAGCCGTTCAGATCAACTCCAACAGCTTAAAAACGTTTGCACCATTGGTCCGCATTTGGTGGTCCGTACAAGAGAATTTGCGTCACTTCAATTCCTTTTCGTGTTGAATTTGGGTTCACAGAAGTTGGCAAACTCCAAAGGCATGCATTTTTGTTGCTTTGGCTTAGATTTGTGTATCTATTCTGCTTTCATGAGGTCGGACCAGATTTAGGCCCATGTGTAGAATTTTGTTTTGCATGAGACCTGCACTGCATTGGCAAAAGCCTTCCAAAATTTTTTGTGTGTGTTGTTTTTGAAAGCCAATTTTTTTTCGCGGTGCTTGTGGTGACACCGCACTTTTAATATGACCCTTGTAGTGAAAAAGTTGTCAATTAAACACCTATGGTGAGCCCCGTTAGCAGTCACAGTCCAAATTCAAACTTCCGTTCGTTTTCCGTTAAAAAAAACACATGTGAGACTCATGTGCGGGGTTAAAGTCGTCATTTCAAACTAAACTAAGAAGCCCCAACTCGTATGTCTGTTCACTGACTAAAGTTAGAAATAATTTAAGGTTCGATAGAGATTATGATTTGACAAAAACTGAGGGACTTGTGGCTCAATCGAACGACGTTGAATTGTCTAATGATGAATCTATAACTTCGACTGAAATAACGTTAAAAACTTACAATGCTTTTGAATATCCATGTAACTTGTCAAGAAACATTCGTTATTTCTCTAGTTTGCTTACGTTTGAACAACCACGAAGAACAAAATTATAACTTTTCTCAGGCATCACATGGCGCAACATAACAGAGCATAGCGCAAAAAACTTTTTCAATTCTCTAACCATCATGTCAGTTAGTACCTCTAAAACTTCTTGAATTCTCCAACGTCCCTGTTTCGAAGAACACCAATTAGCCAATAAGGGAATTAGAAAGAAAAGAAAATCCCACGACAATTGACATCCTCCTAACAACAATTGGTAGCTATAATTTTCATTCCCATAAACCTAATCTTCCTAACATTCATACATGCAACCTTTCGATATGTCTAATGCTGGTGTTGACACCTCCCAATTATGCTGATATGGTCCTCAATTTCAGAGCTCGTTGAATTTGAGCTTCAAGCATCTCAATTTCCTTCGTATCTCAATTTTATTGAACCCTAAGTCATCTTCAACTTGTAGTCTGCGGACGAAAATCTCTTTTAAATGACGACTTTAACCTTGCGTATAAGTCTAACATGTGTTTTTTAACGGAAAACTAACGGAAGTTTGGATTTGGACTATGATTGCTAACAAGGCTCATCACAAGTGTTTAATTGACAATGTTTTCACCACAAGAATCACATTTAAAGTGGAGTGTCACCGCACAGACCAAGAAAAAAAATTTAGCCTTTTTTTTATAAATATTTTTATAAAACTTGCTTAATTTTTTCCTTTTATCAAAGAATATCTACTCTGTTAGTTGTGCTAAGAAGAATTTATTGCGTTTTTGTCATTGCACATATTTCTGTCTCTGTAGTTTAAGAAATGATATACAATTCAAGGATACAATACATTTTTCATCCATTTAGTTAACGAAAAAAACATGTACAACTCTGTAATGTTAGGATAAATCATGACACTTTCCCTCCTAATAGCCAATTCAAGCTTATGCGATAATTTTGCTATTTTTTTACTAAAATAATTTTGCTACTTTAAATATTTTTATCCAAAAACCGTTGAAAATTGTTGTAATATCTTTTCCTTGTCTAACGAGTAGTTTGTCTCATCGTGAAATTTGTTATTGTGAAGCATGTATTCTATTTTAAAAAGTGAATTCTTCAATATTTAAAGTAGTAAAATATTTTTCTTCAATATTCTACTGAAAAGCATATAAAAAATTTATTTTTATTAAAAACAATTAGTAGAATTATCACAAAATCTTTTAAAGTTTTGATTGTCTTACTAACATAACAGTTTTGTGTGACACATATTTTTTTTGTTAACTAAATAAGGGTAAACTGCCAATTTAGTCCCTGAATTATTACCCAAATGAAAATTAGGTTCCTAAAGTATATTTTTTATAAAATAAGTAACTAAATTCATTAAAAACTGCTAATTCCTACCCTATTATCATATTCAAAGCTATTTTATCTAATTTTTCGTCAACTTAAGTGACGTGACACATTTTAGAGAGTAATACTATCATTTTCTCACCTATAAGCCCTTAACGATGCATATATGTTATGAATCTAACGTCTAATTTACCCTCCAAAATTAACTTCATATATAATTTTTTTGAAAAAAAATTAGTCCTTAAACTCATGAAAAACTATCAATCTATTTTCCAAAGTAAATGTATCACATACTACGTGACTTAAATTGACAAAAAATTGAATAGAATAGTTTCGAATCTAATATTAGAGATGTAATTAGCATATTGTAATTAGTTTAAGGAATAATGTTTTCTAAAAAAATAATCTAAGGACTTAATTTTTACTCATGTGATAATTTAATGACTAAATCATCACTTCACCCACTAATAAATGAGAAAAGAGTAACGAGTTGGATCGTTTGTTAAATTACATGGACGAAAATTGAAACAATTAAGGTCACCGGAACAAACATAAACTTCAACCAAACTAGATGGACCAATAGTGAGATTTGGCCTTAAATTCTTGGGCACATTTAAAAAGTTAAAAGAAAAAGAAAGGAAACAGCTCTGACCTTCCTTGGATTCAGAATTCCCGGGAAATAGAATTCCAGAAAAAACAGACGATGAAGTTCGAAAGATTCCTGTCAATCCCAATCCTAATGGTGTTTATGTTAATGGGTATTGTGTGTTACATCACGGTTTTCATCTTCATCGACGATTGGGTTGGATGGAAGGGCTCTGCTGGTTCTTTGAACGCTCTGGTTTTCATTTCCTTGGCATCTCTCTGCCTCTTCTCCTTCTTTTGCTGTGTTCTCACCGACCCAGGTCACGTTCCTGCTTCCTACGTCCCTGATGTTGAAGATAGTGTGGTCTCCGATCAAGAATCTAAGAAAAATGTAAGCTTTTTGGGGCGCTTATTTGGTATTGTCTGTTTGGTTGGTGAGAAAATTGAGGGAAAGATAATGAATTGAAGTTTTGGTTTTAATGCTTTATGTTTGGATGTTGAGTAGAATGTATGTTTTGAGAGGTGTTTATGGGTTGTTGAGAATGTATCTAATTACTAATTAGTAATGTATTATAGATATGATGAATGATTTCGATGCTCGTTTCGACTAAGGGTTTGTTAGATTAACTCTTGTTTGTGAAATTTAGAAGGTTTAATTTAACCGGGTAAATTCATTCTACTGTGCTCATTTGAGTGGATTCATTTTAAATCAAGTCAAATAATAAGTTATAGAATCTTGGCAAATGGCAATACAGATTAGTTGTTATTCTCATCACATTGCCTTTTGTATCACATTCTTGTGTGATTTATCGAGTTTAGGCCGAAAGACAGTGAGAACTGAGAAATCTATACGAGTTATGCATTTGTTGTTGGCTGATAATGGCCTCAACAAATTTGTTACCATACATGCTTAAAGCTTGGTTGTTTAGGGAGCATGCATAGAAAATATGAGAGTTCGAGTACGAGTAGATTGCATGGCTTGTTGAAGGAGATCGTTCGAACGTGAGTCAGTTCTTTTACTTGTTTCATCGAGGTGGATATTTGTTAGTATAACAGAGATAGAGATGTCGATAATTAGGTTACCAGTGAGATGAAACTGAAAGTAAAGCTTATACAATTGCAACCTTAGGAGTATGGACACAGGACATAGCATTACATACTCCTCAAAGATCGTAATTGCATGAAAAAATTTCTGAAATTATGAATTAAAATGTTTCCTTAACAGCTAAATCAGTAGCACTGGAATTATTTTGTACTTCATTGTATATACCTATGGTCTTACAGTCTGTTTAAAAGCTTATCATACTTCCTATGTAGCATTAGGGCATACAAGCTCTCTCTCTCTTCCCCCGGCACTCCACTTTGAACGAATTTCTGAAGAGTTCATATCATCAAGTACTTTATGCATACTTGTTGTGGGTCTAGCCGCACATTAGTAATGCTGATTTCTTCTCTCTGTAGCTAATTTTGAAACTTTGGATCCTTGATCTCTGACAGGGGCGCTGTGACAAGTGTTCTACATACAAGCCTCCCAGGGCTCATCATTGCCGGGTCTGCAGAAGGTGTGTTTTAAGAATGGTAGGTTGAATTACATTCTCATTTCCCTGTTATATTATTCATGATTCTTTTGCACACGTATTAAATTTTTTTCGTTATATTTTTCATGCCAAAATTGGGTACAGGATCATCACTGCCTGTGGATCAATAACTGTGTTGGTTACTGGAACTACAAGGCATTTTTTATGCTTGTTTTGTATGCAACACTAGGATGCTTGTACTCTACAGTTAAGTTTGTCTGGCTCTTCCTCCTACATGTTATGAATCTTTATCTTATAATAATAAGCAGCCTCAAATTCTGACAGAAGGTTTCGACATGTTTAGGTTATCATTATAAAGTGTGCTTCTCAAAAGGACTTTGAATTCAGTGGAAGTGGTAGCCACAAGGTTTTTTATGTGAGTTGGTACACTCTCGCTTTTTTCCTTTGGTGTGCTGAGGATGTTTATCTGTTTCTGTTTTCATGATTTGGAGTAATTTCCTAAGTACTTAAGTTAGATTGAGAAC